>BTHU01000003.1:50125938-50605938 GCA_036184795.1 Tokudaia tokunoshimensis | reverse complement strand
AACAGCAAAGTCATTGTATTGAGAGATATTTTTGTGCCAACTCTTAAATGCTCTTTTGCTTTTCTTTCCTTCTCTAAGCCCCTCCTCTGTTCTGTGGCTTTTCTTTTGTAACTCCTCCAGACTACAGCTTTGTTCCCCCTTCTTCCACTCCTTTCTGGTCAGGTACTGCTTACTGCTTTTATATGTCACTACAACTTGCTTCTGTGTGCAAATATAATATTTTGGCTTCTGTGTATGGCTTCCCATGTGAATTCATCTCCTCACACACAATCCCTAGTGTTCCATTACCACCATGTAATTCACTCTTCCTGGCCATAGAGTCATTGTTTGCTATGACATTCGGGTGTGTGTGTGTGTGTGTGTGTGTGTGTGTGTGTGTGTGTGTGTGCGTGTGTTAATGCCATAAATTTCAATGTGACATTTTACATTTTACCATGTGTCAGTGTGGAGAGGATAGAGATGGGTGAGGGAATGGGAATTTAGAGGAAGATGAACTACTCTGAACAAACATTCATCTTTTCTGAGGACTAGAAGTCTTAGTGGAGAAAAATCAGTTTTTGTGCATTTCCATGAATATAATAAAAAGGACCCAAAATCTCAACTTCCCATCCAAAGAGAAGAATAAGATTCAGTATGCATTTCTTGAAATGAGTATCCATGTCCACCATTTCTATAGCTCCTCAAAATGTCCCAGCATTTTGATCTGAATTCCCATCATTACCTGGAGAGTTAAATGACAATTTATATGGCACTGAGCCTAGATAAAGTACGTTTTCTTGCGGTTTTTTTTTTAAATTAACCTGTAAGTCCCTATAGAACATAGAATTCTGAAATAGACCTTAGAAGTCAGCTAGTACAAACCTTTCATTTTACAGATGAGAAAAATGTGGCCTAGAGGGGTTGAGAGGCCTGTGCAAGGTCACACAGTCAAGTCTACAATTGGGTTTCTCCATCACAGGGGTGTTTTTATGTGCACCGACTTTAAGAACAGTGCCTTGGCAATGGGACCATTTTCAAGAAGGAATCCATTAAAGTGGTTTGTGTCCTGAATGGTAAAATAAAATGACCTATTTTTTACTCCCTTTACAGTTCTGAAATCTACAGTATTGCCATTCGTTTATCTTATGATGGACACCTGGAGACTTTAAAAAAGGCTGTCATTATAAAGCCATGAATGATAGCCCTAAGGTCCCTGTTGCCCAGTGTATGGACTGTTCCCGGTAGCATGGGTCATTATGAGCTACCTGGGCACTGGGAACTGTTATAATACAGATGGATGGGGTTTCCATTTGTTGCTTTTTCTTAACACATAAGTTCCTTTACCATTTAAGATTTATAAAGTCTCACCAGTCTCAGGGGAGCTATTCTCTGAATCATAGCACATATAATTGAAAACACTTTATGACCCCCGCAGAGCTACAGGTGGGGAAGGTAGCACAAAGCCTGTTAGGAAGCACTGGAGACCAACAAACACGCACAGCCTGAAGGGAGTTTCCCTTTCAGACAGGGCTGGCGCCTCTCCTGCCACCAGGGATATTAAACAAACAGAAAACCAAGCACAGCAATGGTATCTTTGTGCCTGGATTTTGGTTAGACATTGCAGTAAACATTGACTGCAAGTCAGTATTTTCACAAAAAGAAGAAGTTCATGTGTTCTGTCCGTGAAAACTCATGTCTTCACATATACAAAGTTGTATATGAAATAAAAACTGAGTTGATCCCTAGATGGTTTAAACATATAACACTTGGCTGGGGAAGGGGGTGTCACTTACTTTGAAGTGATGAGATTAGTTTCACAGACTTTATCAGAGCACAGAATTGAGTTGCTCAGAATTTAGCCAAAGAAGTTACCAGGTGAAAACCAGAAAGCTTCACCCTAGAGGTTCTACTGAGAAACAGAATATGGTGCCCTCAGTTGTAAGTTTGGGTTAAAGTTATCTCAAATTCATTCCCATAGTCATTTAAGTTTGGCTTTGGCTTTATAGAAGCTTTATGAAGAGTGTCAAAAGCAGAACAGTGGTTATTTAACTGTCTGGAATGAACTTGATCATATTTGATTGGGTTGAAACAGCAACTGCGCTGCTTTCAAATGCCCGCTGACAATGTCACTAATCGGCAAGGAAGTCACAGCTCTGCATTTGATAGCACCAATGGCAATGGTCGAATTAGGTTCTGATGGCTGGTTGCAATCAACTTCACACTGATCCCAACTCTGTGTTGTTTCTTTACAGTGTTAAGTCCCAAAGTACTGGGCATTGCCATCGCTCGGTATGACTTCTGTGCAAGAGATATGCGGGAGCTTTCCCTACTGAAAGGAGACATGGTGAAGATTTACACAAAGATGAGTGCAAATGGCTGGTGGAGAGGAGAAGTAAACGGCAGGGTGAGTCACCCCTTTGTGCCGGTTCTTCATGAATGAGGGGGCTGGACAGTCACTTGCAGAGATCATGTTGTAGGCTTGTCCTTTCAGTGGTCTGGCTGCCAGGGCCTGGAGGCAAGCGTTTCTATTCAAAATGGCTTGGGTCAATACAATAGGGGCCATGAGTGGACTAGCACGTTGGAAGAGTTGAGGAGCATTTCAGGTTTTTGTTTTTGTTTTTGTTCCAGTAGCTAAGCACCAGGGCATGCAGTTTATATAAGCATCAAACATTTCTAAAAGCTCGCAATCCCACTTGGAAAGACTGGGATAGAGGACCTCTGTTCTTCATCTACATCCTGTCCTACAAATGAGATGGGAATCATGATGTTGAGCCCCACATCGCCCCATGTGTGTATTCATTTGTGAGCGAGTGGATTGGAGCTCTGCTTAAGCTCCTTTTATTACTTAGTTGCTATCACTATCTCTATGAGGCCTATCCTAGCTGTTAAGTCAGCCTTCCTACAGTGGGCATAGAACCCCTGCATAATTAGAGGGTTAGGAAAATGAGGAATTCTGTCTGTAGAATCCTTTGAAGCAGTAAAGGTGTTGATATGTCTGTTCCTTATCTTCCGTAGGTCGGCTGGTTTCCATCCACATATGTGGAAGAAGATGAGTAAAGTCCAGTCCAGTGTTGACCCTGCACTATAATCTCAAAGACAACATAAACAGAAGCCTGCACGGCATTATGCATTTACTGAAGTGTTTAAAAAGCAGCATTCTTGGCTGTTCAACACCCTGTTTTTTTCTCTTCCTAAGTCTTAACGCTGGAATTTCTAAAGATGCTGGTACTGACAGATTAATGGCTTGCCTAGAGCAGTGCAAGAAACAGCCTGCCAGTCTGTCATTGTCAGGAACCAGAGCAAAACCAACGGCTTTTCTTCCCCCAAAGAGTCCTGCAAACACATCGGATCAGGTTTCTCTACTTCATTGGGCCAGACACCATGAATCCAGCCATTAGGAAACGCCTCTTGCATATTTACTTTGTTCTCACAGTTTTTGATGATACAAAGAAACAGAAGTTTAATTTTGCTTTTTCCCAGCATGAAGAAAAAGTAGAGTCTGCCATCTGGGAAAGATCCAGCTTGCTGGAAAGATGCAGCATTTCTCGTCTTAAATTGTTCAACAGGTGACTCACTGCCTGGCAAACACTTTTATCCCCAGATGTTACTCATGATAAAATAAAAGAGCCTCATGCTCAGGTTTGCATCATAAGTGATAAATTACAGAGAGGGTTTTAATTATTCATTTGATGTCCTGATTATATTTCCACACTTCTTTATAAAGAAGAAAAAGAGAAGCACATGAAAGGAAGTGTCTTTGTATTAAAGCTTCACAGCTTTCGTGATTTCATAGGGTATTTTGGAAATGTCATGCTTGACAAGGGAATCATGGCCCGGCAGATCATGCTTAGCTGCCAGGAATCCCAGAGAGGTAGAGGTGTTTACAGAGACGGATCAAGTGCTGTAATCAATCCATAGGATATCATTGTATACCTTCAATAACTAGCACAAGCCTTTTCCTTCTCTCTAGAAAGACCCAGGGCATATTTGCTGATTTCCACTCTTTTTTTTTTTTTTTAAATAGTAGCACAAAAGAGCGTTATTGAGGATTTGGGAAGAAAGGCACACTGAGTTCTTCATTTCTTTCTGAGACAGATGGAAAGGCACCTGATTTCTATGTTCTCCTGGCTCCTATTTTCCCTTCTGAAGCCTTTCTAGCTATGTCTTAATCAGTAGAAAGATCCACCTTGCAGCATGTTTCTTTCTCTAAGCTTTCACTGTGTTCCATAAGGAGTCTAAGTATCTTCCTCCTGAGATGATGCATGGAGTCTCTAGTTGAGGCTGACAAGTTAAGATACTAACTTGACCCTTCCATGGTGGAGAATTTCTTTGGTAGCAGGAACTGAGTTCTAATAAGATTCAGAAAATATTTCTGCTTGGGAAAAAAATAGAGGTATTTTTATCTCAGAAGTGACCTAGAAGCTTCTCTTGTACCAAATTTTTTTGGTGGCCTCTGGCATGAAAGGGCTGAGCCCACCTGTCCTCTCCCATCTCAGGAGTGCTAGAACCTGTTTGGTGGACACATCTCCCTGGAAGAGACCCCATGGGGCCTAGGATTTCTCATTTAAATAGACTCAAGACCTTTACCTCAGAATTATGTAAACTGTGATTGTGTTTTAGAACAATTGAGCTTTTGTATATGTGTAAATGGTCATGAAATGTATTTTATAAAATGTCTGTACAGTCTACTTGTGCTGGCAAGGTCTACTGTTGGAATGGATTCCTACCTATAAGGTCTTATCTGTGTCTTGGGGATGTTTTGTCTGTTAGTGTCAGCAAGTGTTGCTATGGAGAGTACAGCTTCCCAACGATTGGAACACTCCTGTGTACAGTATTGTAGCATGTATTGTTTATTTCAGTCAATAGACTCCCTGCCTCACAAGTGATATGTGGTATTCCTGTTGCATTTCATTGGCCTCAGAGTTTCATAGCAGAGGATACAAGAGCCTCTTTTCATGACATTACCAATGACGACTTTGTCTACATTTAATACTTTGTATTGGAGATTTTAAATGCCATGATCTGTGTAGATTTCTAATACCAAAGACAGACATAAATGTTTTCCATAGACATTGTCTTGCCTGTCTGTAGCTCTTGTGTCATATGGTGAGTTACAATGGCCTTTTACTTTGTAATATTTTGTAAATATGTCAATAAAATAGTTACTACTTGCATTAAGAGTTTTTTATTTATTTATGTGTGTATAAGTGTGGTGCTAGGGTTCTAACCCAAGGTCTTCTGCATTCTATGCAAACAGTCTGATTTTTTGAGGGTTGAAGATTCTTATCTTTGAATGGTCTTATACCGTATATACCAACCTCATAATTAGCTAAGGAGTACTAACCCTGATTTTGGTTGGGGCTAGTTCAGAATTGCTATTAAAATTATGAACAGAAAATCATAAGCCATACTCTGCGTTTGCCAGTAGCATCTATTCTGTATGCTAGTGAGGTGATACATGGTATTCTAAAGCCCGTATGCGCTGTTAAAACTACTCCATTATCCTCCATCATCTCTATGTTCAGGTGAGGAAGCTGAGGCACATTATTAGGTTACAACATTCCAAAGGTCACATGGCTGGTAAGCAGGTGACAAGACATGGGCCATCTGGCTGTTGCCAGTATAATCATTACCTGATTCTTGCACACTTTATAAGGGGGAAAAAGTAAGAGTATTTTGAAGCTCATATTGCCAAGAAAAAGCTATTTGATAAATAGTGATATATGTAGCTGAAAATGTGTACAGAATTCAGAATTATTCTGTTCTTCCTAGTCTCTAAAACTCTAGCTTATATGGAGCCAAGTATGGTCATCATCAAATAGACGATTAGATAGTTACTATTTAACTTTTTAATTCCCTAGACATAAATCAGACTCATTTGTTAGATTGAAGTGGAAAGTCTGTGGGTTCTAAACGAATCCCTCTGAGAAGGGAATGGGATCAACTGATGTCCCAGGAAGACTGAGTTTCTGTATCAATTAGATCTGGGTTCAAACCCTAGTTCTGCCACTGACTCTTCAGAGTAAATGTTTATTTATGATAAATGATAATTATATGAGAGCTGAAGAAGGCAACATATGAAAAATTCTATTTGTATGAACCCTGGTGCATAGTAGGTATTTAAAATAATCTCGTTCTCTCCCTTGCCTCGTGAACCATGAAACATGTACTCAGATGCTAAATTATGAGCTTGCTGCCTTTGTTCTGAGTACAATGGAGAGCGTGGGCTTTGTTTCTTGCGCATAGCTTAATTTTCAGCATTCAGATGATGGGCAGACTAAAAGATATACATTCTGGGAGATTAGTATGCAAAAGCACAAACAAGCTCAGACATGGCATTCAACAGCTCCACATGCTTTTAGCTAAGAAGACAGTATTTCCAGCCAGCTCAAACTCCTTTAAACTCTTTTCATGTGTCACTTCAGGATGCACTGCAGCTAGCTTCCTAGGATTGCTTGGGCCCAGATGAGGACGTGATATACCTGTCTGAACTGGCAGACTCTGAAAGGCTCTTTTTCTAAGTAATGAACAAGTGTCACAACGGAGGTCGCAAAGAATCCTCTTTCTCATTAGGGCCCATTGATTAGACCATATTGTGGGAGGGGGCTTTGTGACAGAAAAATTGAAGTTCCTTTGAAGCACTTTAGATTCTGACTTAGTCAGAAGATTTCAGAATTTCTTAGCACAGTGTAACTGTAATTAATTTCACAGGCACATGGCCAGATGGCAAGAACTCTGGGAGTCAAGTTAGAATGGACATAAAGTCACCTCAGAGCCTTTCTCACGAGTCCTGTGCAAATGGACTCCAAAATAGCCCAGTGTCCAAGCTGGGAACTGACTTGCTCGTGTCATGTGATAAAAGGTGTTGGCAAGGAAAGGCTCAGACTAGATTTCTTGACTCTTAAGTTATATAAACATTCTCTAAAAACCTCTAAGCACTCTAAAATCCTCTAAGATACTTTTGACTTTCTAGCTCAGTGGTTCTCATCCTGTGGGTCCATGACTCTTTGAAGGGCTGACTTACCCTTTCGCAGAGGTTGCCTATCAGAAAACACGGTTATTTACATTACAATTCATAACAGTAGCAAAATTACAGTTACAAAGTAATGAGAATAATAATTTGATGGTTGTAGGTCACCACAGGATGAGGAGCTGTATTAAAGGGTCTCAGAATTAGGAGGAACCACTGCTTAGTTCATTCTACAGTTCCTCTGGCTTTTCTTCCGAGAATCACCCTGTAGGAAACTGCAGAATGTGTTAATGGGTGTGACTATCAGTAGACCCTAACATTAATCCTGGGTCTGATCAAAGAGGGCTTGTTGGTTTGCTTGTGCTCTGAATGACCTCTTCTGAGAAAGGAAGGGTAACCTGTGGACACCAGCCATTTATTGTATGTTACCTCGGTCATCTCCCAGAATCGTTCTGAGAGTCTGTGGAAGGTTGATCTAGTCATCTTTGAATCATAAAATCTCTAGCTCTGGCTAAGTGCATCTTTTTATACCAGAGCTCTTTATTAAGGCTTTGTACTGTTTCACTCTTTCACATGACCCACCTCTCTTGTCAATGAAACAGCAAATGGGTAGTTAGGGATTTAAGCTTAGACCCAGCCTAGCTGTCACTACCACTGTCTAGGGTTGCAAAAGTTGCCCACATTGCTCATCCTTCTGCATCTCTCATATTATAATAGGATGATGGCAGCAGCTGGCTGGGGAGGACTAGATAATATGTGTAAAATGTTTAAGAGAACCGTCTGGCAGACATGATGCAAATGGAAACATTTTTTAATTGCAACTTGGCTACTATTTTAATATACACATAAAACTAAGTGTTACAAATTCAAAATGTTAACATAGATAAGGAAATAAAATGTGTTTTTAGGCTTTGGAAGAAACATCTTGACTTAACTTCATATCAATAATCCCTTAAAAATTATGCACAAGTGGAGTGCCAATCTAATGCTCCATTAGAGCATGGTGTATCAGTTAGTTACTGCTATATAACAAATTACTCCAAAACTTCACAGCTGAGGGCAGCATTTGCAATTGTACAATTTCTATTGGTCAGAAATCATGGAGTAGATTAGCTGATTATTTTCAGCTCAAGATTCTCCCATGAGGCTTCAATCAATGTGCTTCAATAGCCAAAGCTACAGTTTCCTCCTACCCTAGCTGAGATAAAAAAAATGCATCCTCATCTCCCCTTGTATAGACTTCATATGGTTGCTTCATGTTGTGGTAGCTTACTCTACCCAGAATATACACCTAAGAGGGAAAGTGTGAGGGCACACTCAATGACAGCTTCTCTTCTTACAATAGTCTCAGAGGTGACATCCAATCACTTCTACACTGGCTTATTATATCCAGCTCCCTCTCTAGAGAAGGGATTATACAAACACAAATACCTAGGGTTTCTTAGAGGCCTTCCCAGTGACTGCCTACAATAGACAGGTGAGCTGAAATGTCCTGAAGTTCATTATGATGAAAGACATAGGTCATTTTGAAAAAAAAAAAATAGATAAATCTGTATTTTAGGTCTTACTAAAAAGCAGTCCCTTGAGAATTCCTTTGATCTGTATTTACTGAGTAATACACCCATCTAAAACCATTTTTCTACAGAGGTTCAAGGATGAATCAATCGGGGTGGGCATATCTCCCTCAGGAAGACTCACATTTTTGGTCTTCATCATTTAAGAAATTCTTTTCTTTATACTGGGGCATCTAGCCTTCTCAGGACCAAGGGCCTCTCCTCCTTTTGATGTCCAACAAGGCCATCTTCTGTTGCTTATGCATCTGAACCCATGGGGCCCTCCATGTGTACTCTTTGGTTGGTGGTTTAATCCCTGGGAGCTCTGGGGGTACTGGGTGAATCAAATTGTTGTTCCTTCTGTGGCTCTGCAAACCCTTTCAGCTCCTTGAGTCCTTTCTCTAGCTCCTCCATTGGGGACCCTGTGCTCAGTTCAGTGGTTGGCTGAGAGTGTCCCCCTCTGCATTTGTTATGCACTGGCAGAGCCTCCCATATGACAGCTATATCAGGCTCCTGTCAGGTAATGCCAGGACAGGGAAGCGGGAGTGGGTGGATTGATGAGCAGGGGGAAGGGGGATGGGTTAGTATATTTTCAGGGGGGGGGACCAGAAAAGGAGACAACATTTGAAATGTAAATTAAGAATATATCTAATTAAAAAAACTGACAAAGAAAGAAAATGGGAAAAAATATTTAGGGATACCATAACTGACTACAGGAGCTAAAATAAACCTCAGTTTATGTAAGGAAAATAAAAGAAGCACTTTGAACTTCAACCTGAACACAGAAAGCATCTCCCCCTATGCAGACTGTAGTTTCTGCAGAAAAAAAAGAAAAGAAAAAATAAATTCCTTTCTGTAAGAAGTGTGCTCTGTATTGTATTCATAAAAAGGAAAATGCAAACATTAGCTGGGCCTGACTTGGAGTGGGACCACTGAAAATTTAAAACTATAAGTACTGCACGTTTCTGGAAATCATTTTTTTCCTCATGTTTCATTCAACAAATGCTTTGAGTTTTTCCTACATATCGCACAGTCCTAGGCTTTGGCACCCAACCATAAACCTGACACAATTCTTGTATCTGAGGAACTTATATCATTATAAATTACAAACTGGAGTAAGCAGGAATAAACCAGAAAAAATACATAATGTGAATTACTTCTGAGTATTAGTACTTGGAGGTGGGGGAGAAGAGCATTGTTTGGCATGGGTGACCAAAGATACCTCCACGACTGCCTTTTCCCCCAGAAACCTAGTTTAAGTGATAAAGGGAAAACAGCAGGAATACATGACTACTTAGAGTTTCGAGACCCTCAGGGATCAGAGCAGCTAGAGAAGAAAGAAAAGACTAAGGCACAGTGTCTAAAGATCTTCCTGTTGGGTTGGAGGAGTAGCACAGGTGGCAGATGTCAATAATGAGAGGGGTAGGAACCATGGGAGGGACTCAAGAGGGTTGCGAATGAGGTGGATTCATTGACAGTTCAGAAAATTCACAGTGGAAGTGGAGCTAGACTTGAGACATCAGCACTGCTAGCCTTCCCCCAAACTCCTGCACTCCTAGGGCCAGCACAGTAGTTCCAGAAATACATTACCTGTAGGTACATGCTCAGAACCTGCTCCTAGAGGCTCACTTTCAGAATTTCTTGGCATGTTGCAGGACAGATCTAATTTACTCTGTGTGTGTGTGTGTGTGTCTCTCTCTGTGTGTGTGTGTGTGAGTGTGGGTGTGTGTGAGTGTGTGCACACACTTTCAAATCCCAACTTCTTATACAGGTATAAAGTCACATAGAATTAGAGACCCATGCTACTTCATTATGTCTTATCATAATTAATTGTAAGAAAGCAGGTCACATTTGAGAAACCAGGAGTTAGCACTTGGACATATAAATTTGGAGGGTGGATCACAGTTCAATTTATAATTATCCTCTTCCTTATTTTTCTTCTGATTATTGGAGAATTTTTTTTTTAATGCAGATATCTAACAGATATCAAAAGGGCCAAAGTGCTTGGGAAGAGAGAAGTGAGCCTAGGAGAGCTTTTTACTTATCAGAATGCATGGAGCATCTGTCAGTCTGGCTCAGCCCCATGGGGATAACCAAAGGCTCAGCTTCGGTAGGTAAAACCAGCTCTCCTGGACACAGCGCATGTCTGCTTCTGTATCTGCCTGCTTTTCAGGCCAGCATCCCCACTAGAGAATTACCTGTTTTTAGCACCCTATGTGTCAGGATCTCACACCCACTTCCCAGTAGGGGAAAGCTCCTAGGTACTTTTGTGTGAGTGAGCTCATTAGGAACAAGCACCCTATTTAAATGAATTAATGAAACACTCCTAAATTCTGTGCAAATTAGGCCTGCATAATATGTCGAAGAGGAAAAGTGTGCTGCGGTTTTTCAGAGAGGTGGGAAATGCCCTCAGCATTTATTACACTTAATGATTAGATATTGTTGCTTACTGGTTTGAAGAAGAAAATTTGCATTAATAATATCTAAAGCGATGAATATAAATTAGTGTTGAAAAAAATGTTCCCTTTACCTTAATTCAGCTTACTTGGTTCTTCTTACCTGATTTAGTTTTTCTTTTTTTTAATCTTGTTTTTAAGGACCTACCTGAAATAGGATATCAAGGAGAGACAGACAAAAGAGGAAAGTGGCAGATAAACCCTCAATTAATAACACTGGAACGATGCATTTAGTTATTTAACATCAGTTCAAAACTGAGGAACAGAAATGCCCAGAAGAAAATCTAATGTTCCCTCTTGGGAATTCTCAGCACAGCACCAAATACAATTCAAACCATTCAAGAAAAGAAATGGAGTCTTTTTCTTTATTTCATGTAGATAGTATTTTCCTTTGTTTTCTGTTCATGAACTTTCATAATCACATGGCCAGCTATTTTTAACACAATTAGCTGCAAGCTTGTTAAGATATACATATATTACTGCCTACAATTCTGCAATACAACTAACCAGGAGACCAAAAGGCACAGGGATGAGGAATCCAACAAACCAGGCCCGGTTCTGCCTCTTGGGCTGAGAAGCCAAGATGAAAGGAGAGGTCCAAACCTCTCTTTACTTTTTTTTTAAGTTTTATTTTTATTTACATGAGTACACTGTAGCTGTCTTCAGATACACCAGAAGAGGGCATCGGATCCCATTTCAGATGGTTGTGAGCCACCATGTGGTTGCTGGGAATTGAACTCAGGACCTCTGGAAGAGCAGTCGGTGCTCTTAACCACTGAGCCATCTCTCCAGTCTGGTCCAAACCTCTCTGAGGTTGTTTCCATCTTCCTAGAACTAGAGTGCTAACTTCAGTAATTCATGTCCCAACAGTTCTAACTCACTATCGTTGATCATTAGGCCACTCAATAGACAATTTGGCTGTGATTTGTTCACCCAGAACCGTATTTGTAGATGGGACAAAGAATTGAGGTAAAAATGAAACTGGGTGGACAGTTTTAAAGGGCAGAAGGTTTGAGTTGCTTTCTTCTCAACATCAGCATCTTTTCCTTCTCACCCTAGTTCCACAAGATTTCACCTAGGCCAATGCCAGGGATGGTGCTACCAATAGGGAGCCGGACCCTCCCTGCCCTATCAGTAAATATCAAATCAATTCTTAAAGATATGCCCACAGAACAACCTGAAAATATAACTACTCGAGGCTCTTTCCAGAAGATCTTAGGCTGTGTCAAACTGACAGTTAATGCTCACTTAGGACATCTTGATGCAGAATAAAAAAGAATATTACAATAGTGGGGAAAGAAACAGGATTGTATCTGCTTATTCAAGGTATCATTGTGCCTTACTGGTAGAAGGTTCACTAATGGGAGACAAAGGTGTAACCAGGGAAACAGAGTAACCACTACTGCATAACCCCAGTAAGAAATTCCCATGATTCATATTATGCCATTTTCTTGGCTATGACATAAATACAGATTTATGAGAAAAAGAAACATTGGGAATTTTTGTTTTTATTCATTTATCATGTTCTCCGAGGATTCAGTGTTAACTTTTATTCAAGCAGAGAATCTCAAAAGCATGAGACAAAAAAATGTTTTGTAAGGATGCCAACATTTTGGCTTACGATACTCTCTTTGTGCCATGATACACGGTTAATTGTGAGCAGCTGACTGGGAAGAGGGGGATGATAAATAAACTGATCCCATATACAGATATTAAGCTTGACTTGTCTGTTCGACATTAAGTTCAAATATCAGGAAGAAAACTTGGAATGGGTTTGAGGAAAGAGGTTGAGGTAAAAGAAACAAGGGAGTGCTGTATATTTGAAGTCATGGGATTAAATGAAATTTTCTTTGCAAATGATTACGGGATGAGAAGTCAGCTCATGAAAACCCTGGGATACTCACTGGTTAGAATAGGTTAGCAATATTTCAGCAATGGAGAAAAATTAGTAGACTGTCTACCAACTTTCCCCATCACACCTACTCATACTTATATCCTCAGCTGTTGCTATGGGAACTGTGTCTGTGCTCTGCAAAGCCCAGCACTTCTCTTATTCATGGAACCTATTCCCTCAGAGCTCTAGGATACCGTGGCCAATCGTCCTCTCTCTAGTTTGCAACTCAGAGTTCCTTTCTAGCTCCAATTGAAATAGTCTTCCACAGAACACACATACCTTCCTTAAATTAAAAGAGCAGCCCCTTTGTCCTCTCCATGGTTGACTTTTATCCTCTCTAAATCAAACTCCCCCGAACAGTTGCTTCAGTTGCTGCCATTGATCACTGCACATTCGCTATCACTCTGACTTGCTCCCCTCTGACTTTCGGTTTCAATATTCTGTAAAGCCTTCTCCCAAAGCTCTCACAGACACATCCAAAGGTCAGCTCTCAGCAGCATTTAAATTGCTGATGATCTCTTGCCTTCTAGAAAATACTTCACCTAGCTTCCGAAATATCTTGTTCTTATTCTTTTTCTCATCCATACAAGCTGTTATTTGCTGGCCTTTAGAGATGTTCGATCTTGCCTGGGAACTTCACTGAGTTGGGAAGCACCTAGGAGATCATTAAAATGTTCTTCCGGATGTGTCTGTGAGGGAAGGCATTTTTAGAGAGAATTAAAAGGTGTAGGCCTGACCTGAATCTAGGTGTTACCATTCCATAAACTGGGAACCTGAATAGGATGAAGGAAGAGAAAGCTCCCAAACATAGACACACATGCTTTGTTTCCTGACCCCATAAAACGAACTGCTTTGTTCCCTCACATCCCTCTCACCATGACATTCTAGAAAAATGGCATTAAGAAACCCATAGCTTAGGGAGGGGGAGAGTGAGCAGGATATAAAGTGAATAAATAAAAAAATAATAAAGAAAAAGAAATCCAACCCTCTTAGTCTCATAGAAGGCATTACGTTAGAGACTGACAGTGGTATTTCAGAAGACAAATAAAGACAGTTTTTTAAGAAGCTGGGGGTGTTCATTTGTTCATGGGATGCTGAACAGAAAGGAATTAACCATCAGATTTGGCAATTATCAGGCTGATGGTGAATTTAAGTGGAGAAATAGAAATGAAAATATTCGGTATGAGTTCCAGATCACATCACAAATTTCAGAAAGTGTAGTCAGCTCCTGACAGAACATTTAAGGTGGGGCCATCAGCTCTTACTTTTTCTGAAACATCTTTCTATGTTCTTTGTTTTCTGTTCCCAGTTTTGATGGCATTCCTTAGCAAAGAACTAGTTTTTTGCCCTGTCTAAGTCACTTCTCATTTGTCATAATCCCTCATGGGCCTCTCTTGCTTTTCTCCACAGTATTAGCTTGCTATAATTATAATGTCAGTATTTAGAACAATATCTTCTAGTTGTTTGCTGTTCTACTATTCTTTAGGCTTCACTAAAGCTGCTTTGGATTGAGTTTCTAGCACATCACTGGCACAGTAGTTTTTGGCATAGAGGAAACTTCTTTCTCTCGGGTGGTGCTACACTGAGCCACATCAATCTGGTAGACAGAATTACATTTTCCAGAATTGCATCAGTTTTATGATTCCTAAGCAGAGTTACTAAAATAGGGTTTTGGAAAATTGAAGTAAATCTTTACAGTCAAGTATATGGAAACGGGACAGGGTTAAAAGTACCAAGATGATTCTAGCTTGTTCTCTCTCTCTCTCTCTCTTGGCTAGCTCTTTTGTATGGCTAATTGACTTGACTCACGGGTTCAGGAACCAGATCTGCAACCACTTATGGATCCACAAAGATAGAGGTCATAGCCTTATCAAGGTTCCTTTTTGTAATCTTAGTAGCCCCATGTATTTCCCTAAAAGCCAGTGTTTCAAGAGAACTGGCCAGTAACTCCCTTTCCTTTTCTTCAACACTCCAATTTTCAATCTTCTGTAGAATTTTTCACAATTATATAACGTTCTAATTTTGTAATAAATTTCTTCTACAAAATAACCAGAGTGGCTCTAGTTTTCTAATAAAAGCTTCATTATCTAGATTGCTAAGCATGGACTCTGGTACCTGAAATTCTATTCTTTAAGGCTGATCTAACCAGGGACTCTGACTTTGTCCAACCTATGAATAGCAGGAATCTTCCTTGAGTGCTGAATGTGGCACTGTGCCTAAGGATAATTACCTTGCTCTCCGTTTATATTGGATCCATTTCTATCATAGAAGGCAGAGCTTATTTGTTTTGGAATTCAGATTACTCTAATCTAGATATGGTTTTTCTTTGTGCTCACAGTACTTTTCTGCCAAAATTATAATCTAATAGATTTAGAGAATATCTTACTCCCAGTCCACAGGGGATTATTGCTAACCAAGCAATTAATTTTCTAACAAATTAGGTATAACAATAGTCTGTGTGAATATAATTTACTTGTACTACCATAAGTGAAAGCAGATGACCTGGTAAATATAGACACTCGTTTCTGGCCTTGCTTTAGAAAAGGGGTAGTAAGTTCCAGTATGTAGTGCACATACTTTGAGTGATCAACTGTCGTATTATTTTTCCAGTGGAGGTTGTGGTGGTTTGAATATGCTTGGCTTAGGGAGTAACACTATTTGGAGGTGTGGCCTTGCTGGAAGATCTGTGTCACTGTGGACATGGGTTTTAAGACCCTTGTTCTAACTGCCTGGAAGCCAGTCTTCTAGCAGCTTTCAGATGAAGATGTAGCACCCTCAGCTCCTCCTGCACCATGCCTGCCTTGAAGCTGCCATGCTTCTGCCTTGACGATAATGGACTGAAGCTCTAAATTTGTAAGCCAGCTCCAACGAAATGTTTGCCTTTATAAGAATTTCTTTGCTCATGGTGTTTTTTTTCCCAGCAATGGAAACCCTAACTTAGACAGAAGTGGAGCTTGTTAATAAAAGTAGATGACTAGAGGTGAGCATTAGAAGATGATAGCATATCCCTGACTTTGGTCTGTGTTCTTGACTTCCTATATGACACAATGTAATGAATCCCCACCATGTGTTCTCAGCATCATGTCTTCCCTAATCACTCTGAAACCACGATCCTAACAGTTCCTGTCAATTATTTTATCATGTCAAGAGGAAAAGCAAATTGTAGAAAGCAGAGATAGAGGAGTGGGGTAAGCATTACTGTGAAGAGCCTGACTGTAGTTGTTTGGCACTTGGAAATGGTTTATGGTAGGAGTTTGAACGAATTTGGAGACGCACACAAGAACAGCTTACCTGATCCATTTAATGGAGGGTTCTTGGGAATTTGAAAGATAAGAGTTCTAATAGAAATATGAACAGTAAAGATAATATTCATTCGACTTCAGACAGGAGCAAAGTCTCTTCTTGAAAATGGCATCTAGAAAATTCTTGTTATATTATGGAAAATGATATGACTATAATTTGATTTTATTCTGAAATTTTGAGTGAGAGTAAATTCAAGAGTAATGGACTAGTTAGAAAGATGCCTCAATGATGAAGTGCAGTGTTCTTCAAGAGGACCTGGGAGCAGTGCCTATTGCTCATATGGTAGCTCACCACTGTCTGAAACTATAGTTCCAGGGTTCCCAATACTTCCTCCTGGCTGCCACAGACACTAGCTATACACATGATGTACAGATACACATGCAGGAGAAATACCTATACACATGAAATAGTTTTTAAAGAGTAATTGATTAGCTCATTTGGTGGAGGAAATTACAAGAATGAACTCAGGTATTTGAGCACTTGGTCCCCAGTTGACCATGCTTTTTGAGAATGTTATGGAACGTTTAGGAGGTAGAGACTTGAAAAGTTCCACTAAGGGTGGGTTTTGAGGTTAGAGAGCATCATCTCACTTACTGTTTCTCTGTTTCCTGTCTGGGATCAGTCAGCTTCTTACTCCTGCTGCCATGTTTCCCTGACTCAAAGTTGCCATGGTTTCCTGCAGTGCTGGGCTCTAATTTTTTCTGAAAATTTAAGAGAAAATAAATTCTTTAATTCTTCTCTCTAAGATCATTTTCAATATAGTATTTTGTCATAGCAACATAAATGTCACTAATACACTGCTTTATCAGAGGTTACTGGGGAAAATGTGGGCAAAAGCAGAACAGGATTTTAAAAGCATGACATTTGACCAGAGAAGTAGTATACTTACATATGTGGACAAAATGACAGTAATTATTAACAAACTTGGTGCTGTTGAAGAGAGCTGGTACACTTTGTAGGAGGGCAATAGAAAAAAACTTCTTGAAGGCAAGACTTCACTCATGAAAAACTTCTGAATATAAAAAATGCAAACTCATTTGACAGGCTTTCATTTAAAAAGAAGAATTCACCAGCGGAAACAGGGACCATTCTAAAAGCTGTTGCCCATATGTGGGATATGTTCTTCTAACTGGGCTGCCTTGTCTGGTCTCAGTAGGTGAGGAAGCTCCTAGCCTTGCAGAGACTTGAAGTAACAGGGTCGGGGGATAGATACCTGGAGGGTTCCCACCCACTCAGAGGAGAAAGGAAAGGGTGATAGGAAAGGATTATGGTAGGAGGTGATCAGGAAGGGGGCAGTAAGTGGGATGTAAAGTGAATAAGTAAAATATAAAAAGATTAAAAAAAAAGAGAGGTTCATATCTCAAATAGGTCAAAGTAAGAAAATGTTTTCATAGGTATGGCTATACAAGTTTTCAGAAGGCACTGTAACCGTGATCCAATGAGGTCTGGCTACATATTTGAATAAATAAATAATATTATTATCATATGATTATGCATACATACATATTTATTTATTTTTACTTATTTATTTATTGTCTTAGTTAGGGTTTTACTGCTGTGAACAGATACCATGACCAAGGCAACTCTTATATGGAAAACGTTTAATTGGGGCTGGCCTACAGGTTCAGAGGTTCAGTCTATTATTATCAAGATAGGAGTGTGGTAGCATCCAGGCAGGCATGGTGCAGGAGGAGCTGAGAGTTTTATATCTTCATCTGAAGGTTGCTAAAAGACTGACTTCCAGGAATCTAGAAAGTCCCTATGTGCTACAAGTGGCATAGCCATAGAAAATAGAGCTGACTAAGCCTGTTTAAGTGCCCATCATGACATTATAAGATCCAGATCTTGTGGGTGAAGATGCAAGACTTAAAAATGTGTGTATTGAGTTTCAGTCTTGCTTTCCCTTGTTGTCCTCATATTAGTCCTTTCGGAATGGGAGATATTCCATGTGTACTACTGTGTACTAGAATTAATTGAAAAGAATACAAGATTTCATAGATAAGAGTTTCCCTTGTGTCTCAGAAAAGCATTGTACACTCTGGACATTATTAAGACATTAGGGACTGAAGACACTTTACATCCTGAGCTGGTAATGATCTTATATGAACCAGGAGAAAGTGTGAATGTAAATTTTCCTCCTCAGGGTCACATCTGAGGAACTGGTTCCCTAGGTGGTGGCACTTGGTTTTTCTGGCCTGAATTTGAATTGGTGGGTGGTGAGGAGTCCATCAAGCCTGTAGAAGGTGGGACTTACTAGCAGCATATTGTAAGTAGGAGTGGGGGTTGAGTGTAAGAGCCTTAGGCCCGCTTTGTTCTGTCCATTTTCTGATATCTAAGACTGCTCTGTGAATCATCTGTGCCAAAGTTTCCAACTCCCATGAACTTAGCAAATCCATTATGCCAGGCCTGCAGTGATGGGCTGAACCTGGGGCTAAAATAGGTCTTTCCTTGCTTAATTAGCTTCTGCCAAGTATTCTGTTACTGTTACACAAAAGTAATGAGTACATCTTATATGTCAATATTTAAGTCACAGAATAACAAAATACACATGTAATTCACATAGAAATGAAATGTGTAAATAAAATTTGGATAAAAGTATATATAAGATTTTTTATATCATCGAGGGGAAGAGATTATATATTTTCAAATAATTTTATCATGTTCTACATAAATCTGATTTTGATATTATCTTTAGGAGTTAAATATGCTAAAAAACAAATTTCTAGAAGGTCCACTGTGAACACAAACTTTTAAAGGAATAGTTGCATAAGAGATCGGAACAATTGCAATTTCAATAGATAGGAGGGGGAAATCTTATGGGTCACACTCCTGGAAAAGATCTACAGGAAACTGATGACAACTGGGAAAGAATAATCAGCCTTGCCCTGGGATAAGCTGCCTGATTGGTTGTCCAGTTCAAAGTGATGAGCCCTGAAAACCATATATACACAAATAGACTCAGCAATTTGTATCTCTCTCTGTCTTGCTCTGTCTCTCCTCTCTGTCTCTCCTCTCTGTCTCTCTCTTTCTCTCTGTCTCTGTCTCTGTTTCTGTCTCTGTCTCTATCTTTCTTCCTCTCTTTCTCCCTTCCTCCTGCTCCCCCTCTTCCTCTCCTTCCTTTTCCTCCTCTCCCCTCTCCCTTCTCTCTATGTGTGTAACAATAATTACTGGAGAAGAAGAGGCTATGAATTTGAGAGTTGAGGGGACACGGAAGGAGTTGGAAGGAGGGAACTTAGGATAAGCTGGAGGGAAGAAAGGAAAGGGGAATAATGTAATTATATTAATAAAAACATAAAATAAAAATAGGTAAAATGCAAGAAAATAAACAAACAAAAATTTAAGACAGCAAGATGTTAAAGAGAAGCATAGTGAAGGTAGGCTGGCCAGGAATGACTGTAATGGTTACACTTGGTTGCCAACTTGATAGGTTCTGGAATCATCTAGGAGAGATGAAATCCAGAGAGGATTATTATGTGAAGTGTAAAACCTATTCTCAGAGTCAATGTCACTTCTCAGAAGCCCAGATACAAAAAGGACCTGGGACACAGTAGCATTGCTTTCCTTCCTTGGAATCTCCCTGGGTCAGGGTTCTGGTGCCGCTGCCTTATCCATACTAAGATCAAACTGAACTTCACCTTCTCAGGGAGGTCCAGGTTCCCATCACCAGAAAAGGACTGCAGAGGCATGAAGTTTGGGATCTGAGCAGCTGCAGCATTCTGTGTATATCAAGCATGTAGACAGTTGGACTATCCAGGCCTTACTGTGTAAGCCAATCTGATAGGTCCTCCTTTATGAGATATGTTTATAAAGTATATCAATTCTGTTCCTCTGGAGATCTCCACCCAACACAATAACTCACATTGTATTATGCTGCATTGCTTTGGTTACTTTAAGCAATACATTCTCAGAATTCTTTTCTTTTTGTATTTTCAGGCTCCAAATGAAAACATGATACTTGCATGAGATCTGAAAGCCAGCAAGGAAACAATGGCTGTTCGCCTGGCCTTGGTCTCTGAGTGCGCTAAGTGGTACAGAGGAGCCCAGTAAGTTCTAGCTTTTCCCCACCTTCCTTTAATTTTAGCTCTTCTTTCTGCTCATTGGTTTGTGCACCAAGGGCAGTAGCTAGACCTCATATTCCTCTGTGGATCCTCAGAGGTGGTGATTACAGAGGCAGCAAACACTTTTCCATACACAGTCTTCTTCAATGTCAGTTCATCCTTATGACTGATTGACTCATTTCCGACTTCTCTTCCCAGCCCTTTAAATGTGCTATGGCTTGGAGTCTAATCCCTAAAATGAATCTTCTAGTTTCTAGTGCTCATGGTGGCTCACCTTCCCTGATTGACGCACTCACCCAGAAACTGAAATTATCCATGAAAATATCCATAACCTTCATTAGCTCCTATACCCAATGACTCTACAGTTGTCTTATCCGTTATCATATGAAAAATATACTAACACAGTTTACTTTTACTTTTGAGGCCAGTAATAAGGAGAAGGGCAAGTATCAAATATTTCCTCAGCTAAATTTTGAGGCGTTGCTCTGTTTGGAAGATATTTGCTTCAAGCTGGTGATCATCTTGCCTTAGTCTCTTAAGAGCTGGAACTTTTGGATGGGTGTTACCATGCCCAGTTAGTTTTGTGTTGAGTTGCTAAACATTGGAAAGACCAACAAAATGTCTAGTGTTTTATCAGATGTCAGAGTGAGAAATATCAATAACCTCAGACAATGCATCTAGCATAGTTATTTTAAAGAGGTAAATGTAAAAAAAAGTCCCTGCTGGTGACATTAACTATGCTTTCTGCATTGTACCTTATTCTGCTGAGTTATTACTTGTTCTACAACATCAAATCATCATTCATGGTCATTTGACATTTCTTCTATATCACCCTTTGCCTTGCTTGAGAACAAACCTGTGTTTTAGGATCTAATTACTCATTCCTTGGATTAGAACTAGGAAGGACAGCAAATAATGAAAAATTATATTTTGTTAAACATAAACATCTCTGAAAGGCAATCCAAGAATTTTTCAACAAAATACAAATAAATTACCTAGTCCTCAAGTGTTTATGTTTTGAGATTGAATTATGAGGAAAGAGTGATTTTCTTGTATGTCTGTGGGATTACATTTAATGCTGTTTGATATAATATACATGTAATGCAATGATGAGGCCCCAAAAGAAGCCACATGCTCCACAAGTGATAGGGAGTTGACAGAGGAGTTGTTCACAGATCCCCAGTCAGAGCAAAGTAAAAACAATGCTGATAAGGTCTCCTGGGCTAGGCAGAGAGGAGAGCAAAGATCAGCCCCAGGAGCAAGGAGACTGCACAGAGGGCTAGAAGAGAATTTTGAGGTGGGCCACTGCCAACTTATGACCCCAGAGACTTTGATTCCTAGAGACTTTAGCTTTGGCTTCTATGCCTCCCTTCCTCCCATGTTCATTCATTAGCCATGGGCATAGGACTGTGGTTGGTACAGCCTACACACTGGGGTCTCAGAGCAGATCTGGGAAAGGCAGAGAATGGATCTAGGGGCCAAGAAAAACAAGACCTGCTCTGGATATTGGATCTAAGTGTAGATGGAAGACAAAATTGCCCTTGTTAGTGACATCCTTCCTGCAGCAAATGTGCCTGAAATGGAATATTTCACTCTGTCTGGTACATTCAGGCTCTGTATAAGTTCCACAGCAAGGTTAACAAGATAGTAAGTGCTCACACAAGGGGAAATCACTTGGCTTGAGTATCTCAGTGTCTATTTTATATTTTTATCTCTTTAAAGATATAAGGGCATAGGTTTTTAATGTAGCCACAATATTCTATGAATCAATACTCACTGCTCTTGTCAAGAGTCATCCAGTAAAAAAAAAAAAAGTAAGTAAAAAATAAAAGCATTGCCATTAGGAAAATTAATTGAAGAGCACATAAAATTTGATGATGCCTACACAGAGACTCCTAGTCTTCTTAAATAAATTAAATTGGATATTGCTTCTCCCTCGTTCAACTTTAGCATTTTCATTGAATGTCACAGCATTCTAAATATCAAATGATTCTAATGAGAAAAACAATTCAAGCCATTTTAATCAGAGAAATGGCATTCAATAATGCGAAAAGTCTATGTGGAATGATTTGTGCTGGGAATTAACAAGATTTCCCTCTGGCACAGGGTAAGCAGAAACTCTCCTTCTTCTCTCTGCCCATCTGTTGGCAATGGCAGGTTGGGATTTCCCATGGCTAAGACCTGGATCCCTGGATTCCGTCTGTCACTAGAAATGGTAGGTCACTGTTCTGTCATAACACCTCTGGGGTCATTTGTTTGTCCTTGGTCAACTCACCTGGTTCATATCTGCTGAGATCAGCTTTAGCATCTTGTCCCCTTTCAGACTTTTCCTATTCTATGCCACTAAATAAAATTTTAGCATGTATGGTCATAGCCATCCTCTTGGACCTTCAGAAGGAGGAGGATCCTAGTTTAAAAAAAAAATTCAAACAGTTTGGAGCTGGAAAGATGGCTCAGAAGTTAAAAGTACATACTCTTCTTACAGAGAATCAGGTTTTGGTTCCAGGTCCCAACATGGTTGCTCACAAGTGCATGTAACTCTAGTTCCAAGAGACC
This sequence comes from Tokudaia tokunoshimensis, assembly GCA_036184795.1. Lineage (NCBI taxonomy): Eukaryota > Metazoa > Chordata > Mammalia > Rodentia > Muridae > Tokudaia > Tokudaia tokunoshimensis. The sequence continues at coordinate 50,583,169 of BTHU01000003.1, read as the reverse complement.
CAAAGCACCCTTGATCTCCAGGGCTCCTCCTTGCACATGGTGCACAAGTACTCAGAGTCTCACATATTTTAAAAAAAAATCAACAGCCGTTTAAGAACTTTGTTTCTCGAAGTTTCCACCTACAAAGGAATTTATTCTACTGAGGAAAGTAAGCTCAGGCTTCTGGGATTTTAGGGAAGTGTTGGAACGAGAGGAAGACAGATGCTTTTCCTTCTTAAGCAAGACAGTCCTTTGTAGTCTTGTGTTTACTGATGAGGTTTGTACAGGTGTGTCATCATATCATGAATTGTAAAAATAACAGCATTTTATAAACTTGAAAGAAATACAGCTTCATTAGAACATACTGTATCTCTTTATATGTTCTTAGAACTTTGCTATGAAATTATATATGTACATAGCATACATTTATAAATAATGATCATATATGCATATGTGTGTGCATTTCTGTGTGTGTGTGTGCACGCACACACACACACACACACACACACTCACTCCTGGGTCCATAAGTAACAAGATTATAAGGGTATGAATCACCAGAAATAAACTTTCTGGAATAAATTTTATGAAAAGCAGTCAAACCTCTACAAGCTCTGACTCTGGAATCCAGCACCAGGGAATGCCCCGGAAACATATTCATGGCTGTACACAGACAAACACAGAGCCACGAAAGGGTTCATTGCAAGGACACCTGTCTGACTGAAAACTCAGCATGAACTTAGACATCCACAAGAGAAGAAGCTTTTGAGTAAACTTTGGCACAGCCACTGCCTTAAATGCCTCTTGTCTGATCACTAGCCATTATTTTCCACTTCTGCTTTCTTAAAGAATCTCCTTTTAGTTCTCTAAGACACTTTTAATTCATTCATTGCTGCCTGTCCAACTTAGTGGCAAAGTTTTAATGAACTGCTAATAAAAATACATATTTAGTAAATGTTTGTTGGTGAATGAATAAATTTATAAGGAGATTGACATAAAAATGATATACTTGTAAAGAAATAAGTTTGTCAAGATCATGTACAGGCTTTTCTTCTTGTTATTATTCTCTATATCAAAAGGTACAACTACCCACATAGTATTTATACTATATTTGACATTATGAATAATATAGGAGTGCTTTAAAGTATGGGGAATGATGTTCATAGGATACATGCAAATATTACAACATTTTATGTTAGATTCTTGATCTTGTAGATATCACCATCTGAAGGGGCCCCAATCTGCTGTGCCTAGCTCAGGAGAACTGAGGACCATCTTCTACTTCAAGAATACTTGCTAATTTGTTTAAGCCAATCTGAATAAGAATTATTTTATTATTTGTTTGCTGTTTTGTTCTGCTTTTCAATACAGTTATTGGTTCAGGTACCCAGGTTTAGGTCAATCAGCACAAGGTGTTTTTTCATAATGCCTTTTACTGGGAAACTTATTAAATTCTCCCAGTTGAACACAGTGGTGGGAAACTTGGAAGATGGTTGGAAGCACACCCACCTCTCAGTGATGATGTCAGCCCACCTGTGTCTCTACAGCTGCCAGCATTTCTGAACCTGTGTGCAGTTTTGTAAGACAGTGGAGGCACTAGACAGACATCTTACATGTGAGCAGCTGAGATGCCTCTCCTGGCCTCGCTCTCCATTTTTCTTGTTTTCAAGTGTCACTCAACTGAGAGGTCTAAGCATTCTTAGACACAGATGATTATTTTCGTCATGACTTCTGTCCATAACCAAACCGTTAGTTAAAGACTCCAGCAAAGTGCATCCCAGCATTCAATTCAGATCCCACCTGCTCACACCCCAGGTCTTTGACACCATGCTTGTGACTTCCTTATGAACCAAGCCTGACAAGATTCCAGACAATGGAGATTCAATTTCCACACAAGAGAAACTGAATAAGGGCTGAGGGACTGGAGAGCTATTTTTGACTCTGATCCTTTCTGTCTGTGACCGTGGGTAAATAAATTCACCCCTCAGGACCCCTGTTAACTTGTCACCAGGAGGGTCTGAAATAGGTGTTCTCAGAAGGCATGTCCAATTTTAGCAGCACTGTATATGAGTGAGACAAAATCGTTGGGAGATTTTATGCAAACTCGATCTTTATGCAACCCAAGGTCAGCCCTGAAATGTCTTTATTTCACATACATCTTTTAAAACATGCCCTTTAATAAATTTCCTACAGAGCACAAAGCATGAAAAAAATAACAATTAAAGTGCAGTTCTCGGAATACCAAGGTCCAGGGCATATTATAAAATGACCTCTATGAAAAGTGCTGATATTATATCTTATTTGACCCGCAAATGTGCAATTCCATATAGCTGAACCTAATAAAACATCAAAATAAAAAAAATAATGTGCTGTATTCATCCTGAACATCAGCAAATTAGGGATAAACTAATATAGTAATTCATGTGTTTCTCTGACTTCATGCATTGGTGCCGAATTCGTTTGAATTTTATTTCTTTTGGTGGGAATGGTATTAGTGCATTTCAGTTTCTATATGAGACACAAAGCATTGTTGGAAGCCACTCTTCATCCTACAACCAGAAAACCCACCCAGGTCGTTTTCCCTGGCACAACAGGGATTAGCATGTTCCCAACCTGAGCTCTATGATGTTCTATCCTGCCTATATTTGACAGGCCTCTTCATGATAACAAGCACAGAGATTCCCTAAGCACTATGGAGAATGTGTTCTAACCCAGTACTTTGGGAGAATAAACATAGAACCCATGCTTATGGTGACAAGCTGATAATTCCATAGTAGCCAAAGCCGTACATACTTGCTCTGTTCCAGGAGCCAGACAGAGGGCTTTGCGTATATTAAATCATTTAATCTTGACTTTGTTTTAAAATATGAACTATGGTGGCCCACTTTATAGGTTAGGAGACTGAGGCACAAAAAAACCTCTCTTGCCTAAGTTCACACAGCTAGCATGCGGCCTCGAGAGGACCTGCCTCTACTGTAAGCTGATGCTTTGCTGCCACCCACAAGCATAGACAAGTTATTAGTGCATATTAAGATTAGTCACATGCCTGCTCACAACATTTTCCCTCTTAATGAACTTCTTTCTCCATCTAGAGGCAGGTCAGAATTTCCAGGGCTTTTTGGGGGTGGGATGGGGGGGGGTAGTAAGATGGCTCAAGGGATAAGAGAAATTGCTATTCAAGCATAAGGACCTGGTTCTAATCCCTAGCGTCCACAGAAAAACAAAACAAAACAACAAACAAACAAACAAAACCAGGATGACTGTGGGCTCATGCAACCCCAATTTTGGGGTTTAGGAAGCAGGGAGAAAGGAGGATGAGTGGGGCTTGCTGGCCAGTTAGCTTAGCTGAGAAATAGTGAAGCCTGGGTTCAATGAGAGACCCTGTGTCAAAGGGAAGATGGAGAGAGATCGAGCAGGGCACCTGATACCCTTCTCTGGCTTTCACATAGGCAGGCACAAACCCAGGAGCAAATACAAGCATGGACCTCACACACACACACATACAAACACACACACACACACACACACACACACACACACACACACACACATCGAAATTAACTAATTTGTTAATATAAAATAATTTCCAGGTTGTTGGAAGACAGTTTGAATTTTGTAAGTAACTTCACTCTCTCAGATAGTAATGTTTTCTTAAGGTATTCCTATTTGAATCTCTGTCTTTGGTACTAGGAATAAATTCTACTTGGTACTATTTCCATTGTTCTTCAAGGTTTAGAAAGACAAGGGAATGCCTTATTATTTAGTAAGTTTGTTTGTTTGTTTGGTTGGTTTTTTGAGACAGGGTTTCTCTGTGTAGCCCTGACTGTCCTCGAGCTCACTCTGTAAACCAGGCTGACCTCGAACTCAGAAATCCACCTGCCTCTGCCTCCCAAGTGCTGGGATTAAAGGCATGCACCACCACTGCCCGGCATTTAGTAAGTTTATTAACAAATACTCCCTCTATTCTTAAATTTCTAGCATTTTCTACCTATTCTAGATGAAAGAACTGTTAAAAAGTGAGGTTATATTGACTGTACCTTTCTAATGTAATGTAGTGTAATTGTCTCCAAAGTGCCCCTTTGAGGAAGTTTCTTCCCATTTCATTGGTGTTAGTGATAAAGAGCTTGGAAATTTTGTCATTGATTGATCTGAGCTTATTTAGGACAGAGAATCCCAGCTAGTAATCTGTTGAGTATTCTTCTGTTGAGCACAAGAAAATGCTACTGTTGTATTCAAGTATGGACACAGCAAATGAGGCACAGTCTACATGACTACTCACCCAGAACCTTGGCTCTGTGGCCACCTGTAGGAGAGGATGAATCTTCGCAAATTGGGGCATTAACTTTTTTAATAGACTCAAGATCTTTCATAAAACCTTGCAGGTGGGTGATGGACTATCTGTAGAGCTTGGCTGTTTTCCTCAGATACACTTCTGAGTTTGAGAAATTTGCAATCTTTTTCCTTACAAGCAAGTTATTTTAAGGGAAGAAGTCCTTCCCCCACCCCCCACTCACTGTAGACTTAAGGTAAAGCTTTTGTCCATTTTCAGGTTGGGATTTTGTAATTTTTTTTAAACTTTAATTGTAAGGTGACATCTGCCCTCAAATTACCCACAGAATTTGTTTTAGGGACTTACTGGGTTTAGGTGTCCCAGCCTTAAATAATAGGTATTTGCTACTTTGGAAAGGCCTGAAAGGACATTATCTGATGATGTCCTTGGTGGCCCAGGCACGATGGTTTGAAAGTATGCCCATCGTTATCCCTTGCCTTCTTCATCCAGCCTGGAGTCCTTTCCCAGCCCCATCTGGAGCTCTTGGCTCAGTGTTATAGCGGGACAGATTCCTAGCAGATGGTTTATCAGAGGACCTGGCACATGCTCTGTCCAAGAAAACCTTGTCTAATACTTATGAGTTTGGGAGGGTTTAGAGGAAAGAAGTAGCTCCAAGCCTTCTGCACAACCAGGAGTGTTTTGCTTATTAGAATTTTGAAAAACATGCTCAGAGTAAATATCTAGACAGCAGTAGTTCTAAAGCCCTGGCTCCACAGACGACACTAAAACATCCTCGCAGACCAACTTTATGGCATCTTTGAGAGTTGGGATGAAGCCAAAACCTTGTGTCTGAAAGGAATGAGGCTAATCCTAAACTGTATCATCCATTCTGACAACTGATAACTTAATTGAAAAATACAGCTCTGATCTTAACTGTGGTATATTGCATGAATCAATGTACTCAAGCCTACTCCTTCTACAGTTTTCTTCATCTCAGTTAATAGAAATTCTTCCTATCCACTGGCTCAATCCCCGATCTTTAGAATCATGACTGAGTCCTCTAAAGAATGATTGCAGGATCCCATCTAGCCATACAACCTGTGATCTCTCCCTTCAAAGTCTGCTGCTCGTTTAGTCTCTCTGCCACCACCCTGCTTGAAACTAATATTACCTGTCAGCTGTATCACTACAGAGGCCTCTGGTCCTCTGTCTCTTAGGGTTTTTATTTTATTTTATTTTCTGTTTAGTCTAATGACAGAAATTGGCAAAACTCAGGTCCCTGTGCTAAAACTATCTAGTAACTTCCATTGTTCTCATGAAGCTCCTCAGACCGACCAGGCCTCATGTACATCATTTATGTATCTTCTCTTTTCATTGAAATCTCACTAGCTCCTTCTCTAGCCACACATGCCTGCTTCTGGTCCATCAACTCTAAGGAATCAGGATATGCCTAGCTAGGACCTTTGATGCTGCCCACTTTGCTGGAGGTCTCTTTCTCCAGACCTTCCACCTAGGGTTTTTTTTTTCCATCTTCTCTGTTCTCATCTAGATCTTCTCTAAAATCTTGTCTTACATCTTTTCTGAAAACTTCTTTAAAATACCACCCTCCTCTTAACACATGGTTTTCCTTTTTCACTACTATTTATCTTAGCATTTATGACCACATTCATTATATATTTTCATTTTTAACTTTGATTTTATTTGTTTGTTTGTTTCTAAAGGAATATAGATTCCTTAAATCAGAAAGTCTTTTCCCTTTTCCAAAAAGGAGAGGTTTTTCTATTTGTTTGTATCATCAGTACCAAGAATAGAACCTGAGACATACTAGACATCCAAAAGTATTTTTTGAATAAGTGAATCATGTATCTCCCAAACATATGGCAAATACACTACTCAGTTGGCATACAGTGACATACAAAAGAAAACAGGACCATTGTGACCTTATTGATCTTTCCATCGAAGGGAAAAGAATATTTAAATTTAATGATTAGGTAAGTAGACACAGAAATGAGAAAGAGCTGAAGAATCTGAGAAACTAAAAATGTTGTTCTGAGCTGGAGAATAGAGTCTGAGAAATAGGAGAGTGAAGTTAAGCCCTGCTGAGGTTGGGGTGTCATGGAAGTATCTTAAGTGGGTGAGTGACATAGACTTGTACACATTATCACCAGTGAAGAAGCAGAAGATGAGGAAACTACACACACACACACACACACACACACACACACACACACACACACACCTGGAGGAGTGCTCCAACCTTAATCATGGGAAGTATGAAAGGACTGTAAGCAGATGAGCGCCATATCCCTGTGTACACTTTGTTAACTCTCCTCTGACTACAGCAAGATAACAGGTGGAGCAGGTAAGACGCATGCAAGAGGTTCAGTATGAGGGGTTTGGTGGAGTGCAAGAAATCAATGATATTCAGAGAACAGGATAATCTTTAATGGAGAGGGTACCCAGTGCCTTGTTAGGGTAGCATTTGGATGGGTATGAGTAGTTAAGGAATGAAAAGAGTCAAAGATCATCTGCTATTTTCTCCCTATATCAGGAGGATATATAAAGGTCTGTAATGCCAAATGATTAAGAGTGAGGCAGAAAGAGGTAATAGATCAAGGGTGACCTTTGGGCATGCAGATCCCTTTGAGGACATCCCTAGGTCAGAGCACATCTAAGCAGAAGCTATTGAACAAAATCCTTAGTTTGCACATAAATGTTATTCAAAACCTTGAGGTAGATGAGTCACTGGTCAGGAACTGGGATGATAGAGGATGTGTGAGGCAGAGCACTGTCTCCAGCATTGCCAAGTGAAGTTGAGTAGTATTAAAAGACTATTGTGGATGTAGGCAGCAAACATCATGTCAAGAAAGGCAAGAGAGAGGACTGGATAGAGAAGAGTGCAGCCAATTGTTCTAATTATTAGTAAAAGACCGAGCAAGGTAGAAATTAAAAGTGAATATAAGAATGAACAATATGGAGGCTGATGGTGAGGGGTGTTTCATGGGTGTTGGGGGAGAACAAGAGAGTTGGGACAATTTTTAGAAGGGAAGGTGAAGAGATGGAAGCTGAAGCAAATGCTCTTTGTGAAAATTAACTGTGACGTCAGAACTGTACACTGCTAGGGAGCGAAGAGGTAGGTAGATAGAGGACTGCATTGTTTCTAAAGAAAAGTGAGACTTAAATGGGCTTAAGTGTCTCCAGAGATAGCAGTGCCCAGGGAGTGGTAGCAAACAGATTATCAGCAGCATAAAGGTCAGAGAGAAAGAACTCACCAAAGGAGAATGGCAAGGGCTTAAGAGGGATTGGATTTGGCCCGGCTGAGAAACAGAACAATAAGTGTATCTGAAGCCTGGTGACAAGGGTGGAGATGACCTTGACTACTTAGTCTGTTCCCAGAGTGTCTTCACAATTGTAGCATGACACTTGTCTTTCTATTAACCGAGACACTAAGCCCTGGGAAGATCTCCACCAGAAAGGTATAATCAAATGTCACATGAATAAATGTGTTTGCTACACAGATCAGGTGAGGGAAGACTTTCTTCATTCTCTCTTTTAGAGTGTTCCTCTATTTCCTCACCTAACTGGAGGTTTTCAACATGCTTAGATTCTCAAAATCAGAAAAGGATGCAAGACCAGCCCTGCATGGCAATAAAAGACACCATTAAGAGAGGGAAGTGTTTGTCTGCATGTGATTGACAGAAAACTGTCCTGTCTGCTGGAATACAAGACCACTGAAGACCACCTCTGTAGACAGAGATACAGTCCTCTCATTCTATCCTGTCTGCTTCACTGACATTGAGTCAAGGTCCTTCTGACTTGGGAATCGCAGTATTCTGGGTATACTGGGTCCATATTAAACTCAGTCTTCTCTCCCTCCAGGACAAGGGAGTTCTTGGTACCAAAAATGAAGCCTGCAGCTCCCTTTCTTTCCCTAGGAATCTCCTTGGTTTTCCTTCTTACTGTATGTAGTCCTTCACTGAAACACCACCTTTGCAGCATTACTAAAATTTCAGTACTTTAAGCACTCAGCAGAAGTCAATTGTTCTGTGGCATAATGTCTATTTTACTTAATCTTGCATATTGCCATCTCCTCCTCTGAAATTACAACTCCATGTGGGCAGATGGTTAGGTCTGGTTTCTGTGCCGATAAGTCCCTGGCACTTAAAACAGGTAAGTGGGGTTTAATTGTGCTTGAACACTTTAAGGAGACAGTGATGAGGCTGATTTGTAACTCTGGCACATAGACATTCATTAATTAACTGCTGAGTGAATGAGCGAGTAGCCATTGGTCTTGGGTAGGGGAAAAAAGACATCTCTTTTGTTTGTACAAGGTGGTAACAGGGAGGATGAGCTTACAGATTTGTGAGAATGATTTTCAGCTGTTCCAGTTGGATGGTCTCTGCTTTCTTTACAAAGTCAAGACGGAAGTGTGGATAGAGCTGAGAGGTTAACAGAAGAATGGATGGGGACGATTCACAGTGGGTATGAGGGCACAAAGCAAAATTAAAAGACCAAAGAGCGATGTTAACTGGCAGTGCCAAGGATAAGGCTGAGTCAGGGGACTGTGGGTTTAGAGCAGTGCTGGTGTGCTTGGTGAGGAAATGTCTTACGTGCACAATCAGCAGACCAGGTGCAGGTGTGGCGAAAATAAAGCGCTGGAATTGTGGTGGGGAGCTGCCGCTCATGCAGTTAGTGGAAGAGAGGAGCTGAGAGGAAAATCAGTGTTCCAGAGCTGGACTGGTAAATGCAGAAGGAGTTGGATAGAGGAAGGGCTGAAGATAGGACATTGGCTCAAGTCCTAACAATTGGACCTGTGTGACAGAGCCTTGTCCCCTGACATCAGTGTTTGCTCTTTATTTCATTGCTAGAACCCCCACAGTTGACAACGGTATCTGGTTCTATCACACCTACACACAGCACAGCACTATTCCTTCCACTCTTCTACATAGCAAGCAAGAATGAGCATCAGAAATAGGAAAGCAGAGCAGTCCAGGGTTTGGCTGATCCGAGGATTAAAGTCCTTGGGAAAGAAGTACGGAATATAGATCAAGGGCAGTGTGTAATTAGTTCGGTTGCAAAGAGATGGTTATGAGGTGCCCAGGTGGAGATGATACGTGGATCCTGATTACAACAGAATATAGTGCTGGGGCAAAAGATGGATATTTCTTTCTTTTTTTTTTTATTTTATGCAATCTGTAGTTTCAAAAAAAAAAAAGGAAGGATACTTATGTACAAAATGTAAAGGAGACTTAAGATTTCCCTCTTTACCTTGGATGGACTGGGAGACCCTGAATTTCCTTTATTATTATTATTATTATTATTTTCTATATTTTTTTATTTACATTCCAAATGATTTCCTCTTTCCTGGTTCCTCCCTCCCCAAAAGTCCCAAAAGCCCTCTTCCCTCCCCCTGTTCCCCATGCAACCCCCTCTCGCTTCTCTCTCTTCTGTGAAAGACTACATCCAGTCTTTCACAGAAGATGTCTTCCCTGGTTTACATTCAGGTTTCACTCAATCCTTCGAGAGAGGAAGCAACTGACCTTAGAAGCTAGGGAATGAATTTGTATTTCATACTGACAGTTTATTAGGCAGTTTCTGTTCTTGGACAAGTGTTCTACCACTCATTTGGCATGTCCAGGTCTAGAGTCAGGGATTAGATCTAGAGAATCACAGAGGGAGGGCTTTGGGGGTTACTTTGAGGGAGGCCGTGTTCATGTCCCACAGCGATGGTGTTGGCCATGCTCCTTCACACTTGCGTTAGTTCCTAAAGGTGCTTTGTGTTTTCTTAGACCTTAGCATAGAACTTGCTCCTCCTACCAGTGTTCTTGAGACTCATCCCATAGTTTGATCTGGATCTCTGTTCAAACACCTGGGTCGATTCTTCCCCAGTTCCCCATCTAAGAGTGCTCTCCTCACTCCATAGCCTCCTGTTGCCACCGTGCTTTCTTACTGAGCTCTTCACGTTTAGTACATCACATATTTACTTCCTCTCTGGCATATGGTCTGGTTCCCTACAGTTTCTGGAACTCAAATCCCAAAAAGAAGGGGGTTTCTCTGCTTTGTTCCCTGACACATCCTGAGTGCCTGAGACGGTGTATGGATCACAGAAGCTATCCTCGGTAAGCTGTTTATTAAACAAAATAAGTAATGAATGAACTGTGATATAATTTCTAAATTCCAGCTGTGAAAATATCTCCAAGGAGAAATTAGAGTGCTGTTGAGATGCTCTCAGAGCGTAGTTAGGGAATACCTTCTAATGTTCTTTATGACACCCTAGAGTGAATATGGCTGGCAAAAAATTAGTTGAAATTTTCAAGATAATGAGTAGAAAGGATTTTGAATACTCCTAACACAAAGAAATGATAAATCCCTAAAGAGAGGGATAAATCAAGTACCCTGATGTGATCATACATGTGGTATACATCCATTGAAATTTTGCACCATGCCCCATAAGTAGGAACAATTTCTATGTTACCCTTTTAGAGGTGTGGTTTAAAATGTTATCTCCATATTTTTTAAAAAAAGGAGTCTTCAGATATAAAGAGAAAAGCCTGATGAGTTGCTTCTATTGAGTTGGCTTGCCAAGAAGCCTAGTCAGTATGGGATTTGCCACTGGTGTGAGATGCTTGCAATCTCCCCTGGGCCACTACACAGTTTCCCCTTTTGTGACTTTAGCCAACAGAGGTATGTTTCTATTAAGCATGAAAATAATTAAATATTATAAAAGGCCTTAAAATTTTATTTCTTTGTCATATTCTTCAAGTGTAACTTGATGACATTTTAAGAACTCAGAAATCCCATATGGCTTGTAGCTCCCATATAAAATAGCACTATTTGGATAGAAACTACTCTGTCATTGAAGACAGTTCTAATGGGCTTTGCTCGATTAGAGTGTGGTGGAAAGCCAGCAGGTAACTAGATGTGGCATGAAAAAGTTTGCACATTTGAAATCTTTATGCATTTTACTGACAGTCCTGGGTGCGGGGCTCTAACTAAAGTCTCTCATGGAATCCATCCTATGATTGTTATAAGCCTGCTCTTGGTATTGAGTTTTGGAAACAAAACAATCCCTTTCCTATTTGTTCATTCCTCACTTGCCCTGTGCTCTAGGCCTGTTCGCTTATCAAAATGCCTGAACCAGCAAAAGAATCTGACAAATGACAGTCCAAAGATGCACTTTTCTTTCCAGGAAGGAGAAAGATGGTGCCTTTCATCGTTGTCTGCATAGAAAAACAAAGGAAGAACTTACCTGTGGCATGGAAACCTGTGGTGGTCTGAATAAGTTTGGGCCTAATATACTCATGTGTTTGAATGCTTGGTCATAGGGAGTGGCACTATTAGAAGGTATGACCTTGTTGGAGGAAGTGTGTCACTGTGGAGGTGGGCTTTGAGGGCTCCTCCTGGCCCTCAAAGAGATCAAGATGTAGATCTCTCAGCTCCTTCTCTAGCACCATGTCTGCCTGCTTATTGCCATGCTCCTGCCATGATGATAATGGACTAAACCTCTGAAACTGTAAGCCAGCTCCAATTAAATGTTTGGCTTTATAAGAGTTGTCTTGGTCATGGTGTCTCTTCACAGCATTGAAACGATAACTAAGACAAAGCCTATTAGGAAGCAGTGCTGAGACAAAAGAAAACAGGGTTGCAGTGCTCCCTCACAGTTTAATGTGTAACATCCCCAGGGTAGAAAGCAATCCTTGTGCCTCCAGAGCCGTGGTTCTCAGCCTCCCTAATGCTGTGACTCTTTAATACAGTTCCTCATGTCGTGGTGACACCCAAACATTAAATTATTTTCTTTGCTACTTCATAACTGTAATTTTGCTACTGTTATGAGTCTTAATGCAAATATTTTTGGAGATAGAGGTATGCCAAAGGGGTTGCAACCCATAGGTTGAAAACTGTGCTCAGACCAGCATCCTTGCTGTGCAGTCGGGCTTCTTCAGGAACTTTGCTTTCTACTTAATTAATCCTTGTGCTCTTTGTGTGCCTTAATTTTTGTTGTTTTCTTGGAAACTTCTTTTAATATGTAAGATTTGTAATATTTTGTTTTTTGTTAGATTGTTATTCAATCATTTTCAGTCATGAGCATATTTAATCTATATTACCAAAGTAATGATCATATATATGAACATTCTGTTCTAGTATACAATTCTTTTCTCTTTTTTTTTTTTTTAAAAAAAATTAGACTTGAGACACTGTAGCTTAGGCTAGCCTCAAACATAAAAATCCTCCTGTTTCAGTTACTAAGAACTGGAATTACAGGTCTGAGTCACCATGCTCAGCTTATATCCTATAATTCTTATCTGCTACAAAATGGTCAATCCTGAAAACATACATACATGTAACATTATATAGACTGAGCAGGTTATATTTAGGAATATATTTATATGTACATACCTATGCATATGTTCATGTAATAATAATCACAAAGGAAGGCATAAATTTGAAAGGAGAGAAAGAAGGGTCATGTGGAAGTGTTTGGCGGGAGGAAATGGAAGGCAAAATGATGTGGTTTTGTTATAATCTTAAGAAGAAAATAAATTATCAAAAGTGTTAGAATAAATAATACTATAATTTTTGCAAAAAGCTAAGAAGCATACCTTTTCTTGCTCCACCCTGTTTTTGACAGTGGTACTAAGGAAAACCAGGGACAGAGTTTTGTTCACATCTGTGCCAGAGAAATCAGGAGGTTGTAGCCATTTGTAGGGCAGGGTGGTGGTGGAGGACTTGCTGTGAATAATTCCTAGGGGTGGGTGTGGGGGTGTGGGTGTGGGTGGGGGTGTGGGTGGAAGTGGGGTGAGCACCTTCATCTGAGGAATTATTTTATCCTGCCTGAAGTCTCTGGGAGGCCTAATAGGAGAGATAATGACCATAGCAGGCTCCAGGCATGAGGTCTGGAGGTGGGGCACAAAACCTGTTACTTGAGCCACCAGGACTATGAATGAAAATCATACCTTTGCTGTTACCTTGCAGGCCTGAGTTATGTGGCCAGAAAGAAAGAAAACTCAAAAGTGATTTATCAATGCACACATGAATTATTTGTTATTACCTATTTAAAGTAAAAGAGAAACTTCATTGCCAATGTTAATTCATTCTAGTCCTTGAATGAATTAAGGATGTGATTTCCCAGTTTCAGCATCAAGTTATAGGTAGCTGTGATGGTTAATCCTGGTGAATTGTCAGCTCAGTTGAATCTGTAATCAACTAAGTGTTGCATCTTTGGGCTGGTTTGTGAAGGAGAAGTTCCTTCCCTAAGTAGGCAGTATCTTCTTGTGGAGGCCCAGATATAAAGAGATAGGAGGAACATTCTTTGCTGCTAAGTGCATTTCACTTCTTGCTGTCTTGCTATAATCTCTGACATCAGAACCCAAATTTTTGAGCTTTTAATTCAAATGGAAGACTAGGACCTCTCTTGGAATCCTCTAGCCTGTCACTGTCAGACTAGATCTGCTAAGGCATCCAGTCTTGTGGGCTGAACAGCTACCACAATTTAAGTCTCTATAGTGTATAGGCAACCATTATTTGCCTACCCAACACATATTGCTAAGCCAATCTAATAAATCTTTGTAATATATATACATTCTATCAATTTGTTCCTCTATGCCTTGATTTCTTTATGCCTTGACTAACACAGTGACTATCTATCAATATGCTCATTGCCAGGGATCATTCTCGAGTGACAAATTCCATGTCTGCAATAACTTTTGTCACAGCTATTGTCTCCTATGCCTCTAAATAGACAGACCCTCCTGGTGTCACTCCAATGACCAAGGAGCAAATAGGAAAAATGAACCATCAATCAACTTAATACTAGCCTTTTCTTTTGCAGAAAAAAACTTCCCCTCTGCTGATGATGACTGACATAAAAACTAAATCCACCTGCTTTATCTCTTCTCTCCAAAAGGACAAATCTCAGAGCCAGGGAAGAGAAGAAAATATGATGTAAGATTAGTCTCACCTTTAGCTACTGGTTACAGTTGTACTAACAATCTATCTGTACGTGAGAAGAAAGCTAGAATATTTCTTGCTATTCAGTGCAAGCTCAGTATAGAATTTGTAGCTGTGAACTAAAACTAAGGTTTGTAGGAACATGACATTTTGAGTATGTCATATTTAATATTGCATGTTTAATATTACTAGAAACCACAGTAAAGTGAGTCTGAAAATATGGCCAACTCATTTGCTTATTTCTTCATTTATTAAACAAGTAAAATGTTAGTATCTATTAGTTCTCAAATGCATGGTGAACATTGAGCTGTGAATATGATATGGAGGGATTCTTGCTGCCCTGGATCCCATAAGCTTGTAAACAAAACAGACCTTTAAAGAGTAACACATAAGCAAGTCAGCAAAATGGATGCTATACAATGTGAATAAAGGTCATTATGAATACATATCCATAAAGTAAAATTAGCCACGGTGAGGGTAGAGGTTGATGTTAAGGGGCCCCCTTTGTAAGGAAGAGATATTTAAGATGGTTCAGGAGACTGAGTAGAATTTAAATGCACATCTATAGATGTAAGGGCGTGTATGTAAGTCTCATGCAAGAGTGAATGGAAGGATTCTGTCTAAACTCCACCCCACAGTTACCTGGCAACAGCCAGGTATGCCCCTCCCCACCATTACCTGGCAACAGCCAGGTAGATCTGACCCACTATAAAAGGGGCTTCTTGCCCCTCTTCTCTCTCTCTTGCTTCTCTTGCCTCTTACTCTCTTAGCCTCTCTCTTGCCCCTTCTTGGACTCTTCCCTTCCCCACCCCCCTCTCTCCACATGGTCATGGCCGGCCTCTACTTCTCTACTCTCTCCTTCTCTCTGCCTTTCTCTGCCTCTACTATCCCCTTAACTCTCCTCCCCATGCCCTGAATAAACTCTATTCTATACTATACTGTTGTGTGTGTGTGGTCCCTCAGGGGAAAGGGATGTCTCAGCATGAGCCCACTGAGGCACCAACTTCCCCCACCCGCCATAGAACATATTCTTAGGCCTATTTCTCTTTTTATGATCACAACAGAAGGCATTTCAGGAATCAGAATGAAGCAAGAATAGTTCAGATGAATAAATTGTCACGGCGTTGAACAGAAATGTTGTAAACAAGTCCTCAATAGACTTGTTGACCTGGAATAATGGAAAATGTATAGTTATATGATGGAGAATATGAAGACAAAGCACTTTAAGTTCAAAAGGTAACTGTTTAGAGAGACCTCTAGTAGACTAAAATACCAGAATAGAAGAATAAAGGCGAGAGTTACAGACAGTAGGTGAGACTGGTAGTCCAGGTCAGGTAACAGTAGCTTAGGATGAATTAGGAGCTCTGGGTATTCAGGGAAGTGGTCATATTCAACTCCAGAGACAGACAGGCAAAATGTAATGATTGAGGATATAGAAGTAGAGGTGGCAAGACAAAGAAGGGATTGAGGAAGAGTCTGGAATTCTTATATAAGTGATGTGATGTGTGGGTACTGTGGTCTCATGTCTGTTGCTGTGGTGAAACACTGGGACAAAAAGCAACTGTAGTAGAAAGGATTTATTTTAGCTCCCAGCTCCGGGGCCATCATTGCTTAGAAGTCACAGCAGCAGGAGCTGGTTACATCACAGCCAGAGTCAAAAGCAGAGAGAGAGAGAGAGAGTGGATGTATGCATGCTCTCTTGCTTGTGCTCAGCTCAGTTTCTTCTCCCTTACACAGTTCAGGACACCATTCTTAAAGATGGTGTTGCCCATGCTAAACTTAGTCTTTCCACATCAAAAAGCATAAGTAAGCTAATCCCCTAGAGACATGCCCATAGACCAACTCAGTGTAGACAATGCCTGTTTGAGATTCTCTTCCCAGATGGTTCTAAGCTCTGTTAAGCTATATGTAAAAGTGAGATAAGATTCGAGGGAGAGGAGAAGGGGGGAGACAGGAGGAATATGGCATAGCTTAGTTAGAAATGGAGTTCAGCTACCTACAGAACATGCAAACAGAAACGTCCAACATCTTGTTTCAACAGAAATAAGATCTACTCATTTTCATCTCCAGCTTTCTCTATATACCATTTAAGCAAAGAGAGCTCATGGCTGAGGGAAACTACTTATAAGTTGTAAAAAATATATCTGTTTTCTACCTTCCTGACTTTCTGTTTCTACCTCTGAGAATTTCTGAAACAAATTATTCAGAAAACATACATAGTGAATTCTGGTTTGTATTTGAAATTTGAAAACAATATTCACATTTAACAAACACTATACAAATTATTAGTGAATAAATGGTTGGAAATATAGCATATAGGTTCTAAAAACAGTAAATTAGCTTTTATAGTGGTTTAGAAAGTATTTTGTCATTTAAATTTAGCTATCAACATTTTTAAAAAAATCTATTTATGCTAGGGTTAGAATTTTCTAAAAATTATCACATATAGGAAATTCCCAAAAGGATACCAGAGTAGGTAGATACATAATGGATTTGCTTAGAAATGAAATTAAGATGATATTTTTGTTTCTTTTTGTTAAAATGTTGTTTGTGAAATAAATGCATTGAGCAACTAAGATCAATATGTTTTTGTTCTTGTTTCTTTTTTTCCAAAAGGCATAGTAGTCTTAATCTTAGACAAACAGACACCATCTTGCTGAGCTAGGTCATGGGGTTCAGCAGCTGTGTATGGCTCACTGGACTTTGTCAAGAAGGATCATGTCTCACAGCTCAGCCTCAGTTGCCCAGTAATCTCACCTCTGAGCATGGCCTAGTTTCTCTATCAGAAAATAACTCTGTGCACCTTGAGCTCATAGGAGTCTCTGCTGGGATGCTGTGGGCTTAGACTTTTAGCTCAGCTCTGCTTTTATTCCAATTGCTTTCTGTTCTCAGGGGACTGAACACATGATTGATCTGTTTTCACCTTTTCTCTATTCTCGACTTGCCTTAGGAACCCAGTAAGAATTAATGATCAAATGTCCAAAACAGTCCCGACTCCATTTCATCTAATGTTTTGCCATCTCCTCTTCCATCAAAGACCTTCTCGTTAAATATTTGCAAATGGTGGTGTGGATGAAGTACCAACAGATTCCAGAGGAAAGGTGTGCTGTAGATAGTAGGTGCCTGTTGTCACATTTCCTGTCTATTTAATTATATGCCCTGTGTGATTCACAGGGGACATGCAGGTCTTTGCTCATAGGAAAAACTTGTATAATGATGCTAGCAACAACAGCTGAGCCAGAATGCAGAATTCTTGGGTCAGATGTCATCTGAAAATAGGTTGTGAGAAAGATCATTGTTCTGGCAGAATCCTTTGTTTTTTTCAAAAAAAAAAAAAGAAAAGAAAGAAAGATGGCTAAGAATGAGTCTGGGAAAAAAGAATGTTAGAGGCAGTGGATAGCAAGGACAGATTTTTATGTTTTTGAAATAAGCTGGGCTTCGTAGCAAAGCAATCAATGCCAATGGAATAATGGAACATAAAACCTCAGAGGTAAAGGAGATCTTTCCATCTTGAGAGAAAAAACAAAACTGAGCAAAAATGGATTTTAAATGTCCTTGGACTGTGTTTATGACAAATAGAGAAGGAAGCTGATTGGCTGGGTGGGTTTTCCTGGAAGAGATCAAAATGGCTGGACATGTAGCCCTCTTTATTTTCCATAGGAGCCAATAAGAAAAGTGCCATGAATTAAGTAGGGGAAGGTGAGGAGAGGGAGCCCCACAATACAGCTAGGAAAAACATTGCTGCCAATAGGTTTCTTGTTCCAACTGTTCTCTTCCCCAAGATGGGGGTGATTTAATGTGCCTTCAAGAATGTGGCAGTCCCTTGGAAGGTGATGAGATAATACTCAGAAAATCTGAGAACCTTTCCTTCTTCTATATTGATTACCATGCCCTCATGGACTAGCTGAATCACACTGTGGTTTATCATTGGCAAAGTGGTGATATGGTTTTAGTGTGTGCTTATGTGTTCACTGCAGAGCAAATTCCAGATCCAGGTATGGTGGCACACAACTTTAGTCTTGGACACACCTTCTGTTGGTGACCTACATAAGAACATGGAAAGAAGGAAGATTCACTGTTCTTTGACTGCTTGCACTTACTTGCCAGCACATCTGTTGGAACCTACTTCTACAGAAGACCAGCTCAAACAACTAGCCTCATGGGACTGAGCAGCTACTAGATTCTTGGACTTCCCATCCACAACTGCCCATTGTTGGGTTAGTTGGACCATAGACTAAGTCATTACAATAAATTCCCTTAATATATAGAGACATTCCATAAGTTCTGTGACTTGAGAGAATCCTGACTAATACACACAGTTGTGTATATGTGGGTATATATCTGTGCTTATGTATGTATAAATGTATGTTTATATTAATGTGTATAAGCTTGTATGTGTTTGCATGCATATGTATACATGTGTCTACACATATATATGTAGACATGTGAATATGCCAATATGTATATTTGAATGTTTGGTAATATTGTGTGCGTGCGTGTGTGTGTGTGTGTGTGTGTGATTACAATTTGGATACTGATTCTTGAACTTGGTGAATACACTTTAATGCTTTAATGTCAACCTGTATTTGGGAAGTCTACAGAGCATGGTCTGAATTGGGCAATAACTCCTGCCATTCAGGTCAATAGCATCACCAGTGGCTTACAATTATGTGGGTTTCTAATTTAGAACCAGATAACAAGCAAATTATACATGTGATTAATGTTGTATACATGGGACCAGGTTTAAAATCAACAGCATTCCAGAATCTTCTAGATCACAGATAGAAAACATTCACTCTTACTTACAAGTACTGAGGTAGAAACCAAGTCTACACTCTTTCCATGGTGAAAACCAAGACGTTCAAACATTCTAGACAGCCAGCTTAAATTTCATTTAAAAATCAGTTGCTGTTTCTTGTTAAGAAGAAGAAAAAGAAAAAGAAGGGAAGGAGTGTGGGAGAAGAGGGGGAAGGGGATGGGAAGAAGAGAAAACAGCAGAAGCAAAAGAAGACCACCCATAGAAATGGACAAAGAGACACCTTGTTGGTGGTATTATTCTTTTTTTCCTTTTAATATTTGTATTATATTTCTTTTTTTTCCAAGATTTTTTTATTTACATTCAAAATCATTTCCCCTTTCCCGTTTCCTCCCTCCCCAAAAGTCCCATAAGCCCCCTTCCCTCCCTCTTTTCCCCATTCAACCCCCTCTCACTTCTCTGTCCTGGCATTCCCCTACATCCAGTCTTTCCAGGACCAGGGGTCTCTCCTTCCATTTTCTTGGAAATCTATTGATATGCGAATTGTGTCTAGGGTATTCCGAGATTCTGGGTTAATATCCCCTTATCAGTGACTGCATACCATGTGTGTTCTTTTGTGACTGGGTTACCTCACTAAGGATGATATTTTCAAGTTCTGACCATTTGCCTAGACTCATCTTATCACTAGCCAGAGCAGTGCTGGAGAGCTTGTCCTGGTGGTGTGGAAAAGGGAGAACCTGAGGGCTGACCAGCTTAGCTACCACCCAGGCCCAGATACTGGGCTCTGAGTTGGCCCACTCCAAAATCTATATCAAATGGTTGGGACACGTGAAAGGGCCAGTCCTATTGATCCAAAGCTGCAGGATCTCCATGACACAGAGCAACAACAGGATATCCAAGAGGAGTCATGGTGAAGATCCAATATTGATGGTGACACAGAAGTAAGAAATCTTGAACCAGACCAATGACTCATTGCAGTGGACATTTGCAAGTGAAGTTGTGTGGACAGAGGGGTTTACTGTGAGACACACTGTTACATACACAGCTTCCACAATGAGAGGTTTTTCACTGTGTGTGTGTGTGTGTGTGTGTGTGTGTGTGTGCGTGCGTGCGTGCGTGCGTATGTGCGTGTGTGTGTGTGTGTGTGTGTGTTACTTGGAGGGGAGGTTACAAGAGCAAAGGGTGGATATGAGGGGACTCCCGTTGAGTGGGACTGGTGTGCATGATATGAAACTCATTAAGAATCAATAAAAAGTTTAAAAAGTGGAGGCGGATGAGGAAGAGAGAAAGAGAAGTTGTAGAAGTAGATAGTGGAAGAGGAGGTAGAGGAGGAGGAGGAGAGGAGGAGGTGGTGGAGAAGGAAGAGGAGGGGGAGAAGGATAGGAGAAGGAGGAGGAGAAAGAGGAAGCGTGGGGAGGAGGAGGAAGAGGAGTAGGAGTAGGAAGGAGGAGGGTGTGGAGGAGGTCTTCTTTCTTATTCTAGAAGCCTTCACTCATTTTAGGAGAAGGACATTCCAGGTAGGATTCACAGCTTCCACCAACTCAGGGAGAGCCTGTCTCTCTCCAAACAACAACAACAACAACAACCACTACCACTACCACCACCACTAGACATGGCAGTATCTCCCTATCTTTTGTGTCTTTCTCTCTTGCCCTGTGTTCTTGTTACCATGTCTCAGGGTGCCAGTTGTCAAAGGGAGGGAGTATGCAAGGAATACCCGTGTTACTGAAGGTTTATGGGTAACTTATATCCCCCAAACTTATACTGTGTATAGCATTATTCACTTTGGTGCTATTGGCAAGCATGATGAAGGACAAAATTCACATTTAAGAGCACCTTAAGGCTAATTCTTTGTCTTCCTTTTGGGCAGCTTTTATGGTGGTGGTCCATAAGGGTCATGTAAGTGGCCTTTGAGTGGGTAGCTAGCATTGCTAAGCTGGCTTGATAACAATGCAGTGACTGGCAGCTCGGGAGTGAGGCCCAGACAGTCATACTTGTAACAAATTTCTGGTGTTTAGAGTCTGAGACCATGTGAATGACTTCCACAGTCCAAGCTACTGTGCAGACTGTTTTGCCAGGTTGCAATGCTGACTAAGTAGATGTAATGAACTAATAAATGAGGACAAAATAAAATTCAGTCTGCCTTGCTACAATTTCCCTATAATTAACATCTGCTGTCTGTTAGGTTTTTTGAATATATATATATATGTGTGTGTGTGTATATGTGTGTGTGTGTGCGTGTGTGTGTGTATATGTATATATATGTGTGTGTGTATGTATATATGTATACACACATACACATCTCTGTTTATATTTGTAACCATCAAAATGAACTCCATGCCAAAAAAAAAATCATTTTGTTTATGATGACAAAGGATTTTCCTTTTTGCTCTACTTTTAGAGCTGTTGTGTTTTGTCTTTAGTGGTGACCTGGCCAGATGTTGCTTTTCCTCTCACAACTGTCAGTTTCAGTGGTTGGAGCTTTTCTGATCATTGCTCACCTTACCTGTTTTAGAACCATGATGTTCTAGGGACTAGGTTTTACCTTGTGTTTGGAATCCCATGCAACTCAGGCTGAAGTTTTTAGTTCTTAGGTAGAAATCTGTGACTTCTGCTATGAATCCAAGTCAAAGGAAAATGGGGCACACACCACAGGTTCTTGGCTTTCTTCAGGGATATAATCTAAGACTCTTATCAACTCATGGACTGGAAATTTCCAAATCTTACCTCTAGGGACCACTCTGGAAGGTAGCAATAGATAGGACAGGAAGACCAAAGAGATCTCTTGGACTCTTGTTATTGGAAATGAAATCACACAGGAGGAGAAAATGAAATGATGCAAACACTAAATACTTTTTTCTAGATGATCATGACTTCAGAGTGGATTGAAAGTATGGACTTGAGATGGCAAGGTTTTTTTTTTTTTTCCTTATGAGTTAACATAGAAGAAAAAGCAGAACCCTTTTTTCTGCTCTAGAAGCAGCTGGTATAAAGCTAAGGGAAGAGTTTGCTATGGGAAACAAGCAGGCATCTACAGCTGAGTCTAGAAATTGGTCAGACAAGTAGGGACAGGATTGTGGTTACAGACACTGACTAAGGCAGAGTAGTAAAGACTGGGAGGGTTATGTATACCCAAGAGAATTCTCAGGCCTTCTTCAGGCTAGAATTGGAATGGAAGTACAACTGTGACTCTGCTTGTGGAGGGAGGAGCATTTGTGTGTGTGTGTGTGTGTGTGTGTGTGTGTGTGTGTGTGTGTGCGTGTTGGGGGGTGGGGATGGGGTACTAGAGGCTTACTTCACAGAAAGAAGTAAGCAAGTAAAGCCTGATGATGAACTGGCCATCAGATAAAAGACAGAGAGTAGTCAATTTTTAATTTCAGGGGCACAGTAAGTATTGAGAATACACATTCACTTAAAAAGTACTCATCTAAAATGTAACTGCATGTCTTGTATTTTTATTTTGCTAAATTTGCCCATCGTTAATTCAGGAGGCAAAAATTCATGAAGGCAGGTGAGTGGTGCTCTCCTGACTTCTTCTTAGGGGTGGGTGGGATTTGCTCTTGCTTCTTGAGAGCAGCAGAAGAAGGAAGGAGAGGTGGTCCTAGTAGTCAAGATGATGCCTTCAAGCAGAGACTGTAGGTATGAATGCATCCTAGCTAGCCAGGAAGGGTGACCCAGTCAGAGCAGGAGTGAGGGAACTAATGGGCAACTGCTACCAGTACTTGGATCCAAGTCTTCTCTACTTGCTTCTGTGTTCTTCCTTTCTAAAATAGCACTGTGAAGAAGAATAGTGGCATTTCCCATCAATTTCTTGGCACAGAATACCATATTAGATACTGTCTCCTCCCTATGTTACTCACTTTTATCCTCTTTGTGAAAGAGTACGCAGGTGAACAGCTCAAGGAGAAGAAGATACATTGTGACTTGCAGCTTGAAAGTATAGAGTGGTGGAGAAGGCATAGTAAAGATCATAGTGGCAGAAGAGTGTAACTCATCATATCTGATATGGCCATATAATAGATCATATCATGAATCAGTAATCAAAGAGGGAAGACCAGAAAGAGAACTGGAGTATAAACTCAAGACCTGGCCCTACAGCCTTGGGTAGAGAGTTAGTCTCATGTCCAAAGGTTATACAACCTCCCCTAATAGTATTACAAGCTGGCACTAACAGTTCAAAAGTATGGACTTCTTGGGACATTTTACAGCAAAACTGTCAGGGTCCAGCCTTGACACAGGATAGGAGTTCTCAACTGGAAGTAGGGATATCTGGTAGGTGCATAATTAATATACACAGACTACTTTTGGGGTATGAGGCAATTTTTAAGGCTTAAAGTTTCTCTTCTCTCTCATTCTCTTCTCTCTCTCTTCTCTCTCTCTCTCTCTCTCTCTCTCGCAGCTCGAGGCTGCACACACTCTGTATTCTCCTGCACACTCTGCTTTTCTCCTGTGCACTTTTCTTTTCTTGCACTCTCACACTCATACACACCTCTATGCATTCCCCTTTCACTCCCACACCCTCTTTACACACATCACACACACACACAACATGAACTCTCCTTTCACTCACACACATTCTCCATACACACCTCACATTCTCTGTTCACTCACTCTTCACATTTTCTCTTCACCCATTCTTTATTCTCTTCTTGTGCTCTTTCTCTCTCTCACTCTTCATTTACTCTCCACATTCACCTCACATACTTCTCACTCACTCTCTACATGCTCTCTAGCCTTTTTCTTGCCCCAGTCTTTTATTGATACTTCAAAAGCAGGTAGAAAAAAAGACATTTTATAATCATTGCCAAATCACATTTAAGAGAATAACCGCGTCCCACAAAGAATCAAGAATTACAATTATTCCCCAAAGTTTTAAGCGTTCCTATTTCCAGGCCTATAGCCAAAATAATAATAATTATAAACTTATCATTATTTAAACTTTAACTTTAACTCCGAGCTCTGAGGTCAGTTACTTGTATTTCCTTGTGAAGCTCTAATGATAAATGACATGGGCAAAGTTTCCAGGCAGTGGCCAGAAAGAATCAAGTTAACCCTTAACTCAGTAGTTCCACTAGCTCTCTGCTTCTGCACATTGCACACAATGACCCTCCTAAGAGTTCCAGTGTTTTGACTTAGTTTTATAATATAAGATTTTACATATTCTATACTTGTTTACCCATGAACAACTCTCAAATGTTGTGCAAAACTTATTTCATAACTTTAATAGTTTGCTTTTCTTTTCTTTCTCGGGGTCCCAATGTTGGCTGTAATTCATTTTCTAATAATTTTGTCAAACTTTCTTTACAAATCAAGTATTAATCTGGAACTACCATTGTACAGTTATTATATTGTTTCTAAGATGAGAACACACAACATGCACCTGGGTCATTAGGACTGTACTGTGCTGTGACTCTATGCCTCAATTTTTAATTGTTTAAGAATCATTACATCAAGGGACATCTAGTTTCACAGAATTCTCCAGAGCAGAAAGAAAAACAAATAAGAAAGTCAGATATAATAAAATAATTATACACAGGAAGGCCAACTGAAAAGTAGTCACACACAAATGAAATCTATACAGTCATTGTCTAGGGCTAAGGTTAGGAGAAATGGGAACAACTGTTGTTATAAAGAGCTGCCGCAGGCTACTGAGATGTCTGCATCCTGGCCTACTGCAGGCAGTCCCTTATTTCAGATGGCAGGTCCCCTGGAGGGATGTGTCTCCTGCTTCTCAGGGTCCCAGATACCATCCTTTTCGACAAGGAGCTGCCATGGGCTTCTGAGATGTCTCCATCCAGGCCTACTACAGACAGTCCCTGTCAGTGTATGCCATGCCCAGCACAAAACCATAACATGTCTCCTCCCCCCATAAACACACACACACACACACACACACACACACACAAGCACACACACATATATATACACACATAGACACACACACACATAGACACACACACATATACACACACAGACACACACACACACACACACACACACACAGACACACACACACACACACATATATATATATATATCCAGGGCCTGGACTCTGCACCTCTGGTACCTGTCTGTATTTGACTATTATTTATGTTGTATCTGTAAGAAACTATGGAAACTTTGGAATGGTTAACAGAGACTGAAGCCCTTAGTTGGAGAAAGAAAAGAGAAAGTTATAGAGACTCAAGAGACCAGGCCTGCCACTCTAAGGGATCAAAATTCGTGTTGTTTATAGTGTAGAGGATGCTCATGCACAGGAAGCATGAAGATGTGAAAAACTGAGACAGAGACCCTTGTGGGTGGAAGGACAGTGATAAACTATGGCAGCTCCCAGTACCTGCTGTCCAGACAGCTGGCCTGGCTGAGCCATTCCTTTATAATTCATTCTAATTTTGTTTTATCGTGAATATCTTCTTATTTCCCTGCTCCTGATAGTCCTAATGTATCCTCTCTTTCTGAAGTATCTCATAGAGTCTCTTTCTATTACAGCTGTTGCTGATTGTCCTGTGTTTTATCTTGGGTAGTTTATGGAAATATCAGAAAGTCTATACAAATAACAGAGATATACTCAGGAGCACAGAAGGTGAAAGAAATGCATGGTGAGGTAAAATGGTTGGGAAGCAGCCTGGACTGAACTTTCTCACATATAAGAAAGAACAGACTCTCCCAATCCTATGGTTCTCAAAAGGTACAGAGCTGCAGAGGAAAACATGGTTGGCTTGGGCTCTGCGCTCGGGGACCTGGAACTTCAGGTTTAAGTATGACAACAGAAGTGTCGACATATGAATCTGGACATAGAATGGGTGCCACTGACTTCCCGTGGAAGCTACAGAACACCTGATTTACAGCTAATATCATAGCAGACACAGAATGGAGTAAAGGCATCAGGCCAAGTGGTTCCTGCCATCTGGAAATTAGAGCCTACAGGAAAAGAATATAGTAAATAAAGAACTTTAACTAATTAAGTTAGTTATGCAGGTAGGCTGCAGAATATGAAGGAGAAACACAAAATGAACAGGGAGACTAGCAGAATAGGGTGTCTATCACTCCAGTGTTAATATTACTTAGTTAAAGGGAGAGTTCTGACCCCTTCAAAAATACCACTAAAGACTGTGGGTCCTTTGGATAAGGAGTATAGAGTTCATCTCCAGAGCAAGAGAGAACCAGGAGTAGGGTAAATGCAGACTAGTCTGCAACATAAGGGGGAACAGACAGTAGATGGAAGCCAACATATATATGCTCTGTAGACTTTCATGTTTCTGACACATCTCTGAGGAGTGAGGTGTTTATACTTTTGCTTTAATTTCTAAGTGTTTAATGATGAAATGACTAAAATTAGTTAGGCACATTCTTTACCTGGTCCTAGAACATTTTCCACAGTCTTGTTGTGGGCCATGTGAAGCAAGATTAGGATCAAAGTTAGGGAGTGTAGAAAGTCAAGGGGAGAAATAGGCATTCTTGCAGCATAAAATTACCTATCTGAGAATGTGGCAAGCTATATTGGAGAGAAACTCATCAGGGCAGCCTATATACAGCTAACTTTTGAGAGTCTAAGCATTTAAGATAGGAAGTCTAGAGAAAACATAGAACTTGATGAGGGTTAAACAAACAATTGTTGAAATCATGACCTTGGAAAGCTTGCAGGAATGCTATAGGGTGACTGGTTCCTTCAACAAGAAGTTATTGCAGGCATTGATTTTTGCCGTGAATTGCTTTGTCAGAGCTGGGATCCAGACCAGATAATTCAGGGCACTCTCCTGTTTCCCTTTGATTCAATGTGTTTATTTGTCAATTCTTATATAGAACTGACAGAAACTCACAATGGCTCTCGAAAAAATCCCAGCAATTTACTAGAAACATATGACAGGATTATATGTTATTGAGGGAAGGATCCAGAAACCATTTCACATAATTTAACTACAGTAGATTCACAAGAGCTGCAGGCGTTCTGCTAGAAGGGTTCCTACCCTTGCTTTCCTCACAGGAGACACTGATAGGTCCTCAGCCCTACATCCCACAGTCCTCTGCAGGGGACAAGAACTGAGTTGGACTAGTAAGGCAAAAAATTATTTAGAGAACTGCACAAATTAACCAGGCTGAAGACAGGTCACAAGAGCAGCTTGGAGGCAGTTTCCCAAAAATAGGGTCTGCTATGGGTTGACCAAACTGAGCCCAAGATTTTGTGATGAGCTAGGAAGGTTGTCTTCTTACATCCACAACAGTTTGTGTGTGTGTGTGTGGGAGGGGGAACCTAAGGATAAAAGTATCATCTTCTCAAGTGAAGATAACTTCAAACTTCATCTTCCTTCCTATCTGCTTAGCAGGGATGCCCTCTCTGCTTTTAATCCAGAGGATGCAAGAATGCCTCTTATCTCCATGGAGAGTAGATGCAGATCACTGGTAGAAACACAAAACCTACTGGCCAGATTGGACCCCACTTTGAACACAGCGATGGCTGCCTAATAAGTCTTACAGGGACTTAGCATGAGGAGAAAGAAGAGAGGGTCTGGGCCAAAAGCCCAGCTGAGGAGGCCTGTGGTGCTCTGTAGGAATCAAGGCTGCCTAACCAGGCCTTAGGGGTAGGCAGGTGGGTTGCCTGTCTTAATGCCCTTGATCTCTAGAGAAGTGGTGAAGAACTAAGGGGGGGTACCCCCTGCTAGTCCTTGTGTCTGCTTGCTGCTGGTTGCTTCTGAAGAGGTGGCTACAGACTGAGCTCACTCCCTTGCTCCTGGAGGACAGGTGGGCCAGGCAGGGATCAACAAGGAAACATCTGGCCCAGCTGTGACCCAAACAGGCTCATTGACTAATTTAGGAGTGTCACCTCTCCATTGTGCTCTCTGCCCCACACAAAGGTCACACAATGCAACAGGTATGGGATCTGCTACCCCACCTTCAGCACATCCTGGGATCCAACTTATTTTCCTTAACATTGAGTCAATAGCTTCTTCTTTGAGGACAGACACTTAGGCTCCCTTTTGGAGAGCCCTGAATTCTCTCTGCATGGCTAGCGCTTCTTTGCCAGCCCCTAGACACCCAGATTCCTTATTAGACATTTATCCAGTTGCCTCTGAAGTTTCTCTTTTTTAAAAAAATAAAAAAAATGTACTAAATTCAAGTGTAACATGTTCTATTTTTGCAAGTGAGCCTTTTCTCCTTCTGCTTCGAATAAAAGAAATAGAAGATATTAAAGAGCACAAGAGAAAAAGGCACAAATGCCCAGACTGTTAATAGACAAGATTGCCTGCGGTTCTGATTTTGGTAGTTTATATAATAGCTTCAAATGCTGGCAAGGAAGGCTCAGTCTTGCCAGAAATGGTCTTTAAATTAAGTATCCATTTTCTTTTAAATTATCTCTAATGGCACTGTAGGACCACATCATTTTCAGCCTAAAACTAAGGATTTGCAGAGATATTTGGTCCCACTCATTTCTACTTTGGGGGTCAGGAGCTTATATTACATATGTTATTCTTAAGTTTCTCCACTAGGAATGATTCCTCTTTCCTTGAGGTCCTGTGGGGGTGGGTCAGGGCATCTATGTTTGATGGTCTGCACCCTTCCTAGCTTGGTGATAATGTGCAGTTGGCTGATGTGGTTATGATGATGCCTGCTTCACCATCTCAGTTGATGTCTTACACCCATGATGCTGTGGGTACCCAAAATTATGGGATGACAAGAGTAACATCCCACCACATCCTACTGCTAGCCAGTCAGAGTTATTTGTTCTTCAGAAAAAACTAGAAATTGATTCCCAATTCTTCCCAGAGTGGAGAGAAAGTATTCCATCCCTGCCCATTAAACTTGCAAAAGAAACAAAGGTTCCTTTGGCCCTTTATGCATCTGTCCCTTATATCCCAGGAGTGGTTCTTGCTTGCCTTACACATTATTCTCACCAGGTTTCTACAGAATGGACTTAGACCTTACTGTCCCCTTTACTAGCATGGGTGACATCCTTTAAAAGACAGGCACCCTGGGCATCTGTGTAATATTGGAATGACAGGAGATGTGGCTTCTGGAGATAGAATAGGAAAGATCTTGTAAGCTCAGAGGTTACCAGCCCTTTGGCCCTCAGTATTGATGTCAACGGTTATGGCTTCGTATACAGATCTTCTATTTATCTCACATGAAGGAGGGTGAGGAACAGAGTCAGGGAAAAGGGAAATAGGAAATGCCAGTCTTCCCAGGCAAGATCTCACCATAATTTAGTGAGTGTTTGAAGACCTGTGAACCAGCATGGAGAGTATCCCAATGGGTCCTCCCGGTTCTAAGATATTCATACATATTCATGAGTTGAGATTTCTAATGAACTCCAGTGCAGCTTGGCAAGAAGACAATGCAAAACACTGCCTGGAGCCTGCTCCGCTTGCTTGAGTAACTCGCCATTAGGACTGTCTCATGATGGCAATGTGACAGTCCCTCTAGAAATTACAAAGCACTTTGATTTCGAGTATCCTTTAATGTTCTAGTAACACTATGGAGTAAATAATATTTCTTATATTTCGGAGATGAAACTCCTGGGGTTTCCAAAGCTTTTTGACTTGTGAGATAGTGATGAAGTGCTAAGCTGGAACTTCTGACTTCAAGTATAACACTCTAGGCTGTGCCCTCAAAGCCTGGATTTGCAGGACGTATCCCAGGAGAGTGAGCAAAGCTGCACCACAGAGACTCAGCTTGCCTGTCTCACTCAAAGCACCTTTGGTAGTCTTTTATTTTATATTTATGGGTCTCTATGCCAAATCTGGTTTTGAGTAGAATGGTTTGGATTCTAAAAGTGAGGGCTTTTTTAAGGCACACCACTATTCCCTAGCAATGGTAAAAATGCAACTTTCCATCAGCCCCTCTGTCAGGACTTTGTCTCTACTCAGTGTCCCAGCAACCTCTGCTAGAAGCCACCTCTCTGAGCAGGTGACCACAAATGCTCTTTCTTGGCTTGTTCCGGAGTCTGCCTTCTGTTTCCGTGGGCCCTTCACAGGATCAGTGTTCAGCGGCTGAGGGGCCTGGCACTAAGCCAGATGCCATTCATCCTAGATCAAGGTTCTTCTTTCCTTTACAAGAATTGAACCACATGTTCCAACTTGTCTCATAAATATAAAAAGAAAAGGCTAGCTTCCATTTTAATGAGTGGAAATAATTACATGTCACACACCACCTAAGCAGTCCTGTGTTTGCTCCGACTGTAATGCTGACATTAGCATTCAAAGATGCTGTTCACACTGTGTACAGATGTGAGCTTTCTAGGCTGTCATGTTTCTTGCGGCCACAAGATGTCAGGCAAATATGGTCATGGGTTGTAGGTGCAGGAAGGTGTCTTGCCTCCTGAATGCCATTGATGAGTTCATTAGCTGATTAAAATCCTTCCAATAAACTTGTTTGGAAGAGCCTAGGGAGAGTCTGTGAAATGTGTCATATTGTTATCCTGTTGATGGAGACACTGAATACCACTAGCTGGTAATCAGATTAACATCAACAAATATTGATTGTACATGCTTGCACGATTAAATCTTGAATAATTAATGGCCACTGAGTTACTCAGCTCTCACCATAGTGTGCGTTACCATAAGCAACAGGCACTGTTTACAGAGTACTGGGCTCCCGTACAAAAGCAGATACCCTTGGAAGTTGCTGCTTGAAATGCTGATAAAATAAGGAAATGTATTTTAAGTTGACAACTCTCATGTAAGTATGAGAATTTCTATCAACTGACATATATTCCAATAACAGAGTCACAGGCCTAAACACAAGCACATATGTAATGCAGAATAGTTTACTCACTGGCTAGGAAGATCTGTCAATTAACAGTTGATCTGACTTGCCAGCCCTTGCTATGCCTTTTGTCTCCAGAATGACTTCCTATAGCAGTTTCCTTGGGGGTCTGGTGGACGGAAGCAATAATGACAAGCAAAGGTTGGAGTCAATCAATACATGGTTATTGAGTTCCTACAGAGGGTTGGGTGCTGGTGACAACCCAGCAGACCTGGAGGGCAAGGTCTCTGCCTGCTTCTCCTTTCCTCCTCATTTATCTTCCTTTCCTGATTTTTTTTTGTTGTTGTTGTTCTATTTTTTAACCCTTCCAATCCTGCCTATTGCTAGGTTGAACGGTGAAGGTGGAGCTCTTATTCATTTAAGAACATATGGACCTCCCACTATATGGTAAGCTTAGGCTTGAAAATTCAAAGACAGAGTTAAAATTGGTCTTCACTCACTTTTGTGAGTGATGTTGTGGCTGTAGAGAACACAGCCAAATACTCTACTAGCATCCTATGTTGATGATGTGCCATAGGGTGGTTGGTTCTGTTTGCTACTGAGAACATTGTGTACTTTCCACAAGCCGGGAAGTAGAATCCACCAAGTGAATGGTGAGTGAGGAGCTTGTAGAATTAGAGTCCATGATGGTGAGTCTGGCAGCACAAAGCAAGCTACTGCACCCAATGCACATACACTGCAGTGACTAGACAGAATAGACATTTGTCTTTCGTGTAACAATTAGAAGGTAGACAGAAAGTCTGGCTAGAAGTTCTACTCTATGGGGTTATCCAGGGATCATTATCCTCTGAACTTGTCCTCCCAATCTCCTCTTGGCACTTATTCACATAGGTGGAATATTAGCTGGCTTGTTGCTATGTATACGATTAAATTGTGGGGAGGAGAGAGGTCCAGGACAAAGTGTTACCTCTTGGTCAATTGATGCTGAACTTGCCCATTATTTCTTCTGTTTCATTGGATCTAAGAATAGATACATGGCTACAAAGCCATATTTTGTTTTAAATGAAGTGGCTGTGTATTTGTGACAAAGGGATGAATGTACCATGGGAAACGATGAGCAGCTGTCCCTAGCAAAGGTGAGTGAAAGGAAAAAGCCTGTGGCAGAACCTGCATGGAGTATCGTGCTGCTGGGTCACAGCTCACAGGACTTGCAAAGCAGGGCCAGGGTGTGCCAAAGTCTAAACGTTACATTACTGAAAGAATTTAAATAAGGTCATTGAGCTGAGCTTTGTGGTTGGGGAAGAGCCTCGTACCTGGAATTGAATTATAGTGGAATGGGTAAAGTATAAACAGATGGCGGTGTGGCTCCAGGTGAGAGAGGATGAGGACACTACTCAGCAGAGAGAGCAGAGGTCAAAGGTAAGGGTCATATAGATCTGAGAGACATTTCACTCATAATCAAGACTGAAATGGCTAGGTTTCCACCAACCATACTGACAGGGAATCTGTTCTCGGTGGTATCTTTTCAGCGGAAATATAACCATCCTCCCTGCCTACGGTCTTCAGTCTTTGTTATAGGCATCCCTCTATAGAAACCACAGTTACAGAGAGAGTCTTTTGATATTCACCCAATTTTGTTCTCATTCACCGTTTAAATAATTCTCTTGACATCTGTGTGTGCTCAAATTCAGGCTTTGTTGGTACACTGAAGGTGCCTGCCATTCGAATGATTGAAGCACATGCAGCAAGTTCCCTGAGACTGACATGTAATTCAGAGCACCAAGGAAGCCATCTGCAATGAGAAACAGGGTTAGCAAGCAGGCAAATTCTAACTTGGCCTGGTCTGAAGAGGCGCCCCGTCAGGAAGACAAAGAGGCAGAATATCGCATTAGGTGTTGGGAATTGAGCAAGGGTCAGTACATATTTGAACATCACATGGCTTTCGACTCTGATGCTTTGAAACCTTCATTTCCAAGATGGGCAAATAGCTATCAGGGACCACCTCTTTGGCTGAACTCAGCAGGTATCCTCCTACCCAAGACAAATTTAGGCAGGGTTTTCAAATCTTAGAAACTTGGGCTTATTTTGTCAATGTAACCATTCTGGAAGACATTTGTAATTAAATACCTCTTATGGAGTTTTTGATAATAAATAAGGCCCTCAGCTCCATCTGAAGAACTGATGAGAATAATGTGTTTTATTTTACAGATGGGTCAAGAATATTCAAAGAGTCATCAGAGACTAGCAAAGGACAAGCTTTTTACATTGTGGGCCAAGGGATTGAACATAACAAATAACTATGATTGTAGTGTAAAAAACAGGCATACACAGAATGGTAATAAATGTTAATGCAACATTTTTCTTTCTTTCTTTCCTTTCTTTCCTTCCTTCCTTCCTTCCTTCCTTCCTTCCTTCCTTCCTTCCTTCCTTTCTTTCTTTCTTTCTTTCTTTCTTTCTTTCTTTCTTTCTTTCTTTCTTTCTTTCCTTTTTCTTTTTCTTTTTTTTTTTTTTTTTTACAAAATCAAGAGACTGGGGAGACAGATCAGTTGGTAAATTGCCTGTTTCTCAAACTTGAGGAACTGGGTTTAGACACACCTTGACCTCACTCTTGGCCTGCTCCCCATGGCTCCAAGGTCACATGCCCGCACTATAGTTTCACTTTGTAGGAAGGGGGCAGTAGTAGAGACAGACATGTCTCTGAAGCTCCTTATCCAGACAGACTAGCTGTGATGACTTCAATGAGAATGGTCCCCATATACTCTTGGTGAATACTTGGGTCACCAAGAGGTGGCACTATTTGAAAGGATTAGGAGGTGTGGCCTTGTTGGAAGAAGTGTGTCACTCATTCCAAGCCCAGTCTCTCCCTTCCTGCTGCCTGTGGAACTGAATGTAGAACTCTCAATTACATCTCCAGCACCATGTCTGCCTGCTTGTTGCCATGCTCCCACCATAATGAAAGGGTACCAAACCTCTGAAACTATAAGCAAGCCCCAATTATTTGTTTTCCTTTGTAAGTGTTTTTGTGGTTATGGGGTGTCTTCACAGCAATAGAACATGGACCAAGACACTAATCAAATCAAAGGACTCTGCCTCAAAAAGAAGGTGAAAAGTGGAGGAAGACCTAAGCTTGACCTCTTATTTCCACATGCAAATGCACATGTATATGCTTGGGCACACACACAAGCAAACAAATACAATGCACACAAGCATGCACATGTATGCGCACACAAATAGAATAGAATAAAATATGAAAAAGGCTGCAAACTGGATTTACAGTTTGCTTGCAATTTACAGGCACCAGCCCTAGATTATCTGTGATCACAAAAATCTTCAAAGAAGAGTCCAAACTATTGATTTTGTATAACAGAATCATAACTATGTTCAAGTTTTCCCCTAGCCACATTAGCTAGAAATTGGGGTATCTTTAAAGGAGGAACTCTCATTTCCACAGGAGCCTGCTCAATCTACTGTGAACATTGCCTACTGCCACAGCAATTCCCAGAATCCACTTGCATATCTTCCCAAGTTTGAGAATAGCAGTCTACTACCCATTTTATAGATGAGCAATATGCATGAGAGTGATGCAGTCTATGGCACAGGTGAGATTAGATGCCAAATCATCTAACTCCATGCTCAGCATTCTTCTAGCTCTGTCAGACTTTTCTGGGTTGGGGACACATGCATCAAGCTCCATAGAGAGATTATAGGGGATGTGGTAACATGGCTATGATAGATACAACTGAAAGGTAGACTCGAGTTCATTGCCATATGTCCTCTTTATTTTTTTCTAAATTCTTTATTTACATTCCAAATGATTTCCCCTTTCCTGGTTCCCCTCCTCCGAAAGTCCCATAAGCCCTCTTCCTTCCCCCTGTTCCCCAATCAACCCATTCCCACTTCAATGTCCTGGTATTCCCCTACACCACCGTATCCAGTCTTTCAAGGACCAGGGGCCTCTCCTTCCTTCTTCTTGGGAATCAATTGATACGTGAATTGTGTCTTGGGTATTCCAAGCTTCAGGGTTAATATCCACTTATCAGTGACTGCATACCATATGTGCTCTTTTGTGATTGGGTTACCACACTTAGGGTGATATTTTCCAGTTCTGACCATTTGCCTAAGAATTTCATGAATTCATTGTTTTTAATTGCTGAGTTAGTATTCCAGTGTGTAAAAGGACACATTTTCTGCATCCATTCCTCCCTTGAGGGACATCTGGGTACTTTCCAGCTTCTGGCTATAATAAATAAGGCTGCTATGAACATAGTGGAGCATGTGTCCTTATTGCATGCTGGGGAATCCTCTGGGTATATGCCCAGGAGTGGTATAACAGGGTCCTCCGGGAGTGTCATGCCCAGTTTTCTGAGGAACCACCAGACTGCTTTCCAGAGTGGTTGTACCAGCTTGCAATCCCACCAACAGTGGAGGAGTGTTCCTCTTTCTCCACATCCTCGCCAACAACTGCTGTCTCCTGTGTTTTTGATCTTAGCCATTCTGACTGGTGTGAGGTGGACTCTCAGGGTTGTTTTGATTTGCATTTCCCTAATGACTAAGGATGTTGAATATTTCTTTAGGTGCTTCTCAGCCATTCGATTATCTTCAGGTGAAAATTCTTTGTTTAGCTCTGTACCCCATTTTTTAATCGGCTTATTGGGCTCTCTGGAGTCTAACTTCTTGAGTCCTTTGTATATATTGGATATTAGCCCTCTGTCGGATGTAAGGTTGGTAAAGATCTTTTCCCAGTTAGTTGGCTGCTGTTTTGTTGGATTGACAGTGTCCTTTGCCTTACAGAAACTTTGTAATTTTATGAGGTCCCATTTGTCAATTCTTGATCTTAGAGCATAAGCTATTGGTGTTCTGCTCAGGAAATTTCCCCCTGTGCCCATATGTTCAAGGTTCTTCCCTAGTTTCCTTTCTATTAGTTTCAGTGTGTCTGGCTTTATGTGGAGGTCCTTGATCCACTTGGAATTGAGTTTAGTGTAAGGAGACAAGAATGGGTCAATTTGCATTCTTCTGCATGTTGACCTCCAGTTGAGCCAGCACCATTTGTTGAAAAGGCTATCTTTTTTCCACTGGATGGTTTTAGCTCCTTTGTCAAAGATCAAGTGACCATAGGAGTGTGGATTCATTTCTGGGTCTTCAATTCTGTTCCATTGATCTACATGCCTGTCACTGTACCAATACCATGCAGTTTTTAACATTATTTCTCTGTAGTACTGCTTGAGGTCAGGGATACTGATTACCCCAGAAGTTCTTTTACTGCTGAGAATAGTTTTAGCTATACTGGGTTTTCTGTTATTCCAGATGAAGTTGAGAATTGCTCTTTCTAACTCTATGGAGAATTGAATTGGGATTTTGATGGGGATTGCAATGAATCTGTATATTGCTTTAGGCAAGATGGCCATTTTTACTATATTAATCCTGCCAATTCATGAGTATGGAAGATTTTTCCATCTTCTGAGGTCTTCTACAGTTTCCTTCTTCAGAGACTTGAAGTTCTTGTCATACAGATCTTTCACTTGTTTGGTTAGAGTCACACCAAGATACTTTATATTGTTTGTGGCTATTGTGAAGGGTGTCATTTCCCTAATTTCTTTCTCAGACTGCTTATCCTTTGAGTATAGGAAGGCTACTGATTTGCTTGAGTTGATTTTATATCCAGCCACTTTGCTGAAGTTGTTTATCAGTTGTAGGAATTCTCTGGTGGAGTTCTTTGGGTCACTTAAGTATACTACCATATCATCTCCAAATAGTGATAATTTGACTTCTTCCTTTCCGATTTGTATCCCTTTGACCTCCTTATGTTGTCTAAGTGCTCTAGCTAGAACTTCAAGTACTATATTGAAAAGATATGGAGAGAGAGGGCAGCCTTGACTAGTCTCTGATTTTAGTGGGATTGCTTCAAGTTTCTCTCCATTTAGATTGATTTTGGCTACCAGTTTGCTGTAAATTGCTTTTACTATGTTTAGCTATGGGCTTTGAATTCCTGATCTTTCCAAGACTTTTAGCATGAAAGGATGCTGAATTTTATCAAATGCTTTTTCAGCATCTAATGAAATGACCAAGTGGTTTTTTTTCTTTGAGATTGTTTATGTAGTGAATTACATTGACGAATTTCCTTATATTGAACCGTCCCTGCATCCCTGGGATGAAGCCTACTTGATCGTGGTGAATGATCGTTTTGCTGTGTTCTTGGATTCGGTTGGCAAGAATTTTGTTGAGTATTTTTGCATCAATATTCATAGGAGAAATTGGTCTGAAATTCTCTTTCTTTGGTGGATCTTTGTGTGATTTTGGTATCAGCGTAATTGTGAATTCATAGAATGAGTTGGGTAGTGTTCCTTCTGTTTCTATTTTGTGGAATAGTTTGAAGAGTATTGGTGTTAGGTCTTCTTTGAAGTCTGATAGAATTCTGCACTAAAACTGGCTGGTCCTGTGCTTTTTTTTTGTTGGAAGACTTTCAACGATCACTTCTTTTTCTTTAGGGGTTATGGGAGTGTTTAGATGGTCTATTTGATCTTGATTTAATTTTGGTATTTGGTATCTGTCTAGGAAATTGTCCATTTCCTCCAGATTTTCCAGTTGTGTTGAATATAGGTTTTTGTAGTAGGATTTGATCATTTTTTGAATTTTCTCAGTTTCTGTTGTTATATCTCCCTTTTCATTTCTGATTTTGTTAATTTGGATACTGTCTCTGTGACCTCTGGTTAGTGTGGCTAAGGGTTTATCTATCTTGTTGATTTTCTCAAAGTACCAACTCTTAGTTTTGTTGATTCTTTGTATAGTTCTATTTATTTCTACTTGATTGATTTCAGCCCTGGGTTTGATGATTTCCTGCCTTCTACTCCTCTTGGGTGTATTTTTTTCCTTTTTTTCTAGGTCTTTCAGGTGTGTGGTAAAGCTGCTAGTGTATGTTTCCTCCAGTTTCCTTTGGAGGCACTCAGTGCTATGAGTTTTCCTCTTAGCACCGCTTTCATTGTGTCCCATAAGTTAGGGTATGTTGTGCCTTCATTTTCATTAAATTTAAAAAAATCATTGATTTCTTTCTTTTTTTCTTCCTTGACCAAGGTATCATTGAGTAGAGCATTGTTCAACTTCCATGTGTATATGGGCTTTCTGTTGTTTTTGTTGCTATTGAAGACCACTCTTACTCCATAGTGATCTGATAGGAGATATGGGATTAATTCAATCTTCTTATATCTGTTAAGGTCTGTTTTGTGACCAATTATATGGTTGATTTATGAGAAGGTACCATGAGGTGCTGAGAAGAAGGTATATTCTTTTGCTTTATGATGAAAAGTTCTATATATATATATCTGCTAGATACATTTGGTCCAAAGCTTCAATTAGTTTTACTGTGTCCCTGTTTAGTTTCTGCTTTCCTGATCGGTCCATTGCAGTGAGTGGGGTGTTGAAGTCACTCACAATTATTGTGTGAAGTGCAATGTGTGCTTTGACCTTTAGTAAAGTTTCTTTTATGAATGAGGGTGCCCTTGCATTTGGAGAATAGATATTCAGAATTGAAAGTTCTTCTTGGTGGATTTTTCCTTTGACCAGTATGTAGTATCCTTCCATGTCTTTTTTGATGACTTTAGGTTGAAAATCAATTTTATCTGATATTAGGATGGGTACTCCAGCTCGTTTCCTGGGACCATTTGCTTGTAAGATTGTTTTCCAGCCTTTTACTCTGAGGTAGTGTTTGTCTTTGACACTGAGGTGGGTTTCCTGCACGCAGCAAAATGCTGGGTCCTGTTTACATATCCAGTCTGTTAGTCTATGTCTTTTTATTGGGGAATTGAGACCATTGACATTAAGAGATATTAAGGCATAGTGATTATTGCCACCTTCTATTTTTGACGCTATCTTTATATTTGAGTAGTTATCTACTTTTGGGTTTGATGAAAGAAGGTTACTATCTCGTTTTTTCCAGGGTGTAGTTTCCCTCCTTTTATTGGCGATTTCCACCTATTATCCTTTGCAGGGCTGGGTTTGTGGAAAGATATTGTGTAAATTTGGTTTTATCATGGAATATCTTGGTCTCTCCATCTATGGTGATTGAGAGTTTTGCTGGGTATTGTAGTCTGGGCTGACATTTGTGTTCTCTTAGAGTCTGTATGAGATCTGCCCAGGATCTTCTAGCTTTCATAGTCTCTGGTGAGAAGTCTGATGTAATTCTGATAGGTCTTCCTTTATATGTTACTTGGCCTTTTTCTCTTACTGCTTTTAATATTCTTTCTTTGTTTAGTACATTTGGTGTTTTGATTATTATGTGACGGGCGGTATTTCTGTTCTGGTCCAGTCTGTTTGGAGTTCTGTAGGCTTATTGTACGTTCATCGGCATCTCTCTCTTTAGGTTAGGGAAGTTTTCCTCTATAATTTTGTTGAAGATGTTTACTAGCCCTATAAGTTGCAAATCTTCACTCTTATCTATACCTATAATCCTTAGGTTTGGTCTTCTCATTGTGTCCTGGATTTCCTGGATGTTTTGGGTTACACGTTTTTTGCATTTTGCATATTCTTTGACTGTTGAGTCGATGCTTTCTATGGTATCTTCAGCATCTGAGATTCTTTCTTCCATCTCTTGTATTCTATTTTTGATGTTTGCATCTATGACCCTTGATTTCTTCCCAAGGTTTTCTATCTCCAAAGTTGTCTCTCTTTGTGATTTCTTAGTTGTTTCTACTTCCTTTTTTAGATCCTGGATGGTTTTGGTCAGTTCCTTCGCTTGTTTTTATGTGTTTTCTTATAATTCTTTAATATATTTTTGTGTTTCCTCTTTCAGGACTTCTACCTGTTGGCCCAAGTTCTCCTGTATTTCTTTAAGTGATTTTTATGCTTCCTTTTTATGGGCCTCTCTCTGTTGACCCATATTCTTCCGAATTTCTTTAAGTGATTTTTTTGTTTCGTTTGTAAGGACTTCTACTTGTTGATTCATGTTCTCCTGTACTTCTTTAAGAGATTTACTTATGTCCTTCTTGAAATCCTCTAATAGCATCATGAGGTGTGATTTTAAATCCAAATCTTGCCTTTCTGGTGTGTTGGGGTATCCAGGATTTGCTGCTGTCGGAGAGTTGGTTTTGGATGGTACCATATTGCCTTGATTTCTGTTAGTAATGTTTCTTCATTTGCCTTTTGCCATCTGCTTATCTCTGGAGTTAGTTGGTCCTGCTGTCACTGGCTGGTGGTTGAACCTCCTGTGGCTATTTCCACACCCCTGGATGACCGGGTTTCCCCTGGCACAGATTGTTGAGGGGCTGCCCCGCTCTTCAGCACAGGCGAAACTCTAGCGGGCTGTGTCCCAAGCGATGTTATACTCGGGATATCTCTGTGTACCTGGGTAGCTGGAGTCCCTGTCTGGTCTATCACCAGAGTAAAGATGGCGGAGGCTGTCTTGCTCCTTCCAGGCGCAGGTCACCCTGCAGGGCAAATGTCCCACTGCAGAGCTGGCACACAGATGACCCACATGTCCTCTTTAAATCTATAGCAAGCATGACCATTCCAGAACAAAGAGGGCGATTTAGTTATCGAAGTTGAAACAGGTTCATGTGTCCATGAGTTGGAATTTAATCTCGGCACTTTATTAAATTTACTGAAGTAAGCAGTCCCCCCCCATAATACTGATGAGGGGGTACAACCAGAAAGCTGCCAGTGGCTTCTGAACGCTCCCAGGCCCAGTACACAGGGTTCTGAAATATTGACTTCTATGTCCTTCATTGTTATGCAGGTTGTATTTTCAATCACTGAACAATAGCCCTGATACATTTGTTTGATACTTTTTCTGAC
Organism: Tokudaia tokunoshimensis; assembly: GCA_036184795.1. NCBI lineage: Eukaryota > Metazoa > Chordata > Mammalia > Rodentia > Muridae > Tokudaia > Tokudaia tokunoshimensis. The sequence continues at coordinate 50,542,736 of BTHU01000003.1, read as the reverse complement.
CTTGAACCACACCCCTTCAGAAAGCAAGCACTTACTCTTCCCTGTCAATCCTGCTCAAAAGCTTACAACTCTTTATGGGCTTGTCTATTTATATGACTCTCCCTCTATTTCCTTTGAAAGCAACATCTAGGTTGACTCTCTCAGCTTGGAAAAGGGTCTGGGCCTTAACTGTTGTTCTATAAATATTTGATAAGAGAGAAAGGTTTCCAATACAGCTTTTTCTATGCATCCTCTAAGTGATGGGTGCATGGAAGAACATGCCTTCTTTTTCCTCCTCTCATTTTGTGTCTCTCCTCTCTGCACTAAGTTTCACCATACTCCAGACCAAGTTTTAAGTGCTTTGCATGTCATAATTTCTGTACTGATTTTATTGTATAGCACACTTTATTTTATAGCAACTCTATATGTCGACTTGAATTGTATTCTGAGTTCTTCACCACTTAGTAATGTGACTTCTTACCTGACCCTTCATAACCAGCTTTTCTAGTCTGTGACATCATCACAAAACATGATGGTACTTAAGTTGGAGGCCTTATGAATTTTAAATGAGTTAGCACATGTGAGTCACTTAGCATAGTACCAGGTACAGAAACAGAGCTGCATCAACATTAGTTGTTAGCATTAGGCTCAAGAGATAGTACACTTATTTGTGTGTGATACAGACACACGTAAAAGGATTTTTCCCTAAAGCAGACTCTTGAAAGAATGTTTTGCTGAAGCTGACACCAATGAAAGGATGTTGTGCTAAAGCAAGCATGTGAAAGGACACATGAGGAAGGATTCTTCACTAATGACACGCATGTATTGGTTCACCTTACATTGGTTTGATGCGCTCTATTTGTTATGATTTCATAAAGAGAAACACACCAAAAAACTTCTGGTGGTGTTCTGGTGGCTTCTTCCCCCTTTTGCAGATTCAGGCTGATTGTCAGAGTGATATCAGCTGATACAGACTTGTGTGGAGTTTTGTTAAGACAGACTCATGTGCTGAGGCAAGACTCATGGTAGGGCAAGAGCCTTGGAGGATATGTAATGTTAGGAGGGAGTATAAATTGGACTCAACAGACGGTGAAGGGAGCTTGGCTTGGCTTGCTTGTAGAGCTAGCTTATTGGTCTCACGTCTTCACTGATCCCTGCCTTGTTAAAAGAGGCAGAATGGCTAAGATTAAAGACTCAGGTGACAGCAGATGCTGGTGAGGATGTGGAGAAAGAGGAACACTCCTCCATTGCTCGTGGGATTGCAAGCTGGTACAACCACTCTGGAAATCAGTTTGGTGCTTCCTCAGAAAATTGGACATAGTACAACCTGGGACCTAGCTATACCATTTCTGGTAGATGATCCAACATGTAATAAGGACACATGCTCTGCTATGTTCATAGTGACCTTATTTATAATAGCCAGAAACTGGAAAGAACCCAGATGTCCCTCAACAGAGGGATAGATATAGAAAATGTGGTACATTTACACAATGTAGTATTATTCAGCTACTAAAAACAATGAATTCATCAAATGTTTAGGCAAATGGATGGAACTAGAAAATATCCTGAGTGAGGTAACCCAGTCACAAAAGAACACATATGGTATGCACTCACTGATAAGTAGATATTAGCCCAGAAGCTTGGAATATTCAAGACACAATTCACAGACCACATGAAGCTCAAGAAGAAGGAAGACCAAAGTGTGGATACTTCAGTCTTTCTTACAAGGGAGATTAAAATAAACATAGGAGGTGATACAGAGACAAAGTGTGGAGCAGAGACTGAAAGAAAGGCCATCCAGAGACTGCCCCACCTGGGGATCCATCCCATATACAGTTACCAAACCCAGACACTTTTTTTTTAAGTTAGTAGGGGTTTTTATTTTGTTGTTGTTCATCTGTTTTTATTTTTCATTTTCGTTCTCTTTTTTTCTTAGATATATTCTTTATTTGCATTTCAAATGATTTCCCCTTTCCTGGTTCCCCCCTCCTCAAAAGTCCCATAAACCCTCTCCCCTCCCCCTGTTCCCCAATCAACCCCCTCCTGCTTCCCTGTCCTGGTATTCCCCTACACTGCTGCATCATCGAGCCTTTCCAGGACCAGGGGTCTCTCCTTCCTTCTTCTTGGGCATCATTTGATATGTGAATTGTGTCTTGGGTATTCTGAGCTTCTGGGCTAATATCCACTTGTCAGTGAGTGCATACCATGTGTGTTCTTTTGTGATTGAAACCCAGACACTATTGTGGATGCCAACAAGTGCTTGCTGACGGGAGCCTGATATAGCTGTCTCCTGAGAGGCTCTGCCAGTGCCTGACAAATACAGAAGTGGATACTCACAGTCATCCATTGGACTGCGCACAGGGTCCCCAATGGAGGAACCAGAGAAAGAACCCAAGGAACTGAAGGGGTTTGCAGTCCCATAGGAGGAACAACAATATGAACCAACCAGATCCCCAGAGCTCCCAGGGACTAAGCCACCAACCAAATAGTACACACGGAGGGACCCATGACTCCAGCTGCATGTGTAGTAGAGGATGGCCTTGTTGGACATCAATGAGAGGAGAGACCCTTGGTTCTGTGAAGTCTTGAAGTCCCAGTGTAGGAGAATGCCATGACAGGGAAACTGGAGTGGGTGGCATAGTGAACATGGAGAGGGGGGGATTGGATGGGGGGTTTTGGAGGAAATGAGGAAAGGGGATAACATTTGAAATGTAAATAAAGAACATATCTAATTAAAAAAATAAAAGAAAGAAAATTAAAAAAAAAAGAGGCATAGCCAAGAACTTTCCCAGGCATTCCTGTTGCTCCTGGTTCCTCCTGCTGACTCCAGTGGATTCAGCTGAATCCTGGCTCTTTCTGCTAGGTTTCGCCACTGCTGCTGTTCTCCCCACACTACTGAACTGGACTGCTGGTATACCCATAAAGTGTTTGCAAGTGGATTGAGCTGCTGCTCCGATCTATGAAGTGAACTGCTGGTTTCCTGACAGTGCAGATGGGAGTTGCTCCAAAGAACCATTTCTAAACAGGACCATTTCCCCCGTATCATCATCATCTTTCTTTTCTACAACCTCTGGTAGGCAGTGGGCTAGAAGGGCGGTTAAACCATTTAAGAACCATCATTAAAAGTGGGCCTTTGAAAAATCGAAGCCTACAGAGTATCTTCATCTTTTCTATGGGTCATAGAATATAATGATTATTTACCATCACTAATTATTCTCAATCGATCCAGGAACGAGTGCATCCAATGATCTTGTACTATAAAGAGCACTGAGTAGATGGACCTAGGACCACAGAGCACAGAAGCATAAAGAGAAAAGGAAAGAGTAAGAACAGTAGGATGTCTCCGAATCCAAGGAGATCAACAGATGCAATTTCTCCCAGTTTTGGACTCCAAACGTGCCAGTGACTGCCTGCGAGTAAGATTGGATTCTCCCTGGTAATGGATATTGTGGCCTTCCAGACACTGCACAGCATAATGGCAAGATTACAAATGTCTTACTTAGTTTGTGAAGCAGTGGATCAATAATTATTTATTAGGTGCCTAGAAAAAAAATCCTTGTCTTGAAGGACTATACTCCCCATCCCTTAAAAAATGGTCACACATCAGCTTTGTTATCAGGCTAACAAAAGTAGACTGGGAAGTGGCTTTCTGGCAGTGGACGAAAGGAGGTCTTCTTGCCAGAGTGACTCCAAGGTGTAGTTCATGGGTATGAGGCAGACTGTGGAGAGGAGATGATGACAGGGGTTAGGTATTCTACCACAGGAAGGTCTATCGACACATACCATTCAAATGGAAATGAAAACCACGACTAATTAAAGAAAATTAAAGGCTCATCTTGCTCCTTCCCACTGTGGAATAAGTTCTGCCATGCATGGCCCAGTCAGGCAGATCAGAGGGGTCAGCATTTTCCACTTCCAAATATACATCAGAGTCCCATTAAGGAGGAAGCATGCTGAGTGCTTTTAGAAGCTGAGGCATGCTGAGCGGGGCTCCACCAGGATATGGTTTAACAAACATACCCTGATGGCAGAGCCTCCCCGGCACCTTTGTCTATTGCTTCCAGCTCTGGTTCCTGCCAAACACATTCCTTTCCCAGCTTGGGTTTGGCAACTAGTAAAATCACCTTTAATATCATATGCGGGTATTGTTACAAAGAAATGTTCTCCCCTCCTGGCTGTACAGTTGTCAGTTACAATATGCTATAAATAAATAATGTTTCTATAAGAGCGATGAAGAGGGCCGGGCAGGGTTTATCAGCTAGAATCCCTGCCAGTTAGAAGAATCTCCATCAGAATGTTAACACAGATTAAACAGGAAAACACCACGCTGCTGATAAGGAATGCTCAGATGGAACCAACTCTGAAGGATTGCTGAAGGGGCATCTGCCAGGCAGGCTGCCTGTAGATTGAAGGTGTGTGCTAGCTCTGGCAGGGCCATGAGCAAGCTCCAAATTAGTCCAATGCCTGCTTCATGCTGTTTTAACAATGCAGGCAGCTCTATAGGGAAATGTCTCCTGCAGGGAGACACCACAGGATTGAGGGAACTCTAGATCTCTTTGAAAGTTACCCATGAGGGGAAAAAACAAAACAAAACAAAAGCTGTTTATCGAACACCTTTCACATCTTATAATAGTTTGAAAGATTTAGGTCTTTGCATGTTTTCCCCTCTATGGAAAAAAAAAACCTTTACCGTGTCCTTATTTTATCCAGCTCCTGATTTCTGTTTAGAGCTGCATTCATTCATTAATTTGTGAAAAAAAAATTTTTTTTGTATGTCTCTTGAGATATGTCTTTAAGGAAGACTGGCCAAAAGTTAATGAACAATGATAAGAAAAACATAGAGTGATAGCATATGTTCAAAAATAAGTATTATGGTAAAAATCATGAACAGAAGAATTGGAGTTATGGAACATAAATGGAGCATAGCTGACATTTTAATATAGTGGATGGAGAAAGTCTGGCAGAGGAAGTAGCATTTAATCCAGGACATAAAGGCCCTGTGAAGGGCAGCCGTGAGGATTTCTATAGGAAGAATGTACCAGATAGAGTAAGGACTGGGAATGGAACTATCTTCTTCTTAAGACTATGATAAATACCTAAGATAATAAGTTTATAAAGAAAGTGTGATTTTGGTTTATAGTTTTGTAGGTTCCAAGTCAATTGGTTTCACCGCTTTGGGCTTGTGCCAAGGCAACATCATTGTGAAAGAACATGGTAGAGCGAAGCTTTTCACTAGTAGTTAGTAAGTTAGGAAGTAGTTAGTAGTAGTTAGTAGTTAGGAAGCCAGAAGATAATGAAGGTGGATAGAGCCACAACCCACTTAATGACATATCAATGAATCTCCTTTATTTCATCAGGCCCCTTTACCTCCTTCCTCTCCCCTCCTCTTCCTCTATCCCTCCTTCCTGTCTTTCTTCTTTACTCTTCTTTCATCCTGATCACAGTTTCCCCTCCCTCTACTCTTCCCAGTCCCTCCCCGCCCCATTCACTTGACTGTTTCTCTTCAGAAAAGAGCAGACTTGGCAGGGATATCAATCAAACATGGCATAACAAGTTACAATAAGCCTAGGTACAAACTCTCATATCAAGGTTGGATAAGAGCAGGCAAAGGAGTCAGAGACAACCCGGCTCTCACTGTTAGGAGTGTCCCAAGAACACTGAGCCACACAACAATAGCATATATGCAGAAGACCTAAATCAGACCCATAAGGCTCTGCGGTTGCCATTTCAGCCTCTATGAGCCCCTATGAGCCCTGCTTAGTTGATTCTGCGAGGACCCACTTCTTAAAGTTTCCAGTAGGTCCCAATAACATCAAAACAGAAATTAAGCCTTAAGTATCAAGTACATCAAGGTGGTGTTTAAAATGCAAATCCTAGCAGGGTCAGTGTGGCTGCTGAGTGAGTGAGGGTATGGCCATGTGGTAGAAGAGTAAGAGTTTGATCATAGCTGCTTAAGCCTGACATGGGCTCTTAAGATGATGGCATGAAGGCTGCAGGTGACAGTGATTCCCTCTGGCACACAGCTTGCCAGGATTCATCCTACTCCTGTAGTGGAAGACTCTGCTGTAGAGATCAAGGTGAATGTGAATAGTGAGAGTGCTCAACTATTCTTAAGTAGTTTTGGCAAAACCACTAAGATGTGGCAATTTCTAGCTGACAAACTGCAATGTCAGTTTTCTTTTTTCTTTGTGTTCCTACCCAAGCATCAAGTTGAGGATAAAAAAATAGATAAAAACTGATAGGGACAGAACACAAGATACTTAGATAAATGGTATGCAAAAGAACTGGTTAGATATGTCAGAGCCAGTAATAAATAAATAAATAAATAAATAAATATTTCTTGGAAGAAGCCTATCTTGTAGCAAAGTGTGCAATAGGTTGTTAAGTTTAAAATAAGCAAAAGGGAACAGGAGAGGAGACAGAGAATGAAAAGAGGGAAGAAGAAATAAAAGAGAAATTGTGTTTAGAAATTCCTCAGTGGACTGTTGGGTTTTCTGTATTGTGTGTCTCCCATCCTACATGCATATTAACACATTGCTTCAAACAACAGAATGTCATCAGTGTGTTTGATATACCATTAACTTCTCATTGGTGTCCTCTTGACCCCAGCAGTCTTAATTGTTTGGAACAAAAGCTTTATGAGACAACAGTGAGTCTAAAGGATGCTGCTGTATGTTCTGATGTTAAGTATATTGGCTTTAGGGTAATTTGTGCAATTTTAAGACATGTTGATTTATGAACTAATTAATGCCACACAATGAAAATACATATAGAACTTGTTCGACTTCCAGCCTTGAAAACCTCCAAACAACAGGAAAATGGTTTTTGCATGTTAGAAAATTAAATTCAATATATATTTATGAGGCCATTCAAAATGTGGAGTCCTTTCCTCCTAAGTCCCGAGTAAGCAGAAATGTCCATGTATCAAAACCTAATTGTGCCAGAGAGCAAGGCTTGGGAAATAAATTAAGTCTTAAGCTACAGAAGACATTGGGCATTAATTTTAAGGCTTATTATAGCTCTGATGATATGGGCATTAATAAATCCAGTAGGAAGAAAGAATACAGCAGAACAACAAATAAGATGTATCTATTGGCTTCCTTGGCAAATGCTGATTGTTGATAATTCATTTAAACTGACATAGATATTTCTATACTCTAGGGTCATTGTTTCAGCAGCTTGTTAATGGGGATAGAATGGGGTGTTGAATATTTCATGGATTCTTAGAAGTCCATTTCTTGTTTCTGAGGTGGGGAGGGAATGGAGAGAATTTTAGGCTATGTAAAACATTCAACACTCATCTCTTATTGAGCCCTTCCTATGATAAAGTGTTATTCTAGGCTATGGGTGAAGTTTGACAGACATTCAGGGAAAGGGATTGTGGAGTAGAAGGAGAATTGTCTTCAGGACCCACCATTGAAATCTGTGTAGATCTTGAAAAGACTATAGGACTTACAATAGAAAACTGTGCTTATGAAGGAATCTAGAATAGGGGCAGAATAAGAATAAAGGCAAAAGGATAGGAAAATAAACATGTAGTGAAAATAATAATGAATTGTGTGATGTGACACAATAGGAATTAAAGCTCGGAAGAGTGGTGGGCCCCAAATATTGTGAAACTTGAACTTCAATTTGTAGACAATTGTTGAACTTATATTTTTTCCAACGAGCACATATTTGGTGAGTGGCTTTGGAATAATACATGCTGCTTATTCCCACAAAGATTTCCATTTTTGGAGGGAAGTACTAACTAACATAATTTAAACAATCTCATCTCCAGTGGGAGGATATCATGAAAAAGTAAATGAAGTCTCTATGCCAACACACTGTCAAAGAACCTAATATATTCTTGAAGGATCAGAAAAGATTTGTGGAGTAGGTGATCTTTGTTTTGAAGCCTGAGAATTTGAACAAGACATTATGGATGCTGTATTTGTGAAGTATGGAATTATCTCTAATAGTATTTAGATTATAAAGCAGAAATGAAGATGCATTTGGTTAGCTTTACAGAAAACAGACCAGGCATCAGTTAACAAGTTATGACAAACCCTAGCACTATTGTGTTGTTGTCTTGTACATGGGAGGGGGACATGTCTCCATATCTTTTGAAATCAGACATAGCCACATGACATACCTGTAGGAAGTCTTTATCTGCTGCTACTGGACTCTGCATATGGCTCCTTTGTTGTCTTGAGATTGAGAAACCACATGTTGTTATGGAAGTGTAAAGCCAATCCATTGAATCAAGGAAGGATTCATGGAGAGTCATTCTACCCTGTATCAAATTGTGAAATCATGAGAATTGAATGCATTTCTTGAAGACACTAGGACTGTCAAAAATTGATTGCCACAATTTCATTCATCCTAATTGAGACATAAGGTATGGTGAAGAATCTGGATTTTGCTATGGAGGAAACTAGGGTTAGTTTGAGTGTGTTAGACTTTTTCAATAGCCGTGCGGTGAGCTGTCCAACTAACCCTCTGGGTCTTCAGAATCTGCATCCAGATATTGAAATAATCACAGGCAAAAATACAGGACAAACAAACTTATGCTTGTGCTAAACATGTAAAACATTTTTTTGTTATCATCCCTAGACAAAACACTGTAATGATTTACATACCATTGAGCATTGTGGGAGAGCTTATATAGTTTACATACTAATAATACAGAATTTAATATAAGAGAGTTCAGCCTCTGTGGGTTCTGCTATTTGTTGGAAGGACAGGTTGTAGTACCCTAGAAACTTTGCCCTGCACAGATATCAGTGATCAGCTGATCTTATATTTAAAAATACTACTCACATATCAGTTTCTAGAAAACATAGAAAGATGTGTTTGTTCACTAATATGGGCATGAGGCAATGAAAGTAGGGACTACGGCAGTGCCAGTGGAACAAAAGAGGGATGATACTTAAGAGAAATAATGTCATGTATGTGTCCATAGGATCTTCAAAGACTCAGTCAAGGAAGATGCAGGAAATGTCTAAAATGACTGTATTTCTAGCACTGAGTACAAAAACTCTCTTGTCTTTGATATGTATGAAAAGCAAAGTAGCACAAATGAGCTGAGAAAAATTGTATTTGGTCTGTGAACTATGCAGAAATTAAGAATTCACATGTAGTTCATGTACACTTGATTGAGATGGTAGTGGAAACAAACTAGGCGTGAACTAAGGCATTTTGGAGGAAAACCGGAAGAGTGGTAAGAAAAGGTTCATTAGAATGTCAAGGGCTATCTCAGGAAACTGAAGTGGAAGAGATCTTCTGGAAGGAAATAGCATTTATTGTGGAGACACTGAAAAGAATGAAGGCTATACCTTTAGAACTGCAGCTCAACATAACAGCATTAGGCCTCTTTGAGGAGAGACTTTCAAGAAACATTGTTGAAACAGAACAAATTCTGGCAGTCAAAGGGCGACAAGATGCTGAGATTGGTAGCATTAGGGTATAGATTAACTTTTTATATATAAAGAAAGAAAATTAGACTGAAAAGATATGAAAATAAAATATAAATAAAACACTGAAGCTTATTTAGCATGCTTACTATATTGCTAATGGGGATGAAGGAGGCATAGTTGTTGTTAAGTTTGGCTGCTTGTCCTGGCATTTTGTTTTTTTTGTTTCTGTTGCTTTGTTTTGGTTAGCTGTATAGAAGATGGAATCATCTGGGAAAAAGAACCTCACAAGTGAAAATGATTATTTGTGATTGCCTGTAGGAAAATCTGGAGGCATTTAAATCTTTTTTATTTATTAATTATTGATGGGGGGCTGTGCCCAGCTCACTGGGAGCATTGTCACGTTTGGGCATGTAGTTCTGGGTTGTATCATAAAACACGCTGACCAGGCCAGGGGAATAAGGCAGTAAGTAGCACTCCTCTGTTGTTTCTGCTTCAGTTCCTGTCTCCAGATTCCTGCTTGCAGTTCCTGTCTTGGCTTTCCATGATAGTAGAAAGTTAAATAAACCCTTCTCAAGTTGCTTTGGGTCATGATGTTTATAGTGACAATAGAAACCTAACTAGGACACTACTACATGAGATGGCCTTAAATTTAGGCCTTGCTTCTACCAATAACAATCTTTGTGATCTGTTGCAAGAAGACCTCATTAGAGTCCTAAATCCTCTAAGTTCCTCTTTGATGGAAGGCTTGCCTACCTATTTGGTTGTATCTGAGTCTTCGTTCTTCCATTTTGTAGAATTAAACCATTGGTTAGAGGGTTCAATAATCAGATTATCATCATCTAGATGCTTTAGGAGTAAAGTGGGGTGGGGTATGTTTGGAGAATGTCTATTCTAGAATATCAAGGAAGTTGCAGAATTCTGAATTGCAGTTGAGAACAGATGATGATGATGATGATGATCATATCATGACAACGGTGATGATAGGCAAGAAGCACTAAGGATGTAGGGCCTCTTTCTCAAGATCTGTCCTTGTGTTCATTGCCAATACATATGTCAATAAAATGCTTGACATAAATAGCTTAAAGGAGGAAGGAATTATTTTGGCTCACAGTGTCAAAGGTCACTTGACTCCATGTGTCTGAACTTCTGGTGAAACTATGTGTCATGATGTCAGAAGTGTATGACAGAGGCTGGTCGCTCCACAGTGACCAGATGGCAGGCTCTCTTATTTTTTTTTTTTATCCCCATGGATCTCAACTATTCACATTCAGGATAGGTCCCCTGTAGGCTGCCTACTTAATTAATCTGCTCTAGACATAGCCTCATAGACATGTAGACAAATGGGTTTTACCGCCCTCCTGGACATCCCTCAATTCAATTGATTTGACAATCATGGCTAACAACCACTGGCTTGGGCATGGCCTGGGTGGTCAGACTTTAAAATAAGACTGGCCTGGTCATCAGGAAAGGGTGAGCTCAAATGAGAGAATGTATGCTGTTTTCTTTTCTTTTTTTTTTTTTTTGACCAGGTATTGCACCATCCCATTTCACACAGAGGCCCTTCCTGCTCAATGCAGAGCATGCAGGGCTTCCTTTCCAGCCATGAGAATGATGGAAACACCTCCCCTAATTGAACCTGATTTGACTGGATTTAGAATCACAAAGAAAGTAAACCTTTGGGTATATATGTGAGGGTGCTTCCAGAAAGGCTCAACGGAGGCAGGAGGCAGGAAGACCCACCATGAATATAGATGGGAACATTACCTGAGCTGGAGTCCAGAGTGGATCAATTGAGGATGTGGCTCCAACAGCAGTAATCTTCTTTCTCTGTCTTTTCCTGACTGTAAAGACCATATGACCAGCCACTTGTGTTCCTTGCTCTTACCTTCCCTGCTCTGGTAGACTGTATCCCTTCTAACAGGGTTAAAGTACAGCTCTACTTTCTTCATTTGCCTCCTCAGATATGTTGTCACAGTGCCAAGAGAACTAATACAAACCCTTAATTTGGTATTCAGCCTTTTGGTGTGTGGATATGTTTTCATACTTTGTTATGTGTCTCGGTTTGGGTCATACTGGGAGAAATGAGATTTTTGGCAATGAAGACTACAGAAGCATCTCATGTCTGTGATGTATTTCTCTGAGAGATAGGCTTTCTGTTTTTATGTAAATAACAAAGCATTCTTGGTAGCTATGACAGGGACTGAGGTCTTAACTATGGAATGGAAGGACTTTTGTACCTCTGCGCAGCCTTGTCTCTGAACCTAGACTAACCTCAGACAATCTGGAGAAACAGGAGAGATTTAGTGGTCATCAAAGCTAGATCAGGAAAGAGCGCACTCTGGAAACTACTATCTCACTACTCCTCTGATACATTCTCTCATTTAAGTGTTTCACTGGGAAACATCTTCTTTATGGGAATGATTACTAGGGCATAAGGAATAGTGCTTTCAGACCCTCTTCTTAGTTAGGTAAATCCTCAGTTCCATTTTGACTAGGCAGAAGTGACTAACTGGTGTCACTTTCACAATGTGCTGATCTGTATCATATCATGTTGCAGCAGAGTATGTAGTATCAAGCCCTAAATATCACAAATGGCTTCCAAGAGGAACCCAGCAGATAGATTTTAAGACTCAGATTGCTGACAGGGAGGGGATATGTACATAGTCATGTTAAAGAACTAATTACCCATAGGACAGGATGTGTTGTTCAGAATTCTAATTTTGGACTCACAATGGCCCCCTCAAAGAGAAAAGGGAGTTTATTTGACAAAAGGATATGTTGTCTTTCTCGTAGAAGCAGACTTCTCTGGGAGCCTGAACAACTCCGCTTATAGATTTAGATCTTTTGTGGAGTAACAGAAGTACAGGGACTTGTAGTCTTTTTTTTTTTCCTGTTATCTTTGCATTCTGTCTTGCTGAACCTTTATGACATTAGGCTACACAGATATCACATCTACTGATTTACAGATATTTACTGACCTATAATATATTGAACACCAGAAAGCAAAATGAAACATTTTATATTTACATTCTAAATGGGGCACAAATGAGGGAAGAAATTATACTTGTATACACACATGTATACACACAAAGAGAGAGAGAGAGAGAGAGAGAGAGAGAGAGAGAGAGAGAGAGAGAGATTGGACTAGTGCTAAATAGTATAAAGAAAAGGAAAACAAAGGCAGGTAGGGACACCTTGTTCAAGTCCCTTAAGGGAGACGGTTTAGCATCAGAAACCTCAATGACCTGAGGCAGGTACTATGGGAGTAACTATAGGGAAAGTGTTCAAAACTAGAAAAACTAAACGTGAAAGCATTGAGTTACAAACATGAACCAGTAGAGAGTGTTGATTGACAGCATAGAATAAGTACAGGGGTGGGACCTGGGGAGAAACACAGTTCTCATTGCACCTGTTGTCCGTGAGTTTGGACTTCTTGCTTCTTGTCAGTCTTTCCTCCAACAGGCAGGGATTTTTCCCTTTCTTCTCCCCTACATTGCTGTGACATTCATTGTCCCTGGCACACAGTCAGTCCACAACTGACATTGGGTCAGAAAGTCTGTTTTACAAATTCTAGCTATGCACTTCATATATTTTCCAGGCAAACATTAGGACTTCTGTGGTGGTTTGAATAGGTGTGGCCTTCATAGACTCATGTGTTTGAATGCTTGGCCCATAGAGAGTGACACTACAAGGAGGTATTGTGTTGGAGGAGGTGTGGTCTTGTTAAAGAAAGTGTGGGGCAGGCTTTGAGGTCTCATATTTAAGCCACACTCAGTGTGACACATAGTCTCCCTCTGCCTTCAGATCAGGATGTAGGACTCTCGGCTCCTTCTCCAGCACCGTGTCTGCCTGGAGGCTGCCATTTTTTACCCATCATGACCATCATGGACTAAACCTCTGAAAGTAAACCAGCTCCAATGAAATGCTTCCCTTGAAAGAGTTGCTGCGGTCATGATGATTCTTCACAGCAATATTACCCTAAATAAGAGAACCCCTTAGGCACCCAATTCCATACTTGCAAGGGCACTAAGAAGTCCCAACAAAAGATATACAAAATGCATTAAATGCCATTTATCACATGAACTCATTGGCTCAGAGCCAACTCATTGTAAATTCTTGATAAATAGTGATTAAAGGTAGGTTATAAAAGGGTGACATCTTCCAGTCCAATGCATGCTTTCCTAGGGACAAGATTCTGATCTCTAACTCATATTGCTCAGAAAGCCTCCTCGACCCTTGACAGATGATTAAATTGGAAAGGCGCTCTTTCTAGTTTATCACTTTGAACGTCTAGCAAGACTCCACCACTAATTAGCTCCAATTTCTCCCTTGTTAGTAGCCACCATATGGATCATAAACTAAAATGTTTCTCAAAGTAGAATATAGCCTTTATAAAAGATCTTTTATCCAGTCCTAAACTGCTGGCTTGAGTGAACTGGAATTGGGTTTTACTGTTAATTAAACGAGTTCCTGCTATGTGCCAAGACTGAATGACATTGTCCTCTATGTGTTTCTGTGGGTAGTCCATATGTTTATTCTCTGTGTCAGCAAACAATTCATTGTGTGGTAGTTTCCGGTTTACTGGTTTGATTGAAAGCCATTTGACTGTAGAAACTGTCTGATGTTCCTTCTTACATTCCTAACTCCTGGAGGGCATATGAAGTAGTTTGCTTCACCCTCATTTGTGTCATCCTTAGTTGATGGGAAGTGGGGGATATTTAACAAAAGTTCACACAGGATCTTATTTTAGCTAAAATTGAATAAATAAGATATTTTAACTGAAACCAATGTAAACTTCTGTACTTCATTCTCCTCTGTCACAGTTGTCCTTGTATTGACTTTTACTGAGGTGACTTGCAGACTTAGCTAAGAGAAGTTTGAATGTTATACACCACACACACACACACACACACACACACACTTACTAAAATTTATGTGGCTCATGCTTAGAAGCTGTAGTTAAGTTATTGCTAACTAATGTAGTCCAAGCACTGCTTCCAGAAACAATCTCTGCTGCCTGTTTAGCTTGTGTTAGATGTAATAATGGAGGACCACTTGAAGTGAATGTACTGCAGCGTTGATGTCTTTAGGCAGAGGAAGTCCCTGCACTTCAGAGAAGACAGCAGCTTGGATACTGTAGTGCTTGAAGTCTAGGGAAGACTCCTCCCCTCGTTAGTTATAGAAAAGTCACCAATGATTTGGTTCTGACGCTGTAACCAAATCAAAAGAGAGGTTTTCCTCGTGCTAAATATACTTTCCCAAAGTTAATAGGAATGGTCAAATTCAGTTTTGCATTCCATATAATGAGTTATGAAGCTAAGAAAATCACAGTCAAGCTACCAACGATCAGAAACAGATTTTCATCAATGATCATGAAAGAAGAATTAGAATGACCTTTCTGCTTGCAAAAAATTTCATAAAATTCACAGTTATGGAAGAGGAGATCAAGGAATGTATGGCCAGAATCAGCAGAGAAGAGATGTTATAGCAGTGCTCCTGATAGCAATTGGTACAACAATTATATTTTTATGGATTATTCTGTGCTTGTGTCAATTTTGGGTTCTAACATTTTGATTACTTATTTTCTAATTTTACTCTATATGGGTGCTCACTTTTGATCCACTGTCTTAGTTAGGGTTTCTATTGCTGTGAAGAGAGACCATAACCATGGCAACTCTTATAAAGGAAAGCATTTAACTGGGACTGGCTTACAATTCAGAAGTTTAGTTCATTATCATCATGGTGGGAAGCATGGCAACATGCAGAAGTAACTGAGAGTTCTACATCTGGACTGTCAGACAGCAGGAAGAGAGAAAGACATTGGGGCTAGTTTGCCTATCTGAAACCTCAAGCCCACCCTCAGTGATTCACCTCCAACAAAGCCATATCTACTCCAACAAGGCTATACCTCCTAATTATGCCACTTCCTACAAGTTTATGGGAGCTATTTTCATTTAAACCACTACACCCTTTATGCATTCTTTTCTACCTTTCCAAAAATTCTTTCAACTTCAAAAAATGTAAACCAAGGAAACCCCTCACTTACACACACACACATGCACACACACACACACACACACACACACACACCACACACACACACACACACACACACTGCACGCTGCCTGATACAAGCTCATTATTCATGTTCATAAAATATTTGTTGATTGAAATTGTGACAAGTGTCTTTGGATTGTTAGCTGTATTTAAAACCATCTTCTCGTCTCTATAGTAAGGAGTTAGGTGAAACTATGCCCACGTCAGCAGTGTATGTTCAATGTTAATGTTTCTGACCCAGTGATTATGGCAGCTGGAGTCAAATCTCCATGTTCTAATTATCTTAGTACAGTCTTTGCTCATGACTGAGTGTTGATGTCAACTTCAGCATTCCATTCTGCTACCCAAATGACTTCTTTGTTGAGTATACTTTATCCATATTTGAATTACCATCTTACAGTCCAACTAGAAAGGTCTCACACAGTCACAGGATTAGATTGCAAGCTCTGTAATTCCCAGACACTTTTTGTGCATACCAGGACTCTAGGACACCGCTTTATTTCCCCAAGGAGAATTTTAAAATAGCAGCTGATAGCCCCCTGTATTTAAAGATGGCGCACAGGGACAGGAATGTGACATATGAATGAGGACTAACATGTACATCCTAGATGCAATTAGCAAATTCAACACAAGGAATCATTCCTAAGAAAAACCTGACTAAAGTATTTATTTATTTATTTATTTATTTATTTATTTATTTCATTTCAACAGCAGGATTTAGCTCATGGCGAAAGCCCTATCAGAACACCTTACACACTCTGTTCAGAATATCTGTGGCAGTTTGGGATTTTTTTTCTCTAGTGTTTAGCTTTTATGGTTACTTTAGGTATCAGACAGTTTCTCAGCTCCTACAATGTCTCCATGCAGTGTTAAGGGGTAGATGTAGGTTGTGTGAGTATCCTGTATTGTGTCAATTGGAATTGAAAATATGCCAGTTTTCTCACTACATAGTACTTAATTCACAGACAGATGGTATCAATAAAGCTGCCCACTGGTTGCTCAAGGGCCACAACTGCAAATATCTTCCTTTGCTACTTGTATGTAGTTTCTTTTGAAGGAATCCTCAAAGTAATTAAGAAATTCAAAAGGAAGTGATTATCTTTGTTCCTCACTATACAACTATCTTCCATTCATTGGCTTTGATTACATTAATTATTTATGGTAAAATTCTAAGTAGCATTTATCATGATCTATATTCTCATCACACTTCTGGAAGGTAATAATCGGTTTTATTAGGATATCTGGGGGATGTAAAAATGGGGTTTGGATCATGGTATGTCATATAATTTTAGACATACATGTACCTGAAGAGTTTAGTTTTTCTCCTCATCTGCCCTGTGTAAAACACTGTGTGCCATTCATGGACTAATGGACAGGAACTTCCTTTGATACTAAACAAAGACCCTTTCCAACCAGCAAGTACAAGTAGCTGTGTGGGTCTTTCCCAGCTCTTCTGTTCTTTTCTTAGTAACTTACCAGCCTGTGCTTAATGCTCAAACTAATGGACATTTGCCACAGGGGAGAGGTGGGAAGAGCCAGTAGGAAAAATGAAAGAGCAGAAAGAAATTTTGCTATTTAGAAACAGCAGGGACACATTTGATGAATCACAATAACACAGATGAAATTCATACTTTACTTAGATTGGAATAAACATAAGAGGTCATTTGTTTTCACGAAACAAATTTGTTTTCAATTCATGAAAATGGTGTTTTGTCTACTGTCTCTTCTTTTCTTTCATTCTCCTGACTAAGTGCTACGAGATAAAGCACAGGAAAGATAGTGCAAGTCAAGATTACCAGTGTCCAGAGACTTGCTTATGGCTCTGTGAAATTTGTAAAGCAAGTATCAAATACCCATCTCTTCAGTATCTACAAAAACACCTAGATAGCAGTTTGTATGCAGGATCAACAAAGGGTTGACTGAGCTAACAGTGTCCAGATATGCTTTCTTCTAAGCTGAAGACTTGGTGAGTGTGCAATAAATATTTATTGAGTGAACCCAGTGACCTAGAAAGGAAGGTTAGAGCTCTTTCTAGGTGCTTGATCATAGATATTTCCAAGCACTCAAGCTGAAAACACATTTCCTAGGGTCTTTGTGGCCCTTAAACTCTACAAAATAAGAAAGTTTGTTTTATTGCTATGGGAAAGTTATGAACTCTTCTACTTCAAGATTGTACGACCAAATGATTCAAAGTGTTTACTAATGCAAACATAGAGACACTTTTCTTGTCCTGAGCATAGTCAGCTTTTTAACACTTAAACTGCTTGACACATTTTTTTTTCTGACTTTCTGTCTACTGCCAGTGGGTTTATATGATTCTGTCTTCAGATCAACTTTACTGGTTGGTGCTAAGAATAGTAACTCACAGGTGGTTCCAAAGTTAACTTTTATGAAATATTAAGGACAGTAGATGTGTCACATAGGCTCTTAGGGTATCAGGGTCAAAAGATAGGTTATAAATACAGATAATAATAATTGGAGTTACAGAAATTTTTATTCTAAAGGTTTTATAGTCCATGGATGTTAAACAAAACTCCAACTATTATCCAGTTCCATAGCTTGAACATATGTTACAAATAAACACCTAATTCATGTATTGTGGTTCACCACCCATCCAGGGAGTCTCATTAGCAAACACATTGATTAGGCGCTTGCTTACTTTCCTACTGTCAACTGTTGTTTGTTTGAGTTAACCTGTTCTCCTTTCTTTAAAGAAAGGTAGTGAATGAACCTGCACTTCAGTTTTACAAGAACTTTAGGACCCACATAGGTTATATATTTCTCCATTTTTCTGATCATCAAGTATTTTAAAAACAAGAACAAGTACAAAAAGAAGGGTTCAGTGTAGGTTTCCATAAGCAAAGGAACTATAAAGTGTATAATCTCTTATTGATATTTATATTTTGGAATGATTCTTTTATTCACTCACATAATTGTAGGCATTAACCATAGACAAATAAATAGACATCTTCCTGTTTCCATGAAGCTTACAATCAAGTAGAAAACAGGAATGGGATGCAAATGTAAGTATAAAATGTAAAACAAGGGCACTCCAACCTATCATTTTGCGGATACAAATGATGGCAGGATTCTCTGACTATTCTAAGTTTAACACTCTAACACTGTGTTGAGGGCCTCAAAGTACTGCTAAAAGCTGAATCTGCCTGTCATTTCTATTTGTAAGACTTTGTTGGAACAGAGCCACACCTATTTGTTTCCTTAGCCTATGGTTATTTTTGTGCTGCAGTGATAGAATTAAGTAATTACAACACAGGGGATTAAAGTCCATGAAGCCTAAAATATCCACTATGCGGCTCCTTATAGAAAATGTTTCTCTGAGACTTATTCCCAAGTTTCTGCTGCATGTTGGGATTTCCCTGTACTTCTAACTGTTGAGGTCTTAACTGGGAATTTCATTGTTGAAGAACAGGGGCTCCTTTGAGGCTAAGTTTACGTACCAGAGACCAATGACCTCCAAACACAGGGCCACTACAACAGTACTGTGGTGATTTGAATGAAAATACCTCCCTCCCCCAACCTAGGTTCACACATTTGAATATTTGGTCTCTAGTTGGTAGAATTTTTTTTGCAAAAGATAGGAGGAGTGGCCTTGTTGGAGGAGGAGTGTTACCAGATCGGGCTTTGAGAGTTCATGTCTCAGGTTTTTTGCCGGTTTTCAGATTGCCAGTGCGCCTCTCCCTCTCTCTCTGCCTCGTGGTTGTGGAACAACTGTCCCCTCACTCAGGGATCAAGGACTCGAACCCTATAAAACCATAAGCCAAGTAAACAATTTCTTTCCAAGTTGTCTTGGGCATGATGGTTTATCATAGCAATAGAAAAATAATTGAAACAAGGACAATTACTACAGATGGGGACCTCGAGGCCACCACTTTCACTACCTGCTTTGCATTGAGTATGTAGCAAAACATCCTTTTTTGCTCTTTTGTGAAACCAGAAGCTTGCTAACATTTCAGGGTGCTACTAGTCAAGACAGAATAACTCGTGACAACCTACCAAATATACTCCTAATCAAGTCATTTGAATTGACTGTGGTGAGCTGATCCAATAAGTCAGTATTTGGGAAGAGTAAGATATGCCACTATGCCATTCATTCTCCATGTATCCTTGTGACCTGGCCAAATGTGTATCCATCTGCCCCTACCTTGGTTTACTTCTGGTGGGTCCTTCATATATCATAAACAAGGACTCCTTTCCCTTACGGATCCTGCTAGGCTTGGCTTAGAGGCACAGATCAAATTTGGAAGAACAGATTCCCTAGGATCTCTTCCTACCAGCCAAAAGCTGGCAGAGGCTGTTCCCCTATGGATGCTCAAGTGCCTCCCTTGGTTGTCAGGCTCTTTTGTTTCATGGTGATGACTGGCTTTTCTAGGCCAAGAGGATGAGACCTGTTTCTCCAACCAGAAGATCTTAACATTTTCTTGCCTATGCCTTTAAACACAGTCCCTTCAAGTCATCATGGGAAGCATCTCCTTTTGAGTGACCTGTGGTTTATTGCTGGAGTCCAGACATCTCCAGTCTTATTTCATCAAGAATTCTCTTGCCAGGAGGATAATGGTTTACATCCAAAACTCTTCTCCTGTAACATAGGCTTCAGGAGTAACTCCAAAGTCATTTTTCTTTTATGGTTCTTTATGATCTTTCCTATAATTTGATCCTTGGTATGAGCATCCATGTTTACGTTCTCATAAGTCAGAGAATCAAATAAATACAGGGATCGAGGGTAAACAAAGAAGGAAAACATTGCTTTCTTGCTCTCCTTGGTGATGTCTGAGCTCTGAGCACTCTCAATGCCTTGGGTGGCTTATATTCCAGTTCCCAAAGATACAAAGGGAACCAGAGAGGAGGGACCTACTGTTCTGGGAATGCATGAGGGTCAGATCCCACTTAGTCCTAATGCTGTATTTCAAAGTCAGTGTATCTGAGCATCATGCAGCTCCGAGCCTGTTTTATCTTTTCTCCTAACACAGTACATAGCTGGGAGGTGCCTTCTGGGTACTGGTTTAGAGAGAGCAACAAGCTCGAATCACATTAACACATCACATTATTGCATTTACAAGGACTGTGCAGAGGCAGAAGTGAATGTTCAGTTGAGTAGCCACAGCTTGCCAGCAAGGGAGGAGTTGGTACAACTTGTGAACATCTCCTCATTCCATCTTGACTGTTTCTCAGGGGAACCTCAATTCCGCTTGATTTCCCAGACACATTCCCTGCCCTGGGACCCAGGTCTAAGTCAGGAGGCATCTCTTGGGTTTGTCACTCTGACTGGCTTCATTTAAAGAATTTCTCTTCTTATTTACAAGGAAGGAACGGTCATGTTCCTTAGCTATTATTTTCAGGAAGCATCTCTTTCTTGTCGTTTTTTTTACAGATACGGTTCTGTAGCATTGTTTTTTTTTTCCACTATATTTTTTTCACTGTGATTCTTGGCCTTGAGATTATAAAGCCCTGCCAAATAATTTATGGTCTTGTCTCAAAATGCAAGTTTTTTTCTTAAGGCTTTAGGGGATGAGACTACAAATAGCCCATGTGCATAAATCCTTTCTTGTCTTCAGACGACAATCTCTTGCTGAAAGGGGTAGGCTAGGACTGGAACCAACCAGAGACAGGGACTTTGTGTAATCTGCAGACATCTGGATCAATGAGAAAGAAATCTTCATAAAAGGAGGGAGGGTTGGAAATCAAGGAACACAGGTGTCATCGCTTATGACTTAGTATCATTTAGAAAAGTGAACTTTTCTGGTAACTGGGAAACAGAAGAAGTAGGGAAACTCCTTAGTCATTTAAAAGCTCATTTTCCTCTGATTTAACAACACTCCTGTCGGCCTGAGGTTTAGCTAAGTGGCAGAGGTGGTAGAGTATTTGGTTAGCATAGACGAGGTCCTGGGTTCAAGTCTTAGTTACACACACACACACACACACACACACACACACACACACACACACACAGTTATAAGAGAAAACAGATTCTACACTTGTGAATCCTAGAAGATGGCATATGGGCTGTACATCAGTTTTCAAAGCAGAAGACCAAAAAGAGAGAATTTATAACCCTTGCTTAAAGGCATGGGACTCTTTAGAGGTGGACCAGTCTAGAGTCACAAATCCAGTGGGTCAACAAAAGTCTTCCCTTGTGGCAAGACTGCCCTGCTGAGCTACTTGGTTTTTCACAGAGTTTTGAAAGAAAATGGATTGTGGGTGATCTTAGGCAAGGTGTGAAATCTCTATCATTCTTATGATCTTGCAACCATGTGACCACCAAAGGCATTAGAATTGTGGTCTCTCGGGCAGTGGTGGTGCACGCCTTTAATCCCAGCACTTGGGAGGCAGAGGCAGGCGGATTTCTGAGTTCGAGGCCAGCCTGGTATAGAGTGAGTTCCAGGACAGCCAGGGCTACATAGAGAAATCCTGTCTCGAAAAACGAAAAAAAAAATTGTGGCCTCTATCCACAGTTCCGTTCTGTTCATCTGTTTTCCTGCACTCAGCTCTCTTTCTCCCCATTACTTTCGGGTAGAATCTATTCCTGAGCAATAAGATCAGTGTTCCAACAGAGACTCAAATAGCTGCAAAGAAGTGGGAACACAGATAGAAGACACTCTCTTGCTCTGCTCTTTGGCAGTATCTGAGCCCTCTTTCACATATATTCATGTAATTAAAGTAACTTACTGATGAATGAAATTACCCAACAACCATGGCATTTAAAATGAGAATCCCTCTGTAAGCAGGCATTGCCTAATGATGTATCTGTCTGGGTTTCTTTCCACCTGTTCCTGACACATATTTCCTTTTGTCTCTGCTATGCTGTGACCAGAACTTGGTGTTCTTATCTGCACAGTACTGAAACGGGGAGGCTGCAAAATGCAGGTTTATGTAGCCAATGCCCAGGCTTCTGAATGGATGTCATAAAATGGTAAGGCATATGGGTTTCATTAAATATTAAAGTGGGTATCTCCAAAGGTCTTCCTAAAAGGGCAGAACTGGCATTCTTACAGTATGTATCATACATCTCCCCTGGCAGCAGGCAGCAGGCAGCAAGGTGAGCTGATTAGGGACAGGCAGAGGCAGGATTTTGCAGCAGTTTAGTAGGTAAGCAAGAAAGTTCTGGCACAAGTGATATGGCTACAGTAAGAACGAAGGGGCAGAGGTCTAGACAGAAATGCCCAGTGGTGATCAAAGCATTAGAATGTGTTGATTGGGAGTGCCTGGGCAACTGACTGACAGGACACTGCTGGGTTTAGAATCCCTGTGGTCAAGAATGATCCCCATGGTTAAGAATAAATCGATTCCACTGTCGTCATTTCCTCTACCTCCCTTCTCCATAATTCCCTGTCATTTCACATTTACTTAGCACCTGAGTCTCTTGCTTTTTAAGTTGTAGTGGGGTATTGTCTCATATTTAAACTGAAAAGGGGAAAATTTCAAGACAGCTTTGATTATTTGGAACTCGGCAAGACAAAAAGGTGTGCCCACCATTTGCCTATTTGTGCTCCAGATTGTATCACAGTGAAAAAAATATAGTGGAAAAAAAAAAACAATGCTACAGAACCGTATCTGTAAAAAAAACGACAAGAAAGAGATGCTTCCTGAAAATAATAGCTAAGGAACATGACCGTTCCTTCCTTGTAAATATCCAGATTGTGTATCCAGATTGTAGTCTGCTTGACCTAATTCCTTCAGAGCCCTGGTCTCTGGCTCCTACTCCAACCTACCATTCCTGGTGCCTCTCAGGAGGAGGAGGTTGAATAGACTAGAGAGATTGCAGAGTTCCCTGTAGATGTGAGGTTAAAGCAATAGATGTAGGGTCTGGAAAGATGGCTCATAGGTAAAGAACATTTAATGCTTTTGTAGAGGTCCTGGATTTGGGTTCCAGAACCCCCATGTTGGCTTATTATTGTCTGCCACTTCTATTCCAAGGGGTCTAGTGCCTTCTGCTGGCTTCTGCTGTCACCAGGAATGTGTGGGATATACAGACATACATGTAGACAAAATACCCATGCACATAAAATAAAAATTAAAAAGAGCAATATGAGTAGATGAAGTCACTAATGAAGATTAATAATAACACAACACAAACAATAATTCAAATGTCCAATATTTATTAAATGCTTCTTTAGTAATATGTTCATTTCTTTTATTGAATTCATTTCACTGTAAAAAAAATTGTGACACACTAAGGATAAGTTAATACCTGTAAGTAGAGAGACTGAGCTACAAAACCAGTCAGTTGGACCTTATAATATATACTCCCAACTACTTCTCCAGACAAGGAAAGAGGCTTGAGATCTTGAAGGGTAGTGGGGGCCTACTGGGAGTGGGTAGGCTACTATGTCCTTCTCTAGCATCTTTCTCTGAGCTCATCAGTGCTATGTCTCAGGTATAGCCTGTGTATGTATACCTGGATAGATATGAATTGGAAATGCAAGAAGAAGGAGATGAGTCCCGCCCTAGACTTGCCATTGTGCTGTGGGCCATAGAAAGAATACCAATCCTGAAATTTAACAACTAGCTCCTTGCTTCCTTAAATTACAGTTCCCTCTTCTGCAAAGTGATAGGGACTGGGGACTGAAGGCAATGAGGCCTGCAAATGCACCCAGCATAGTGCCAGTTGTACTCCTCAGATCCTGTATTCCTAGGGTAATGCTGGAACATTTGATCACTGTCCCGTACTTCCTCACAGTGACACTGTTTGTGAATGGCCTCTTCTGAGAGCAGAAATCCGAATCTGAAGGAAACTCCTTACACTTGATATGCTCTATGATATAGTGTTACCTTTTATTTCTCTCGTGTAATGTGCTGGTAATTTCATTGCATAGTTGGTATTTCCAAATGTAATTACATTTGGAAATTGTTATAAGAGGCTGTTACTAAAGAAATCAAATGTTTCCCCTCTTTATGTAGAGTGGAGAGAATAATTCCTCCTAACTCTTGTGAAGGGTTCTGAGAGCCTGGGCTGAAAGAGGTTTTGCAAACACAGAGCTGGGTCTCCAGCTGCCCTGGTCTTTATTTAGCACCAATCCCAGCAGTGCTACTGAAGCACGAGGCAGTGCAGGAAGCTCTTGGGACCTGTCAGACTATCATGTCACCAGAGTGACAGAGTGTTAATGTTAGAAGACAGCAAATGTCAATTGTAAATTAAGGGCTCTTGTCACAACACAGGCAAGAGCGATACTTTCTCCAAGGGTCCTGTGTAAGTACAGGATAACATTTCTTCTTCCCCCATAATCAGGGAGAGACATCAGGCCAGAGAGTGGCCATATTGCTTTAGGCCATCCTACTGGAGGAGACTGGGGCAGAGGATCTCCTGGTGTAGCTGACTAATGAGTCATGTGTTCCCCTTCGTCCCAAACTCTCAATGGAGATAAGTGAGAAATGGGCATATATTGGCTAGAAATACCTTCAGAATTGAATTGAGCTGGATAATTTTATATGCCATGATTCTCATAGCCTTTTCCTCTACTTAAACTTGGCTGCTGAGCTCAGGTTGAACAGAGACTTGCCATATGCCTGCTTAACCCAGACTTTATTAGGTCCTTTGATTAAAAGCACTAAAAATGCTCTTTACTATTAGAACAACAAAAAATTAAACCTTTCCTAGTCGTGCACAAAGCTGGCATGCTGCTTTTATTTTCTGGGCTGGAATACTTTGGCAGTGATGGTGGGCACTGGAGGTCAGCTCCCCAGGGTCCCAAGGCCTCTTTCAGGTTCTGTAGGCAGCTGCACTGGTATCAACACCTCTTGGAGCATAAGTTAATTTCCTGACTCCACAAGTATTTGTTTTGTGTCTTCTATAATGCCAAATGCCATCCAAGGTTCTTGGAACATAGCAGTGAATGCAAGAGCCCTTCTGGCGGAAAAGACAGACAATAAACAAAAGAACTCTGTAATGTCCATGGAGAGAAGGTGATAGAAAAAAAAAAAACCAGAGCCAGACAAAGTGATAGGAGGTAACTGGTGAGGAAGATGGGCCTATCTGATGAAGTGGAATTTGAACGAATTCCTAAATGAATTATAGACGTTGTCTAGGGATGTAGACTCTAGAGAACAAGTACAGAGTCCCCGAGCAGAACAGGCCAGGGGAAAAGGCAGGGAATGTGCCCAAGGCCAGTGAGTGAGGGCTGCTTCAGCAAGAAGACAGGTGGGATAGAGAGGAGGGCTATCCAAGGGCCATTTGGACTTCACCCTTGAGAAGCCGCGAGCACGCAAGAGGACAGACCGGAAAAAAAAGGAAGATGACTGGAAGTGGAGCAGCTACTACAGCAGAACCTGTGGGAGATGTACTCTTTAAGACTAGCTGTGTGACGGTAGATTTCGATCCCTGAGGTGTGAAAAATAGGGAAATAGGAAAACGGCCTGAGATGGGAACAGAGGGAGATTGGGGGAACAGGCCCAAGGGACTGGTGCATTCAACATACACGTTATTACTTTTATTAGGGCTCTAGGTAAATGTCACAAAGGCCTTCATACAAAGGATACTACAGTCTAGGGAAAGGTCAAATGTGGTGAGAGGGTGTCCTGGGAGACTGCAAGTGACCCTCACATATCTCCTGAAGGTTTGGGGTTTCCTGGATTTTACACATTTCCTCAGACATTATTCACAGTTTGCAGCTTCTCCTTTAATTGTGGAATGCAGGCTAGACTATTATGTTTACTGACCTTGTTTTCTCAATCAGAACCTGGTATAGTCTGATAGACATCAATTCTTGACAATTGAGACGATTATCTGGACACACTGTTATGGAGTTAGTTTATTCATGCATTTGTGAGTACATTCATTCTAGAAGCATTTATTGAACAATTCTTTGGGCTACTCTTAGCATAATGTGGCACAGAAATAAGACTAAAGATGGACTTTTGTAAGGGAGTTACTTTTTTCATTTTCCCCAGAAACCTTTGCTGGAATATTTGCATAAATTTCCATACCACTGTGAAGGTTAATATGGATTCCTACTGTGTCTCCTCTCCTCTGCTAGTCTTTCCTTAGTGCAGACCCTTTGGCTATATTTCCTTCATGGACATCCTAAAACACATTCCTGTGTTCTGAATGTTCTGAATGCTGTCCTTGCTGTGCCTTTGCTGTGAGGGTTCCCCCCAGGTATTGGTAATACCAATATCTTCCATTTAATTGTGTCCCCTCTGGAATGCCACTTTGCCATGAAATAGTCTCAACTCCATCTCAGGTAGCAGCATCATTACTCCCTGTCCCCAGATTACGTGTCACTTTCCACATACTGCGTCAGTACTGTGACCATGCTTGTCACCCACAGATGTACTTGGAATATGAATTCCAGAAGAAGAGTCTGTCTTTGTCTTTTGTTGCATCTTGGCAACAAAATCTAAATTCTAAATCATACTGAACACATCATTCCTCAGGTAGTTGGAATGGGCTTTGATGACCTTGCATACACCTTTATTTTAGATACAAGGCCTTATGTAGCCAAGGCTACCCTTGAACTAACAATCATTCTAATTCTACCTCCCTGTCCTGGGTTATAGGTATCTACTGAGTCCAGACCTTTCCTCCTTTTAAAAAGATCTTGTTCTGGACTGTGTGCTCGGTTTCTGGAGCTCACTGTGTCCTGACCCTCACTCTGTGCATACATTTTCCTAAGTTAACTTTCTTCCTCCCTCCCTCCTCTCTCCCTCCCTTCCTCCCTCCCTCCTCTCTTTCTCTCTCTCTCTCTCTCTCTCTCTCTCTCTCTCTCTCTCTCTCTTTCTTTCTGAGAACTAGTCATTCAGATAAGGCTACTGTTACACACCTTTATTTAACCTTAGTTACATCTTTAAAGTTTGCATCACCAAATAGAGTTACAAAGCGAGTTAAGGTGTCAATGTATGAACGCTAAGTCATGATTAGCTCTTTTTTTCTATATTTTTTATTGAAAATAGGTTTTTTATACAATGTATTCTAATTACAGTTTCTTACTGCTTAAAATGACAGACCCTTCAGCCCATCTCCCATGATGAGACTTATTTTATAAAGCATTATACTCATAAAATAATATATAAATACATACAAATATATTTATATTTATATAAACAAATTTTTATATAAAATATTTATATATTATATATGTATTGTTTTATATATTTCTATATAAGTTTATATAGAAATTATCGCATATAAACATATACATATATGCATATGTATGTTCATATTCATAAATACAAATGTATGTATTTATATGCAAATACATAAATTCATATGTCTATATACATAAATATTTAAAGTTCTCTCTCTCTCTCTATATATATATATATATATCCATCTCTCTATATATATGTGTGTGTGTGTGTGTGTGTGTGTGTGTGTTTCCAGGAACCTATTCTCTCATGCTTCATCAGCTACTGGTTAGTAAAGTAGGCATAAATCCATTTTCTTGTATGCATGTTTTTAATTAATTTAAATATATGTATGCATATATATATATATATATATATATATATATTCATTCTTTGGTTGGTTGGTGGTTCAGTCTCTGAGAGGCCCAAGGGTCCAGGTTAGTTGACTCTGTCGGTGTTCCTGTGGAGTTCCCATCTTTTCCAGGGCCATCAAGCCTTTCTCCATCTCTTACATAAGACTCTCTGAGCTCCGTCCAATGTTTGACTATGGGTCTCTGAATCTGTTTTAGTCAGCTGCTGGGTGGAGTACAGTTATGCTAGGCTCCTTCTTTGTTTTGTGTGTGTGTGTGTGTGTGTGTCTGTGTGACAGCCTCTCTTGCTTCTCTATGTGGAGGTCTTGCCCCAGGCCCTTGGATTGATCATAGCTGGCATTTGACTTTGATTTCTCATTCCTGGAAAGGCTGTGAGCTGCTGTGGTCATTGATAATGAAGCTCAAAAGTTTGAGTCCACACTGTTTTGTTCACCAGGTTATCTCCTAAGAAACAATGCTATCCACAAGCTTAGTATACTGGGCTGAGTAGGGATTTTTATGCTTTTGTTCAAGGGGTCTCTACATCCTTGCTATTCCAAGAGACCCTCTTGGGAACAGTATTCAGGATAATGTCATTTGCAAACATTGTGGTTAATGTCACATGTGAGCTCTGCTGGCTTTGTCCATGAAGTTGCTCATCACAAGTGAGCATTGATGGTGGTCACATCATGAGACACATGGGATAGTCAGAAGAGATTGTGTTAGAGATCACTGCATACAGTGGTGGGCAAAGAAGAAAGAAGAAAGACCTCACCCTTAATGAGAGGGTCAGCGAGGAAACAGTCTCCAATTATTTAATATTTCCTACCATGAGAAATAAAACTGATGTTCATGAATCTGGACTAACTTGGAACTTTGTTGAACAATAGAACATTACAGAAATATAACTATGAGCTCTGAAGCCAGATAATGAAAGACATGTTGGGTTGGGGGAGTTGGAAAGAGGACTCAGCAATTAAGAGTCATTGCTCTCCAAGAAACACAAGCTCAGTTCTCAGCTACCACATCAGGTGATTGGAATCCCCTGTAAGTCTAGATCCAAGGGATTCAAGACCCTCTTCTGGTCTTCATGGGTGCTTGACCCATTGCATATACACACACAGACACACATACAACTAATAAAAATCAACAGTTAAAAATAAAAGAAATCTTGTTAAATGGAGTGTTGCAGTGTAGATGTTTGTGGCCCTTTGTGCCAGCAAGACATGTACAGGATGGGTAGATGGGTAAGCTGTTCTTTGCCTTCATCCACTTCCGTTAAGGCATAAATTGTGAGAACAAGGAAGTGATATGGAAGTGAATCTTCCAATCCCAGCTATCAGCTGCTGCCTGGTCCTTCTTCTGCCCTTGGGGTATCCAGGCACTGTTTCTCACACAGGGCAGGAATAGAAGGAACAAAGAAGAAGCTAATCTGGGCTGCTTGTGTGCCGGGGAGAAAGCACCTTCTCACAGACAGTTTTCAGTAAAACTGCTCTTCTCTATTGGGGAGGCTATGGAAGGGCTGTGTAAACCCTTGGGGAGTGGATAAGGGGCTTTCAGGGTGAGTGTACATTATAGATTGGTATCAAGGTGCTAGGAATGCACAGGTAGCTGGACATGTCCTTACTGAGAGAGAGGAAGTTAACTCTGCAATTTGGTCACTAGGCTATGTGACTGCCTCAAGGGTGATGGAGGTGGGGGTTGTATAGTTACATGCACGGGAACATGCAGACACAGAACAAGGAAGGAGCAGTCTTTACTCCTGCTGGAGATCTCAAAATGAGATCTTTGGAATTTGGACATATCTCAGCTTCACATTTCCTCCTGTCCGACTCTCCCAGTCACATGGTTTTCTGGCCCCACGATCAGCTGCTAGTCTTTGGGTCATCACAACCGAATCATCAAAGAGAATAGATAAGAGATAAACCATCTTGGCTTATTTGGTTTTGTTCCTTTTAACCCCTGACTGGTTTGTCATGCAGCAATTGTAATTAGAACAGAGACTCAAACTCAAAGTTTTTCAGCTGGGTTTTCAGGGATGAGAGCTCCAGATGGGCACAGTGAGGAGAACATATTGGGAAGAAGAGACACAGTTGTGGAAGTATCTAGTACACCACAGAAGGCTGTCTTTGGGGAATTGCAGTCTCTGAACTTTGCTGGTACACAAGCTCTCAAGCAAATTGAGGATAAAGAAAAGCACAGCACCAGGAGGCAAGTCAATCAGTCATCTCTTCCAATGACGATCATCATGCTTATAGTTTCATATACTAATCTAAAGCCTGCTCTCCCTACGCTTCCTGATGACTTATCCATGCTCTGATAACTTCTGAGTGAAGTGACTGTTGGGCAGTGCTTGAAGTGCTGTCAATATTATGGAAACTAGAAAAGCTCTAAGGTTCCTGTGTCACTGACAATAGACATCCAACTTCACTGCATTTCAATCAGGAGAATATGCAGATAGTCAACCAATGTATAATATATTTGCCCCCAAAGAAAGAGAGGTGTTGCCCTGCTGATTAGAGGACAGAAATGATTGCCCTTCTGTGTGTGTGTGTGTGTGTGTGTGTGTGTGTGTGTGTGTGTGTGTGTGTACTCTAGAAGACAACTGTAAATGTCATTTTTCATGTACAATCTATCTATTTTTGTTGAGACAGAGTCTCTCACTGGTCTGGAATTCACTGAGTCATCTAGGCTATCTGGCTAACTACAAATCAGGGATCTGCCAGTTTCTGTGTCCTCATCCCCGATATTATAAGAGGATATGATTTGGGTCTTCCAGCTTTCAAGGCAAGCCCTTTACCAACTGAGCTATCATCCCAGTCCCACATTTCTTTCCCTAAGCTTATCACTTCATTTATTTATTTATTTATTTTACAAAAACAAGAGCTCTTTCCCTCCCTGGGAAAGTGGGCTCTTATTCTGTGTTCTTGTAGAGGTGATTTTAGAATTGCCATGTTCTGTGCCACAGGATATTGTAGTACGTTTTCACAACACACTTAAAGGCTCACTTCCTAAAATTGTCACGTCTGGAGAGCCCTAGATAAGCCAGCAAGGACAGAGACGTGATCACTCTCTCCTGCCCCTAGTATTACAGGCAGCTATCAATTCTAGCTCATTTAGGCTGATCCATTTGCAGCACCAAAAGCCATTTCCATATTATTACTCCAAACTGGAAATTACAGAGGCTGTGTATTTCTTGGCAAAGTCTCCAATTTGGGCTTGTAACTTAGCATTGGGTTATTAGTGACACACATCATTATTCTCAAGATATGTGCTAGCTGCAAGATTTTGTCCTCAGATCCTCTGGAAGACCTCGGCTCTGCAGATCAGCCTCTCCACAAGACAGAATGTTCAGGTCATGTTAATGTGCTCTTACCGCAAGCTTTAAAATTAATTTTTGATCATTGATTCCTTGCACTAACAGTCCCCTGAGCCTTTCTAGTACGTAGAGGAACTTCACAGAGTGAGTCAGTGGGCAAACTGGAGTTAGAATGAACCAGGCTTTAATTAAGTAGAATCTCACAGGGCCTCAGAGAATCCATGTGGAAGCTACGACCATGAGCTGACAAGAAAAATGAGAATTTGATTTCTTCTTTCTTTTATTTGTTCCCCCTCTCTGATGTAGTTTGTTCCAGTCAAATAATTCAATTAAGGGAAACTCAAATATTCAAGTTGAGGAATGATACATGCAACCTGTTCGATTTTTTTCTGATTGCTTTATTGAATCAAAAAAGTAAACAAAAAGATTTGACAATTTACCTGTTCCAAAACATTAAACTTCTCACTCCAGAAACTCTCTAAGGCTTTGGCCAAGCGTATCAGTCTATTTCATCGTTTTGTCATTGAACAGAGTTGAAAATGTAGAGCCTCGAATTCCTAACAGGGAGCTGGAATTGCCTTTTGGGACTCTCCTGTGAAATGAACAATGCAGGCATAGTTTAGGGCAGAATAGGCATTGTCTGGTAGCAACTGACATTTCCTGAATGTGAAGCTTGGATTAGAGAGTTTCATGTAAATGATCTCATTTAATTGTCACTTTCTCCTGTGGGATAAGAATCATGACGCCTGCTTTAATCTGGGGCATCCACACTCCAGGGGCCTTTGGATTAAATTGCAGGGAGGTTTTTTAATTAATTTATATTCCAGGGTCTTATTCCAAATTTTCATGTTATAACATGAGTTTTCTACTGGAGGTCTCATTATAGCTTCCCAAGTGGCCCCCCAGGGAGATGAGTGTGATGCTTTTAAGGTTTTGAATGTGGCAGGTGGCTTGGTTGGACATGAAACTCTTATCAGTGACTGATTCAACAAGGAAATTCTAATGCTGGTGATACAGAAACTAATAGCAGAAAAAGCAAATACACAGCTAATGTTAGCTTTAGTCTCCAGATATATAGAATGTCAAGTATTCCCCACTTTACAATTCACCAAGTCTTCCAGTTTTGTGATCTCATGATTATTTTCACATTAATTCTGGAGAATGAATACTATTAATCCCATTTTACAGATGGGAAAAAAATCTGATATTCAGAGCAATGCTGTTCAATAGAAATATGTGAGTCACTTGTGTAATTTAAAAGCCCCTAGGATCCACATTAGAGTAGGAGATAGGAAAAATTAAAATCAATTTTAATAATATATTTTATTTAATCCAGTATATCAAACGTGTTATTATTTTAACATATCAGTATAAAAATTCTTTTTAAAATGATTCAAGAAGTTCTTTTGTATGTTTTGCACTAAGACTCTGAAATCTGATGTTCTTAGTCACAGGACTTGCCAGCTTGGACTAACCATGTTCAGGTGCTCGATAGCTGTAGGTAGGTAGCTATTGCTAATGGTTAGTTCAAGTCCAGAGGATCCAGCATGAAATAAGAGCCTGGTATATTCAGAGTACTGCCTATACTCAGAGAAGTATGACATTAATTAGGGAGACCTTTGCTCCTAATCTTACTACACTTGTGAGCTAGAATAATTACACAAATGGAGCAAACAGGTCAAAAAAAAAAGTGGCTTTGCATCGTGATATCCAAATGTGTTCCAGCAGCTAATGCATTTTATTTTGCTTTTCATACATTTTATGTTTAGGGTGCAAAAGATAGTTTTGAAGATCTTTCGAATAAAATGTCTGCAATGGAGAAACTAGAGCAGGTTGTGACTGTCAGAGCCCCGAGAACCAAAGCTGAGCATATGTTATTTCAGAATTGTTTTTGAGTATGGTCAAGTCACATTTCCAGTGATAGAATGTCACCTATAGAGAGGTTGTCAAAGCTATATAATATGTTAGCATTCCTTAAGAATGTGCCTCAAGTCATCCGAGTACTGTCTGCTTTAATTAAAGGTAGCTCTTAACACAGGGGCTTGTAAATGTACATATGTCATGTGCATTAATGTGAGAATTTGACACGAAATTATACATCTATTTGGAGTGGCTCAGGAATTTGATTGCTATCATTACATCATAACAAGAGATGTGAGGGTTAGTATGGATTGTCAAGCTGATGGACTCTGGAGTCACCTAGGAGACACACTTCTAGAAACACTTGGGAAGGATTACTGAGATTAAGTTAGCCTCTGGGCATACCTATAAGAGATTATTTTAATTAGGACTATTGAGGTGTGAAAACCCACCTTAAACCTCCTGGAACTCGACCCTGGGCTGCATAAAATGAGAAATCTTACTGAGCATGGGCACTCATTGTTCTCAGCTTCCTGACACAATGTGACATTGTGCCTTAAATTCCTGCCACCAGGGCTTCCCTGTTATGCTGGCTTCATTGAAATGTGAGCCAAAACAGTATTTCTTCTTTAAATTGCTGGATTATGTTATTTCAGCGTGATGGTTTATTTATGCTCGGCCCAGGAAGTGGGGCCGAGCATAAATAAACTATTAGAAGGTGTAGCCTTGTTCGAGTTGGTGTGACCTTTTTGGTATAGGCATGGCACTGTGGGTGTGGGCTTAGACCCTCATCCTAGCTGCCTGGAAGCCAATATTCTGCTAGCAGCCTTCAGATGAAGATGTAGAAGTCTCAGTTCCTTCTTCTCCCTGCCCCCCTGATGCTACTATGTTCCTGCCTTGATGATAATGGATGGTACCTCTGAATCTGTAAGACAGCCCCAATTAAATGTTTTCTTATAAGAATTGCCTTGGTCATGGTGTCTGTTCACAGCAGTAAAGTCCTAAGTAAGATACACAGTAACATGAAAATAAGCTAAGGAAAGTGGTATGAAGATATTATGATCAAATGTTAATCAGATAAAGCAGAGGTTTTCAACCTTCCAAAAAGCTGTGACCTTTTAATTCAGTTCCTCATGTTGTGAGGACCACCAGCAATAAAGTTATTTTCATTGCTACTTCATAACTTTAATTTTGCTACTGTTATGAATTGTAACATAAATATTTGTGTTTTCTGATGGTCTTAGGCAATCCTGGAAAGGAGTCATTCATCTCCAAGGGAGTCAAGATGTAAAGGTTGAGAACCAATGAAATAGAGCATCTCCTAAGAGCTTTATTGGAGACTGTTTGCTAGAACACATGCCATTCAAACTCAGAGAGGAGGCTATTAATGAAAACCAGAAATCTCCATGTTCTTTACATGGTCCTATGAGAAATACACCAAATCAATCAAAATATTTAGATATTTTGGTTAGTTGGCCTCATATTATAGTCCTTACCTGGGCCATTTTTTTTTTTCATTTTCAATTTATAATTGGATTCTAGAGAAATAAATATAAATATATATGAAAGGGAATTGAGTAGATGTAAGGTAATTTTGAGATGGAATTGACTGCTGGAGAATAGTTTTTCGTATATCTGTGTGCCTATATAATTCCTCTCATGACAACAATGTATTATTTGATGATACATACCTTCAAAAGTCAGGGTAAACTGTAGCCCTTATACCAGTCATATTTACATTTTTTATGAGCCTTTTAATGTTTTGAGAAGTGTACTGTTTTTAATGTCCAGAAAAAAATCATTATATTTACATACAATCTAATTCACAATTTAAAATATTTCACTGTTAACCTTCCTCTCTCGCCCTTCTCCAATCGATTTGAATTCTGGGTTTTAAAAACCACTTACTGTGTTTTGGTGTGCTCGATCTGCTTGGCAGCCTGAGGACCATTGATCAGAATGCATTCAGATTTGACGGCTCTCCCAATTATGAATTGTAATTACACAGAATATAAACAGGAGTTTAAGTGGTTGTAAACTGCTCCAATATTTGTTAACCTATTAATTTAATGAACTGAATTTTTAACAGGAGGGGGGGGTCTTCATAATTACATATCAATGGACAAATGTTTTTTTCACAAACCTTGTCACATTAGATTGGGAGCCACCCCCCTACACCCAACACCTTTCTAAAGGGAGAGAAACCAGGGTAGAGAGAGATGACACTAATCTCTTTGCCTCTGGGTGTTTATCACACCACGAAAGCCAAAACAATTACTCAGGGCTTCACTGGGTAAATAGCACAATACTACTTCCTTGGAGGAGTCTACCTTTGGTGTTTCTCCAAGACAGAGGGAAGAAAGTTCCTCCTCCTTAGGAGCACAAATACAAACAAAAATAACATTATGTAGTTGCCTACCTTGGGGCAAAAACAAAACAAAATCACCTATTCTTAACAGGACTTCAGGTGTGTGCTTTTCTGTCATCTTCACTTAATCAATTAGGAATGCTACCTGTGTGACAGACAAGCTCTACCATGCTACTATCAGCATGGAGTCAGGGACACCTTGGGTATATGATGTTTTTAAGGTTCTTGACACATTTGTGCTAGAATTTCCATTTCTATTCACATAGTGGTAAGAAATGTAACAATTGCTTTTTCTCTTTCCAGTTAGTTTTATTCCCCCCCCCAACAAGTAAATTTGTAATTCTAATTAAATAAGAGTTAAAATGACACCTCTGGAAAAAAAAAGGGACTGAGTTAAGAAAAATGAGGGTTACTTTTACTTCTGATTCTCTGCAGTTTGCCTGGGCTAGTGTAGCTAAGTGTTTAGTGCTAACATAATTAGGTTTTGTAGGATAATGACCCATTTCTCAGGTAGCACTTTAGGTTAAAAAAATATAGTTTTAAATGTTACTACTCCATTTTAATTCATCAACTAATTAACAGAAGCTTTGGGGAAACCAGAGAAGACTGAGGGGAGTGGGATTCCAGCAGTTACTAAAGGTTTGAATGCTTTAAAATGACCTTCAAAATTGCTGATCTCTTCTTTGTAGAATTATTTCAGAATGCACTCTAAAAATGTATTAAGGGCACCATTTTTCTTTTATAATAGAACTTAAGTAACTGTATATTAGTTAATATTAACTTGTTTTTCACAGATGTTATTTTTTAATTTCTAGTTAAATGCAATAGTGGGGCTTATGCAAAGGGCATGCCTGTGTTCTTTTTTCCCCCCTTGGTTCTCCGGAAGCAGAATGAAGACGGTTGCCTGTGAGTCACACTGCACCAGGTGTTGAGAAGAGCAGACGTTCTCTGTGTTCCGGAGACTGTTTGGGGAAAATTCAAAATATGGAAGTTGGCATGCTTACTTTTTTTTCCTGATATCATCTTGTGTTTGTGTGCAGTTTATATGAGGAGTTTGTTGGCATCCACTTTAGGTAACTGAAGAGAAAAAAAGCTACTTTTAATGTAAGAAAGTAAAAATAAAGTTTAAATAAAAAACACTTTATATGGAAATACTCAGAACTTTCAGAATGTTTATATCAAAGGAAAGCTTCATGTTTCTTAAAAATAACACTGAGAGGCTGGAGAGGTGGCTCAATGGTTAGGTGCACTGGTTGCTTGGCCAGAGGACCTAGGTTCTGTTTTCAGTACTCACGTGGCAGCTCATAACCACTCTTCTTCCAGGGCATCTGACTCCCTCTTCTGACCTCCAGGGCACCAGAGTGCATGTTGCACACAGACACATCCATGCAAAACATCCATACATAAGTAACAAACAAACAAATAAATAATATTGACTATAAACCAGTATTGATTTCCTGAGACAAATTTTTAGACTCCAGGTAAATTGTTTATAATTCAATTTTGTGTTAAAATCTCAGGGATATCTTTAAAAATTCTTATATATAATACACACACCAGTTGGGTTTCCTTTGGGAAAAAAAAACCCTCCTTTTTTAACCTCAGGTGTCCCAACTCATGGGGAAGTGGGTATTACATCCTCCTTATCAATAAAGGCTGGGAGTCAAAAGGGGTAAATATTCAGATTTCTGAAGGTACATTTTTAAATCATACTGGATGTTAAATGCATATAGATAGTTATATATGTTATGAATATACCATGTAATCCCAACCTCCCCAGTATCCTGTTCAATCCTATGAGCACAGAAACTGCCACTGATATTTGACTTAGAAATAAACACTAGGTAAAGCACAGCGGACCATTTCCTAGGGCAAAGAACATCCCCTTTCAGATTATGGGGTTTTTGTATTCATATATTACTAGATTATTGGTGGTAGAGGGTGAAGAAGATGGAAATAAAGATTTGATTTCAGGGTTTCCATCTAAAGATTCTTAGACGTCAGTAAAGTCACAGGTCCAGGAAAGGGTGGATAGGACACAATAGAAACCACCGAACTCTAGAGTCTATATCTTCTTCCAGCCACATGCAAAAGGGTTGCCTTTGTGCTGCCTGCCTACAGGAGGTCACTGTCCTGTGGGGACATCTAATTAGACTGGACAACTGGGCAAAGACAGAGGAGGGTAAAGGTGGCCCTTCCAATATTCACCCTTAGGCTATGTGATCTGTCATTCCCTCTTCAAGGTAGGCAAGATAGATTACTTAATTCCCTGTCAATAGCAGAACTTTCTAGATAGCTGACATTTTAACACCCCCCTTCCCCCCCGCCGCCATTCCCTTTTGAGTTTTCTACACATCAATCACAAGAGGAATGATGCTCCTCCTTTGTAGGTCAGTTGACAGATGACATGGGATAGCTCTATCGCCCACATTAAAGATCCTTCCAGGAAACAACATAAGAGCTCCAGCCTGAAATGTGAGTACGACTTAGTACATCCTATCTGCCTCAGTCCTGTCTCAGGACAGAATATTACAGATTCAAAGAATTCTAGAAAGCAGCAGAGAAAATCCTGTAGGCTGACATTTTTTTTTAAAAAATATGAATCGACTTTTTAAAGAACCAGATTAAAAAGAACATTTCATTTACGTTTGTTATATACCTAAAAGTGAATTTTTATTAAAAGCAGATCACATCACTTCAAGAAATTCAGAGAACTATATCTAAATACACTGAATGCAAGATATTCCTCATCAATTTAGATTCTTATAGTCTCATAAAGATAAAATGCAGATGAGTTGATTTAAATCAGGCCTTCATTAAATTTCAGAATTAGCTTTTGGAATCCCACGTATTGAATTGTGCAGCATCTGATTCCTGATCATTGTGACAAAGCTGTGACTGGATAACGACCAAGTGCAGCATTGCCAGAAATAACACAGTCTGCCTTTGGTTTGTGCTAATAAACTATAAGACAACTTAAATTCCATTTTAATATCAGAAATCCACCTCATTAGAAGTAATCTCACACTCTGTATGCTATCAGAATTTTCATGTGTATTCTTTGGTGAGCCTGGAATATAATTTTCTATTTATGCTTCTAATGTAAATCTGCCATTTCTGGTTGGCCACTCTGGCACTAAGCCAAAGTGCTAATTTATTTCCATCTTTCCCCATTTCTTATATCAAAAGAGGCTGTTGGTTTGAATAACAAACATTCAATCGACTTGGACGTGGGGTGGCAGCCAGAGCAGGAATTACCTGCTTACCTTTTATTGCCTTCTTTGAATTGGCTTTTCTGGGAACAAAACCAATAAGACATGCTGTTCCTTCGTCTAGTTTTGACTCAGGTTATTTATCAGAAGACATTCCTCCCCACCCCCTGGTTCAGCTGAGACTGGCAGTAGGGTGAAAAATTCAGTCTGGAAAGAGGCTTCTGACCTAATACTGTCACAGGTTATTGTCCCACCAAGTCATGTAGGACTTCATTGTCTTTAATCTTCTGGTTTGGCCTCATAATTATTTCTGATTCCGAGAGATGCCACTTGCTGACACATTTGTCACCTGCAGGGTGGCAGTGTGCTGGGATTGAGCGTACACCATTTCAGCCCCTCCAAAACTTTGCAGTTCCCCCCGCCCAGCTCCCTCTGCTGACTTGTACAGTAATTGGCCTAATAAAAGGCAGAAACAAGAATTTATAACACCTTGGGCAGTACTTGAAACAGACTTTATTTTCAGGAACAGCAGTTATGTCTACTTGCTGCTGTATATTTTGATATTTCATTTAAATACTTAGAATATATTCAAAGTCAAATTGCTAATCATTCAATTTCCCTGCTGCTGTCCTGGTTCCCCAGGTGGCCTCTTATGATACTCCATGTAAACACTGTATTTGGAAGGATACATAGATCGGCATCCCTAGAGTCACATGATCACCATAAATCTGTGAAAATAGCATGACTTAAAAATAAAAGTCTCTTAGTGCTCTGCCAACAGGCTTTGGCATAATCTTGGCAATCACTTAGATATTTCTTTCTCTCTGTTTTTGTGGTTATAATTTTTTCCCAGGTGGAAAATAGTCTCATATTTTGCAGACGTTGTCCAAGCTAGTGACCATCAATCCATCTTCCTGGTTACTAAAGCTGTCAGCTGACTGTGTTCGGTCCACACAAAATCAGTGACGTGACTGGGAAACTGTTGGGTGGTTGCTCCTTTCATCTTAAGAAACGGCCATACAATTTCCTGATATCATTTCTGCAGGAATTTTTATTCTTTAAATCTTCCAGTGTTAAAGCAACAAGAAAACATTTAAAATGTCCTTTGGTGGAATCTTATTACGCTTGCTATATGTAAACCGATATTCTTTGATGCCAGCACGCTCGTTGCCCTTACAGAGAAATCTCTGCATGACGAAACGAAACAAAACCAAAAAAATCAAACGTCAGTCTTTGCTGATTCGAATTAGATACATTAACAGATTGTCTGGTAACATAAATTGGCAATAATACAAAAAATCTACATATTACATTATTTCAAGAAAAATAACTTCATTTGAATACAAAAGGATAGATACACTTTCTCTTTTCCTCTAACCACTCTTGTGAAGTGGATGTGAGCTGGCACTGGGATCGCAGTGCTGCTAAAATATACAGGGGTATGACTGGCTTGCGCTTTGGAGGGGGCTGTTACACATGTGTATCACTAACATCAGACAAAGAAATCTTTCAACCAACAAGGGTTACAGAGCAACGTTCACTAAAGCACAGGTTGGAAGGGATTTGGGGGTGGGAATGGGGGGGGGGCTGAAGCAGGCCAATATGGCAGCTTGTAACAGATTTCCTTATACCCACAATGCACCTGACAGCGAAGAATGCTTTTATTTGGTTGGCCCACACACTGAGCAGAGCGGTACTCGGGTGCACCACGGTAGAGTAGCGAATGTTTTTAGGAGGGTTGATCAGTTTGTTTTTCATCTTTCCTTTTGGGGGCGCTCTCACAGCCTTTCCAATCCGCAGTCAGCTCTGCAGCTGGCAATGAGATTTGCAGTGATAATAGCAACAGCTGCCAATTCCTCTGGAGTCAATGATGAACAGTCCTGACTCCGATGTGCGATGTGCTGTCCGGTTCTGAGAGATATGGCTTAGTTCAGTTAGGCCCTCTTCTTTTATACACTGTGTTGGAGTGGGTGTGCGTGTTTCCTATGTCAGTAGCAATCGCTTGGGTTGTGTTTGCTTCCCCACAGCACAGGCCTGTCGGAGGGCTGGGTGTGACGCCTAGAACACCAGGGGACTGGCAGTCCCCAGCAGCGCGGTCAGCAACAGCAGTGCTGGGGAGCCCCGCGGGGGTGCTCCCTGGCCGGAGTCGGAGCCGCAGCTGCCCGCCTCCTCGCACCGTAGCTTCTCACAGAGGATGCCGGTGTAGGCGTCTGGGCAAGCGCAGCGCACATTGTTCTGGCAGGTCCCTCCATTCTGGCAGTGCAGGAGCTCATTGTCGCAGACATTAGCTGCAGAACGAGGGGAGGGAAGGGGAGGGGAGGAGAAGCAGAATCAATTTAAGTTCATCTGGAACATCATGTTTTCAGCTTTAAAAAAAGAAATTCTCTATCGATCTTGTGCTCCCCCCCCGCCCCTCTTCCCTCCACAAATTAAGCATGTGACTCCAATTTCCAAACAAATGTAGTCGGCTGCCTTTGTTTTGATCATATTAGGCCTTTTCGTATAGGTTCCCCCCCACCCCCTTTTCCCTGCAATCTTGGATATTTTCCAGTTCAGGCTATCGAATCTAAGGTAATGTAATACTCCTGGTTTGGAAATTCTCATGTACGTGAGACCTGTTGTGACCTCTTAGGTTTTTAAAGGACGAGTGCCTGATACAAGAAAGCAGAACCTTGAAGCCAGATGAGTGCCCTTTAAAATGCAAAGCAGTGTTGCTAAAATGACCAACAACCTCTAAGGTCAGGACATCCATCCATCGTCCCTGAACGGATTCCAGCCTTTTCGTGCATGCAAAGAGGCCACAGGGAAGCAGGGGAATGCAGGTTTAGGATGTGAGAAAAGTAGCATGCTCCAGGCAGGCAGCAGCCAGATGGGAAGAGGAAAAGCTTGTTTCGTGGGAGGCATGTGAGGAAGAGCAGTCACATTTGTCCCTGACAGTCCATCAGAGATTTTTTTTTTATTACCTTGTAAATATGGGGAGTAGAGCCCAAGGTTACCTTGATTTGGGAACAGTAATAAATGCAACAGTGAAACCCTGATTACCAAAAATTCATTACATCCATCAAGGAATAGAATCAGGTTGAAAAAAAATGAAGAAGCAGTTCCTGACTGAAATTCATTCACAGCCTCTGTCACAGAACTTCCGCCTCTAATAATTTCTCATATCTTCAAAATTCCCATTATCCTCATTAATTCAATGTCTTGTATTCTCTTAGATAATCAAGGTTTCACTGATTTAGCAGAATGTTAAATAGGACCCAGGGAAATTTACACAACAACAAAGACTAAGAGAGCCAAGAACGAACGAACGAACGAACGAACGCTCGCTTTCCAACAACGTTTATTGCTTAAGCACTTAACACATAGACCATTCCGGACGGGGCGGGCGGGGCACAGAGCAGAAAAAGGACCTTTTTATAAATTATAACCGTTTTTTATTAAAAAAAATGTCATGGCCCAATTTCTCCAAAGATGACACATGGATTCATGCGCGTGCGCGCACGCGCACACACACACACACACACCCCAAAATGGTGCTATTAAATACAAATCATTGTTACAAAATAATTCCACCTTCCATGTAATAACTATAGACAGCATTTGCTTTGTCTGTTAATTATGTGCAATACTCATGTCACCTTGAAGAGGGGCTTTGTCCACACCCACAAACATAGGAATGCTCCTGTGTGTGAATGGTTGAGGGAAGGTGGCACTGGACATCCATGGAGCTAACAACCAAGTTCCCTAAACAGAGTCCAGAGTGACTCCATTCCTCACCATTCCAGGGAGACATAGAAGACAGCTGCATTATATATTGGTCTAATTAGCACTAGTTAATCATTCATGTTTGAAATGCTGGTACACAAGGCAGTGTCACACGGGTTAGAGGCATCGCACATACAAGCTGCTTCTCAGTGGGTGGTTTAGATTGAACCCAAATTATGGTATTTTGTCAGTCATTTAGTTTTTTGGCGTGTCAACATCTGTAGCTATGAAGCAAGGTCCCCCAAGCAGAGGGTTGGTTATAGGGTAAAATCCTGGTGGGTCTTGTTCTGTTTTGGTTTTTGTCCATTTGGAACGTATACATAGGTGTTCAGGATTTTGTTTTGCTTACACTTCAAGAAATATCTGTTTAATTGGGGCAACATGGAATTAACAGATCCAAGTAACCATTTCCATTTAAAGTTAAAGATTCTGAGCATTTCTCGATCTAGACAGCAGGTTGCAGAATGGGATATTTCCTTTCATTTGGGCACTAGACATAGGGAAATATCTGTTCCATCAATATCGATAATTGCTTGCCTTGAATAATTGAGAAGAAATCAATAGTTAATTAAATATCACTCCCCTCTTTTTTTCGAAGCTATTTTTCTTCCTCTTGGACTTGAATGTAAAGCAGCTGCTAAGCAGAGGTCTCTCTTTCTGTTTTTTTTTTTTCCTGAGAAGCCAGTGATTAAGTTAAAACTCAATACCTTCTCTACATGTAAATAATCTGCTAGTTGATTTGGATGGTTGTGAGAATTTAATAAATACACAAAGAACAGATGTAGCCCAGGATTAATCATTTCATGGACTGGGGGGAATATATCTTAGATAATATATAAACAGAAAAAAAAATGGAAACTAGCATACATTTTATTAGTTTAAAATTCACTACAAAGCCCATTGCATTTGGGTTCTTGCTGATGCCCATCCTATTAAAATCCAACAAGTACAGATTTTTTACTGTGAATACTGCACCATCTAATGGCTGAAATCACATGCTAGAAATATACTTAAGTCTAACCAGGGTTCTTACCTGATGTTTATAACCTCATGTTCCATCTTCGTGTCATTTAGTACCAAAATTCTGTTGGTTAATGAACAAACTAGATGGTTAAGTATCAACGAGCTCTTCTTCATCATGTAAAACCTTGGACTAAACACCATCGAGACAATAAAACAAGTACAAAGCATGGTCTCTGATTCCACAGAGTTCCGATTTACTTACAGAAGTGATCTAGAGTCGCTTTCCTTAAAATAGCCTTATTAGTTTTATCCATTCAGTCAATTGTCCTTGCTAGGCATCTGGCTACGTTTTGTGGTTATCATTCTAGCTTGCATAAAGAAACTCACAATTTGGTGGAAAATCAACAAACACAATCAGAGATGATCAGACAAAGTATAAAAAAGACCACAAAATGAGTATATGCAAAGTGTTAGGCAAACACAAATGATGGTGTCTATGTTTTAGAGATTAGAGAAAATTCTAGAAAAGGAGTTGTATTTGAACAAAGGTGCACACAATGTAGAAACTGATTAAAGAGTATTATAGATGGGGAAACGGTATGCGTTAAAGCAAAGAGATGCAAAAGGACCATGTAGGTTATTAAGAAATTATCTTTGAACACTGATCCTCTTCCCTGATGTTGCACTATTAAAAACAAAAACAAAAACACTACATGTTTTCTGCTGGATTTCACCAACACTTGACCCCAGAAAGAACAAAGAGGGAAGGTGGGTGTATGTGACTATATTTCCCTTTTCCCACTTAATGGCATGTCTTAACAGTACTGCATAGCAGGGGTCCTTCATTCAAGCCTTGACATTTATGCAATCTTATCCATCTTATCCTTATTCTCTTGCTTATCTTTACTCAGAACCCACTTCTCACTGAGCCTTGGAGACTTCTGTACTATCCTGCTAGCATATCTTCAAGGGACTACTATAGAGGTAGCCAGACATCATCCCTC
This sequence comes from Tokudaia tokunoshimensis, assembly GCA_036184795.1. Lineage (NCBI taxonomy): Eukaryota > Metazoa > Chordata > Mammalia > Rodentia > Muridae > Tokudaia > Tokudaia tokunoshimensis. The sequence goes on along the minus strand of BTHU01000003.1, from coordinate 50,498,383 downwards.
CCCAGAGATACATCCCTCCTCATAAAAGGTAAATGAAGCCTTACATCAACACTATTAGTTTCAAGAAATCCCCCCTTCATTCTTGTAATTTCTTAGTCCCTGAGTAATAGCCACCACCTGTACTTTGTGTCTGATGGCAATGACCTTTACCACCGGTATTCCACATCTCCATCTCCATAATGAACTGTCTCCTGTACCTTGACATAGTTGCTGTCCAAGACTTACTTTGGTGCCCTGTACTAATTTCCATCCTCAGACACCTATTATCTTATTTCCTTTAATAGTGATTGTTTTCTGTTGAAATTCTTAAAACAGCTTGTTTTCTGACTGGAACTTGATTATGTTCTTACATGATGAGTGGGCTGCAGTTGGAAGGCTAGATGCACAGAGACAAAGAAGGTTAGAATTCTAGGGGCATTCTATCTGTAGTTGTTTTTATATAGACATTGCAGAGTAGGAATGGACAATGGGAAGCTGTCAAATGTAAATGAGTCAGCTAGAGTCTTAAAGGAAAAGGAAAGATGAAACTAGACAAAAATTGTCTGGAGACAAGGAGACCAGACATTCAACAGAATGGGCTAGGTTGGAGCACCGGAGAGAAGGAAGGGCACAACTGAAGGCTGTTTACATAACAAGGGTGAGTGATTTTCAGGTGACATTTGACTATGTAGACACAACCCAGAGAGACTTATTATGAAAAGGAACCAGAAGAGGAATTCAGTCAGAGAAGTCAATGAATACATTTGGATTTATTGACTATGTCTATCAGTTCTTCTCTAATATATTGTTATGATTTGGTAAAACTATATCAAGGTTCAGGAGGCAGTTTATTACAGAGATGGAGATGTGGAATACCAGTGGTGAAGGTCATTGTCATCAGACCCAAAGTACACAGTCTCATGGTAGTAGAGTATCAGTCATGTCCAAGTGAGAACTGAGTCTAGGGCCCTGAAGAGTACCAGCCTCAGCCAAATGCAGAGATAGCAACAGTGTGAAGAATGGCTAGAAGAGAAATGTCAACCAAATACAGTGGTCACATGATGCCATGAAACTAATCATAAAAATGCTTTCCTGTTATAGAAGACCATCCGTAAATTAACATATGAAGTAGAAGAGGAGGAGAAGAAAGGCATTTGAATTGGACAGAGGAAATGTGTAATGTAAGTCTTGACTGACTGAATCAGCCATAAAGGATTTTGAAATGATTTAAAAAAAAAAACCACTGGAAAAGATGGAGGTTATCACAATTTATGGAAGTCCCTGGACATCAGTTGATAAGAGTTGATCCCAATTCTTTTGGAGATTAAGACCCCCAGAGGATATTAGGCAATTACTAGATTGCATGTATGTATGTATGTATGTATTTTTGTCACAACTGGGTAAGGATAGCATACCATGGGTGGGCAGAGGCCACAGATGTGCTAAATGTCCTAAATTAGCTGGAACAGCTTCCTCTTCTACCAAAAAGGAATTACAATTGATATAAGGGTAAAATGATGATGTCCTGTGTTGGAATACAGACGTGTTAATGAAAGTAAACAGTTGTTCCCGTTGTACACCAGGGAAAAGAGCAAGACACAGATTTATCAGTTCTAGATCAAAATAACACTGAGTTTTCAGATGCACAGCCATTGGAATGAAAGAACATGCATGTCGGTAACTCAGAAATACTAGAGTGGATAGTCTTAACACTGCTTACGGCAGTAGAAGAGGAGGATCCAAAGGCATCCTTGCCTTGTGATTTGCTCTTTACTCCCTTTGAAGCAGTGGTACCCGCTCTCACAGCCACTTTTCAAACAACCGAGATGAGATCTAGATCGTATCAGTTTAGGGTAGAGCTTGACCATCAGTCCATGCATATTGCACTTTATATAGAAGGGAAGAGTCTGGAGAAGCAAAGGGAACGGCCTTAGACAGCACAATGGTCTGTACTCTATGATATGGCTGACTCCATGTCTGGAAATTTTGGAACCACTTCTTAGACAATACATTTTACACTACATTTCCCAGCTAATGTGATTTCAAACTACAGGGATGGGGCTGAGATAACTGTTAGCAACATTTCTGAATTGCTTCAAACTTCTAGAGTTCTAATGACATATGGATGCCCAAATTCAAATCAGGTCACACAAAAATAAAAGTAGAAATGTCAAAGGTCTAGGCTGAGAGCGAGAATCCTGCTGACATCTATAGTGTCAATTCTGTCTTCTCATAGGAGACTGCTGTGGTTTCAAAGTCTGGCTTCTTCAAAACTCGTGGTGGAGTTTAGTCGACATTGTAACATTCTTAAGAAGTGGGACCTTTCTGAAGTATTAAGAATGAACTAATGCACACATGATGGGTTGATGGGAATTTCTCTTTCAACCATATGATGCCTTCTAGCCTTTTATGATAAAATACTAGAACTTTATGATGGGAGACCAGAACTTTAGCTCATAAATAGCTATTTATTACTATAAATTAGTCTGTGACAATCTGTTATGGTAACACAAAATGAACTAAAATGGAATGTCGCTATTTAATAACGGTGCTCTTTTGTACTGAACTATGGAATCCTTTTCATCACAAAGTTCTAGGCATCCATCATTAAGTTGTAGAGCAGGCATGAGAATGAGACCCCAGTACAATATTCATGATCTTTCTGTTCTGTACTTCATGAAGTTGTAGATTAAAGAGCTGGAAAATTTTATCTAATGTCATTTTTCAGTTATCTCTCTATTTGGTATTTTTTTCTACTTGGATCAGCTTCAAACTGAATTTAGTAACGACAGAAATGAGTCCTGAAAATATGGTCTTTCAAACAGAATTTAGTTGGTGATATTTATTTTAAGTTTACCTAGACTTTATTGTTATTGACTATAAAGGGGCTTCTTATTTCAGTAATCAGGAAGCTTCATTTTTAAATCCCTTATATAACCTTTGTCCAAGGATTGGAAGTGAATGGGTACTTGGTTGATACAATTCTTTCTGTTATGGTAAAGTCTAAGTCAGATACAGAAAGAGCTGACATTCCTTTGGTAAGAGTGTGACTGGTTGTTGTTGCTGGGTTTTTTTTTTTGTTGTTGTTGTTTTTTTTTTTTTTTTGGTAGGGCTCCCTTTATTAAATTTTCTTTTTACAGTTGATAAGAGTAATTTATTTATAATATGGCCAATATAATAATACCACATGACCTGATACCTTGTGATACCCTAGCTTTCTAACAGTGTGTCAAAGATAGCCAGAAGACATTGGCAGATAAGGTTATTGTATTAATGTGAGACTGAAACAGAGTTGTGTGGCCAGAAGATGAAGTGTGAAATCTTCGAGGATAAGCTGGAGTCAGCAAGGTATTAGGAAAGCTCTGCTTACAGCTTTGGTAAACAAGACACAAAAGCAGGCAAACAAGGTCTCAGAATTGCCATGGTATATGAAACTACTCCTAATTCTACAGGGAGAAAGTAGGAGTGAGCACTATTTTTTTATTACTTCTCTTCTTACTGGACCTTGGATGAGGAAAACCAGAAGAACACCCCTAAATTATTCAGGTTCTTAAGGACTTTTTGTTTTGTTTTCTGTTTTGTTTTTATGAGGAAGGTTTGGGTGTGTGTGTACATGTGGGGAGAGCATGTAGATATGCATTGTATGTGTATATATATGCATGTTATAATGCCTATGTGTGCACATGTATGTATGTGTATATAAATATATGTATGTGCATGTGATGGGTGTCTATGCATGCACATGTATGCATGTATGTGTAAGTATGGGTCCATTTGTGTATATAGATATGTGAGTATTCTTGAACACTATATAATCTGCTCTTCCCAAACAACAAAGTATTTTCAAAATATGAATTATAAAATCTTGAATTCTTTTCCTCTATTAGTCTTGTCTGGAACATGTCAGAAAGCAGACCTAGAAAATGCTCTCATATATTCAAAGATAGCAGCAACCAGGACTTAGTGTCATTTCTTGTCCTATTCCTTTCCCCCTTAGAAATCAAAAGGGTCGCTTATTCCCACATGGCCACAATGATCCGTCGCATTACCAAAGAGATTTCTCTCTGTGTTTGTGTTTGCTTCAAAGCTATACATCTAGGCTGGCCCTGTCCATGAGCTGCTGCTACGCTGGAGCAGTGCTGGGTCTGTATTTATAGACTTGAAAGTTTCTCTTTTTGGCTTTGTCTCCTGTACTTCAAGGAATCGATGCAATGTGTTACCATGACAGCTTTCCTTGATGGCTGTATTAATAAAGTGACCTCTACCTTCACCACCTGAAACAAGCCCGGGATCGCTGAGGGAAAGATGTTCCAAATAGTTCCCATCCTTTGCAAAGAAACGTCAAAGAGCAAATAACCTCCACCAAACAGGGTAATAACAAAGGCATGCGCAGTGCACTGAGGTCTTATGCAGGTGTTTGAGAGCTGGCAGCGGGGGGCTGAAGAGCCATATTATGACCCATTTACACAGCCTTTGTGCCTGCTTTACTATATTGTGAGCAAGACAGAAAATAGAGCATGCAGGATAGATTCTGAGGTATGGCAAAAACTTTACAGACTGCGGCGGAGCTTGGGAGCAAGCTCTAGGCCCACCAACTACATTCCCCATCTTTTATTTACATGTGTTCACGAGAGGTGGCACGGCATGGTAGGAAACTTGGTTAATAATCCTGAATTCTGGTTCAGATAGTCACACTTTTACTTGGAGACACTGACTTCACCATGAACTGGCTAGTGACCTCTGTCCATCTGTCTTTTAACTAAATACTTTCAGGTGGTGAATATGTATTGGGCCAGACTAACAATGCTGATATCCATGTATGCAGGTGGCTTGTCATTCTGTGGAAACTATAACATTAAGAAAAAGGTTACCTTTCTAAACTCCTTTGGGTTTTATTTGCATAAGTATTTTTTAGTGGTGTGTGTGTGTGTGTGTGTGTGTGTGTGTGTGTGTGTGTATTTGTGTGGTGTGTTTGTACATATGTGTGCAGAGGCCAGAGACCAGCCCTGAGTATTGTTTCTGAGATAATGTCTACCATTTTCTCTTTTGAGGCAGGGTCTCTCATTCTCTTGGACCTTTGCACTGCTAATTGGCCAGGTAGCTCCTCTTGCCTCTGCTTCCTGAGCGCTGGGGTTAACAAGCTCGTGTCGCCATGCTTGGCCTTTTTTGGATGGATTCGGGGGAATCATACTCAGGTCATCAGGCTGGCAAAGCAAGTACTTTATTACCACATCTGTCTCCCTAGCCCTGTATGAATATTATTGATAGGATGCCTATCACCACAAAGGAAAATAAATAGGAATTTCTCCCTCATTTGATAAGATATCTGGCTTGATAAGATGATTGGACTTGTGTATTTCTATGAGTTTTCGATGATAGAGTCAGTAACTATTTTCATTTGATTTGTTTTGCCTGGCAGTCTAAGTTGGCATCCCATGGAACGAGATAGATTTCTGTCTCTCATATGGATGAGCAGTGTAAGGTGGAATGAGGAGACTTAGATTCAGTATTCGAGTCTCATCTCTATGGTTAATGCGGTGGGTGAACTTGAGGAAATCAGTTAACCTCTTGGTACTCTCTTTCTTCACTTCTAAAGCAGAGATAATAGCATCCGTCCTGTTTATCCATCTCAAGTTGCTGGAAGACTTGAGATGGATTATATAGGAATGTTCTACAAAGGACAAAATACAACCCAAGTAGGCTTTGTTAGTGTTTGGTTCTCTCTTCAGTCTCCCTAAGGCACGGAATTCAGGGTGGATGAGCAAGGTGCTAATTCGGTCAGAGTAATGAATTCCTTACATCTCCAATCCAAGAAACCTGAAGTGAGAAGGAAAGTGAGTGCCCTCCCTTGAAGGCAGCATCTGCATACATTCTGTGGATATGAATCTTGAGAGGGAGAGCCTGGAGTCAAAGCATGTGGTCGGTGAACATTTGTATTCAGCTGTTGTGTACTCTACAGAGCCTTGCAAGGTCACTTTGGAATGGCAGCGCCCTTTCTCTCAGAGGTGAAATTTATACTCATTTATGTGCGCTCCTCTGCATCAATCAGCACACAGGAATGCAGTATGCTTCCAGAGGAACGAAGGTGCATGTCGGGAAAAGGGGTGGAGAACCACCAACCTGCACCCCAACTCACCTTTTCCTATTTAGTGATGAAGGATGGGGGAGAACCAGGCAGAGACTGAAGTCTGAAAGTCATCATATGGAAGGAACCCTGATTGCTCCATCTCAACCTATGCTGTGTCTGTTCCCTTTAGGAACAGTGGTGGTGCCAGGCATGGCCCTTATGCGACAGCATCCAGTCTGCTTGATTTCAAAGCAACAAACCCAAAGAGCAGGGCTGAAGGGCCAGTCTGCCGGGAACTTCATGGAGGCTGTCAGCTCAGTGGTCAGTCATGTCTCATCTACTTAATCAGGGACAGCAGGTTCTAACCCGAGGGGAGCAGCCATCCTCTTGTGGTTCATCTGTCAGCCAAGCACTTGTTATGGGAGTGATCTTTTCTCTTGTGCAACCCAGGGAAACGCAGCTTACAACACCATAGAAAAGCCCCATTTATTTTAAAGGAGACATATATACAGTCTGTATTATCCCAGCTGATGTGGAGAGATGACAGGTAACTCCAAGGCAGGAGGAAGAAGCACCATTTACATACCTTAAAGGCTTTGGCTTTACAGCCTGCAAAAAAAACCTCAACTGATGTTGAGAAAGAATTAATTCACGGCTAATCCTACAAGCCTAAGGCTGGACACCTTTCCCAAAGTGATCATTAATGGTGTATTGAAATCCTATTTAGGTCAACACTTTCAGACACAGACATAGGCAAGATGCTTATAAAGACAGTACTGAGAAATCACAGATTTTCTCCTTTGGTATCACAAAAGACACTTTTCTCATCTAATGAAAAGGTGCAACCTCTCCTCTGGGCTGAAGGTGAAAGAAGGCAGTCCTGGGAGGCATCTTCACACACAAGGGCAATGCACGTCTGGGAATAGCTCATCCTTCCCAAGTACAAGTCATTGTGTCAAGAGAAAAGCAGATGCAGGCTTTTCTTCCATGATGAGATGTTTATCCATGACCTGCTGCATAAATGCAGATCTCCTGTGCCTTCCACATCTTATATAAGGAAAGCCTTAGCAAAGCATTTGGGATAAATTGTAATCAAATACGACCCGTGTTTACCTCTGGCTGTTGAGAGTGGAATTGATTTTTATCAGTTTAACTTCTGTCTTTATACTCTTTTATTCTTTCCAAATTTGTACCGAAGAAATACATAGTATTTTGAACAAAAAAAGAATATTATTTTTTTTTTGGGAAAAGTAATTTTACTGAAATGATAAAAGCAATTCATTTCATAAGTGAATCCTACCACCACATTCTGCAAAATTTAGTATTTGTGATATTAATATGTATATAGTTCTAATAATGCTGCCAATTATCCCAAATGTCCCAAAATATCTCAGAAAAATAGGTGAGTTCCTATGTGGTCCCAAACTTATAACAAGTGTTCCAGACACTGACTCCTTCTTTTACCAAGCATTCCACAGTCTCTGGCAAGGAGAAAACCATAAGAACTTCCTGAAGCCAACAATATCTGAAGACAAATGTCCATGTTTCAGGTAACTAGTGAAGACAGAGCAAAGTCTAGATATTGTTTTCTTTGATGATCAAGCCACAGCAATTTCTGAGATAAAATATACTACTTCTTTTCCAGGTAGAGGGAGTCATAGTTGTATTTAAATCAACTTAAAACCTCTTTTATGAAGCTTGAACTTATAGGACTTTAGCCTTCTACCTTTATAAATGGTGAGCTGCCCAGGTTACCTGTTCCTGTTCACTAGTTACATCAGGATGCAGAAATGTCTCATGCACAAACTTTATGCTCAATAGAAATTTATTAGGTAAATACGTAAGATTTTAAATATGTAAAAGTGGCTTTTCTTCTGCTACTTTATGAGTGATGCATGCCTATTTATTATTAGTAAGCAGACAATATGTTAGATATTGGGACAGATAAGCAGGGAAGTGGACAGGCACAGATTCCTGGATATGGAAAGCTTAAAGATCAGAGGGCGAGAAATGGAAGGAATTTTCCTTTGATGAACTCATGTCAGTCATCTGGGGTCAAAGCTAGGTGTGTTTGCTAAAGCAAGTTTGAGAAGGTGGTCACAAAGTGTGTTTTGAAGGGAGGAGCATCTGAAAGATTGACAAGGCATGGGAGACTCGAACCAGGGGCACTTGGCAAAATCACCTGTAGGTGTCTATCACTCTAACTCAGGCCAGATATTATGATGTGTTAGAGGTCCCCAGCCATGGTTTTTAAGGAGAAAACATTAACAGTAGGAGGGCAGGGATATGTATTAAGGTTTCTTCTTTTGATGATTCAAAATATATCTGGAGAAGAGGTAGGTAGAAGAAAGGAGAAAGAGCAAGGAGGGTCAGTATTTGGAGACAAGGGACCAGAAACATGTCTCTCTCGGTTTATTAAGCAACACACATCAGTTCTTGTTATGATTAGAGCATTGTGAGTGATAGATAGGATGGGGGAGAACATGTGTCTTGGAGGCCTTGAAGGAAATTAGTAACTTTTTGTTTGTTTTTCAACCGGGAAGGTGATGAGTTAAATTTGGAGCACAGGTTAAAAGTCTGGCTGGAGCTACTTTATGTAGGAGGGAGTTTCAGACCTTTAATGGAGACACTGCAAACAGGAACAAGAGTTTGCACTAAAATGATGTAGGGATTATGAAAGACAATCTATATAACCCCATACTGTGATGAATACAAATTTGTAAGCTATTGTATATCCTGAGGAGGAGGAGGCAGAGAACCTACTATGGGCCTTTGATATCCAGTGTTAAGAAACACAAGTGAATAGGGATGAATGGAGATAATCTTGTCATTAGTTCTCTCTCTCTCTCTCCCCCCTCCCCCATCCCCTTTCCCCCTCCCTCTCCCCCCCTCTCTCTGTGTGGTGTTGTGTTTTAAAGAGAGAATTTTAATGCCTTTGAGTATTTTATAAATCTAAAATATAAGTTGAGTTTCCTGTTTGTCAAGCTATAGCCAAATATCTCCTTAGAGACTTAATTTTTTCTGGTGTATACTTGGCAAGAGAGTTCTAAATACGGTCTAAGCCCTCTTAGGATTTCTAAACAGCAGGAATATTTAAGTATGAAAAATAGCTACTGAAATCACACAGCAGTAACTTTTCTTAATGATTTTTTTTCTCTGGGAATCACTGTAATTCACTCCTGTCCACCTCCTGACAATGTCAAACTAAGTCTTAAGAGGTGATTTTATAATGTCAGGATGAAACAAAGCCATTTCCTTGTTAATGCCAATGTCAAAGCAAAATGAATTGGTGTCAATAAATTCAAGGTGAGGAAAACAGCATTATGGAATCAAGAGAATGTGCAAAATGATGACAGGACTCATTTAGGGACGCCTGACTCTGAGTGAAAATGATTGCTAATTTCCAAAATGCATTTGCCACTGCACTGGAGCTCCAACAATTTTTCTAAAATACTTTACTGAACTTAAGAAAGGACAAAGAGGAGACAATTATGGAACGAGTCCTAAGCAAACCTTTTCAGTAACATTAGAGTGGATCACAGCAGCACACATTGTCCTTTTCCATCTACAAATTCCAGTGACATTAAAAATTGGAAATGTAAAGCTTAATATTTAATTGCCTATAACGGTAGCATCCAAAGGTATAGGTTTAAATGTAGACATCACTAGTCTGTGCTCTCTATTTGGGATTACTGATGCTTTTCCCTTTCCGACCATTTTGTATGGCTGTTGTGAACAGGAAGAGACACTTGTAATTGTCCGTAAGTGCTTTGTCCGCTAGGCACTACTCTAAGTCCTACAATCGAGAGAGAGAGAGAGAGAGAGAGAGAGAGAGAGAGAGCCAGCCCGAGCACCTTAGAAACAGTATGTCTCATGGCCTCAGTGTCTTCCAGTTCACCTTTATCATTAATAAATTCTAACTTAGCTTCCTTGATGCCTGATAAGTTCTTGCCAAACTGAAAAAGAAAGAAAATAAAATTATTTTTCGCTCCTACAATCCCTTCAGTGGTAGAAGAACTGTTTACCACTGAAGAACTTTCCTGTTTTTTAAGTGAGGGAAAAGCTGATAAGAGCCCTCACTTAAGAAAAAGGTTTCATGGGATGCTAAACCAGCTTGTGAGTTGTTTTTCCTCACTTCGTGGAATAGAACTTTTTACAAAAACTGAACTTTAAACAGGAAAAGAGTAAGTCCTGTCCTGCGAGCTATAGGAACTGTTTCCCAGCTGGTTAAGCAAAAGGTATTTAAAGTATAACCTGAGGGGGGCAATGAAGTCCCTGAAGGGATCTGAGTGACATTTGAAAGCTCTTCCTATGAAGAGCAAAGCTGTGGCGTGTTGGGAGGTGGGGGAGATACTTCAATGAAGAAAGGGTGTCTGGCAAGATATGTGTAAAAGTGATGTCTTCAGGGACATCAGATCCAGATGCGGAGAGAAAGATCATGGATTGGTTTGGATTCAATTGGGAGCCTGTGCATATTATTTAAAGTGAAGAGAAAAGATGTTACTTTCTGTCTAAAGCAGATGAAGCTTTACCAAGGCTAGGTTAAGTATGAATGAAGAAGATTTGGCTGGAGTTGGGCAAGAGTTATCACATGACATGTTTAAAATACTTTGTTCTGCAACTTTTATTTTCTTCCATTTTATTTTATTCTTTTATGTTTTGAATTTATGTCCCTAATAAAACTAATAAGATTTTCCTAAAATGTAAACCACATGAAGATAAGGATTTTGCCTGTTTTGGTTTCTGGTATTCAATGCCCAGAACAGCACTTTGTAACAGACTGTGTTCAATGAATATCTGAGTATTTTTGAGTGAATGAATAAATGAAATATATAGAAAAAATTTCACATATTCCATATCCATCGCTTCCTTTTTGCTTCTAAAATAGCTTCCCAACTGTGTCTGTTCTTTCGCCCCTAAATTAAATTGCGCAGAAGTGCTACAGCCAGATTGCGTTTCTTCAGAAAGTGTTTTCACAGAGCTCTCCACTCTTTCTCTCACTTGCAACCTTCAGTGGCCCCCCACTGCTAATTGGATAACAGTGCAGCCAGGATCCCTCGGGATGTGATTAGGATCTTCCTATCATCTGCTTTGGCTCAATGAAACAGCCTTTCTTCTGCTAGCAAATACACATGTACACGGGCTCATACTGGTGTCCATACAATTAAAATTAAAGTACCAGAAAATTTACATATGCTATAAATGTCATCTTATTGAATATTCCAGTAGTCTGGAAGAACAGACAGTACCAGTATCAGTATCGGTATCAAATCAGTATTGATTATTTCTACTATATGGCAATCTATGGATCTCGCCCAAGGACCATGGTGGTAGAACAGCAGATATTGAACTAGCAGCAACACCTCTTTTGCTCTTTAGCGTTGCCCACGCTACTCTGCTGACCCTTTAGTGTCCCCAGCTCACCCGACCTGGTGATTCTGCTCTGGATGTATTCTTTCCTAAACTTTTCACCCATTCATCAAGGTTCAGCTTCTCAATAAGCTCCACCAGGAAGACATCCATGATTGTCTGAACCCACAGAAGTTGTCCCACCTTTGAAGGTACACGGCAGATGGTCTAGATAGTGAGACATGCATTGATGTGGAGTTGAAAGAGCTGGGATTTGAACTTCGGTTTCTCTGAACAAGAACTGGATGATTGTGTGTGTGTGTCAATCAACCAATCACCGTTTAATTCATAATATGGTTAATTTCATACCTGACGTCTACCCCAGAGACTGTTATGCAGATTAAATGACTTAATATGTATAGCTAGAGTAGAATAATTCCTGACATATAGACAGTCAGTCTTTTGGGATTTTCTAAGCCTGTGACAAGTATTTCTTGCCCATGTGCGTTTCTTGTCTCCTGAACCACAGTACAAGTTATCAGGGGGAGGCCATTGCTTTGCAACTTTCCTTGTCCACACTGATCAGTTGCTCATCACCAGAGGGACATTTGCTGCCATTTTTTTTCAGTGAGGATAGCAGATAGCTCCTTTATTTCTGTAACCTCAGGCATATCTTTTATCTTTGAATCCTAAGCATCTATATTTTTTTTTTGGTCTGATATGTCACAAGAAATTCTCAGTAACTTTCACTTTTCAAATCATGATTTGTCAGACAGTCTCTCATTTTCCAAGGCTATGGAGGAAGGACATCATTCCTGAAGCTTAAGTGAGAGCAGTCCAAGTTTTCATCCCTGCCTCCAACTGGAGGTTTTGGAGAAGTCCCTCTCCTTAGTGACATTCTCTACATTTTGCTTCTAGTTTTTGACTTGTGGAAAGAAGGAAAATTGCTTAGAGGGAGGATTAAAGCAAACAGAGAAAGACTGGGCAAACATGTTTGGGCTGAGTGACAGGGAATTACCCACATAAACCTGCCCAGAGTGTGGTACCTGTCTTACTTGGTGAGTGTCCCAGTTCGTTTTGTCTACAGATAGGAATCGTGGTTACATGTTTACAAACTTTAAGGTATTATACTGAATTCTATCTTGGACTTAGCTTCTATCTAGGCTACTTTAAGGATTAAAAGCATGATTGGCTGTCACATGATCCTCATGAAAAGGTATACAGGAAAGAGAGGTAAACTCTCCACCTAGTGTCCAAATGAGCAGCCTAGCTTATTTGGGCAGTGGTTAAAGCCCTGCTTGGCGCAGCACTAGACACTTTCTCACTCATGGATGTGCTGTTTCATATTTGAGTGATCTCACTTGTGTTGGTTTATCTGATTTTATCTTCCAGGTTTCTGATTGTGTGTTTACAGGACCAGTGAGTGTAAGTTTATTAGTTAATCTAAAGCTCTCTGCTGAAACTCATCCCACATCCCCAGCTTGTCTGCCTCATGGCTGCATCTGGCCATTCATGTGAATCCAAGTCACAGCTTTCTGGACAGTGGTGCCTTTTACACCAGGGGCTCCTAACTTGACAAAATTTTTGATCATCTTTCCATTCTGTTTAGGATCTGTTTCAGGTGCAAAACCAAAGTTTAATTAGGGTAATGATGTTGCAGGGTAGAACTCTTTACGCATGTCAAGTGTACCTACAAAGTTAGGCTACATAGTCTAGAGTCTTAAGCCATGACTGACTTGGATGGCTAGTTTATTCACTGACTGCAAAGCAAGAAAAGATTCATATGAGATCTAAAACTTCTAGACTAGATACAAACATGGCACACCTGTTTTGCAAATATGGCGGCTATCATGAACCTCTTTCCTTAGGACTGAAACATTCCCTTGAGTACAGAGTGGGAAAGGACTCATGAAGTGAGAGAGAGAGAGAGAGAGAGAGAGAGAGAGAGAGAGAGAGAGAGAGAGAGAGAGAGAGAGTTTTAAGACTCACATAACCCATTCCCAAGGGATAGGCAATAAGCGATTGCTGTTGGGGAGGAGTCATTTCAGTGTGGCAGTCAGTCCATAGGTTGGGCAGGGATGCAGGTTTTGTTAATGGTACTTATGCTGGTGGAGTTTTCAATGATGTTGTCTGAGACACTCAAGCTTATGAAACTAACCTCTCATCCACAATCATGTAGGTAACCACAATCAATCCAGTGGTTTATTAAACTAGACTAAAATGGTATCATATATTTGGTCTATTCTTGGTATTCTACATGTGGCTAAATGACATTTGTTTTTCTTGTCCCTGGAAAAGTCATGCAATAGAAGTCATGCTAGAGAGGCTATTTGTCATCTGAGACACCACATTTTGAGGAGCCAAGATGTGTCTCTAATTTGGTATGACTTGAAAGCCTTTGCAAGTTCTCCAAAAGGCTATGAAAGAGGTTTTCCTGAACATAAACCTGATTTTTCTGCTTGTACTAAGAAGGGAGAAAGGAAAACATGCCTCAAAATATACTGAATTGAGAGCAAGGCTGTTGTGTGAACTTGAACAAGGAAGCTTCACCCTGCAGTTGTCACTCATTTTGATTTTTGGGAAACATGTTTTAGAAGCCTCCTTCTTTATGGTCTAACACAGTGGTTCTTAACCTGTGGGGGTTCAAAAGATACTTTCGTGGGGGTTGCCTAAGACCATTGGGAAACAAAGATATTTGCATTATGATTCACAACACTAGAAACCATATCAAAGAGTCACAGCATTAGGACAGTTGAGAATCTTGTCTAATAAGAATTCTGCATTTTTAGAACTACCTTAAATCTTCCAAACTTACCCCAAACATTTCATTTCCCCCTTGCATTACAGTATTATGGAATTTTGGTCATGGATGATATGAATGATGAATAAGAATACTGACATGATAAACATATGGCATTGACTCCCAACATCATGAGGACCATTGCCTGGCATGGACCAGGGAGTAAAGTGTTTAAAAATCAAGCCTTGCGAAACACAGATATATTTTTCTTTTACAACTTTCTGCTGAGAACCCTTGAATTTTGTTAGCTGTAATGCCAATACAGCTAAAACACTTTAATTAATATTATGGTTATTCACTTGCTATTTTAAATTCATTGTCTTGTTTGGAGGAGCCAGCAGACAAAAACAAAGGAATCATAAATTGAAATTGTATCTTCTTCTTTGTAGAACTACATAACTCATACAACAAAACTTTATGACAGAGAATTCAGTCAGTAAAGAAGAATCATGCCCAAATTTCAAGATAAATGAATTTTTATGGCCAAGTGATAAACCATATAATATAGATTTAGCTTACAATGCTAACATCAATAGAGCCTAAACTACATTGCCAAGAGCAATAAAGTGAGAATAATGGGAAAAGATTGAATGACCACGTGAAAAAAAAAGTTTCCAGTGATTTCCAAACCTTTTCAGTTTATTTCTTGAGAAGCCCATAATGAATTCATATTGATGTGGGTGACTTGACTAATGACATCAAAATGCATGATCAATACATGCTAACTAGGCTAAGAATTTAGCTCAGAACATTCTTAATTGGAAACTAGTCCAGGCACATTGAAAACCGGAGGTGGGCATGGAGCAAGGAGAAAGGAGAAGTCTAATTTCCTGGCCACTTTGATGATAGTTGGAGGTAGTCTGGTGAAGTCTGTCTATTATCCATGATTAAAGAAAATTAGGAAGGATTATGAGTCATACAGACCAAGACTTGCATCCTAGATCACAAACTCACTAGCTTTGGATCTTAAGATGATAATTGACCTTTTTGAGTCTTGGCTCCCAGGTGTGTGAAATTGGTTACAGGAGGTTATTACCCAGTTTGACAGCTTTGGAGCTGAAAACAGATACCAATCTACTAAAAGATTGCCCACAGATGGTAACTATTTTGATTATAGAGAGGTTTATAAGAGATGAAATTAAATATGATACATCTAGTGAGTAACAAATCTTAGTTCTTTTATTTAGAAGAGATATTTAAAAGATGATTTCTTTATATAGTCCCTCTAGGTTCAGTGGTGGAAAGGCACCATGCTGATATATCATAATGAGCACCACAATTATTTTAAAAGATAAAAAGGATGTGAAAGCTACCATTTGGTTTTTGAGCACTTGGTCTGTACTAACCTTTATTCTAAAGCACTTTTCAGGCTTTGAGTTAGTTGATTCTGCTCATCTGTCAGGTAGGTAGGTACCTTCATATTGGTGGTTTCACATGAAGGCTCCAAGACGGTAAGAAGGCATCTGAGCCATCGGGCTCACACAGGTAATGGATGGCAATGGTTGGGATCAACCTGCTTTGAGGAAATAGTCACTAGGCTCTTCTACCATCACACTGGACATCAACAAGCACTCATGACTTTGAGTGATGTTATTTGTGTTCTCATTTCTCTCTCCGTGAAGTAGAATCAGGTAGGAACTGTCAGGACAAAGTATCTGCATGGCAGGGGCAATACAGAAGAACAAAGGCACCTCTCTGTTCTAACCTACCTAGAAATCTAGATTTAGTACCACGTGCAAAGACAGGCACAGACTGACTTCTGGACTCCTTCTGCTTCTGTTACCTCCTTTACTCTGAGCACAGCAGTCTATTCATACCTCTTGCCTAGAAAACTGGTCCAACTCCCTTGTATCTGGCCTCCCCATTGACACATGAAATCTATTGTCCACAATGCTATCATGCTCCGGGTTATTCTTTTCAAATGAAAATGCCCACAACATGCCACTCTCTTGCTAGACCCACTGGGCTAATAATAAAATCCATACCTCTCACCCTGGCTTCATGGATAGTGGGGGATGCAATGTCCGCCTCTCTCCATCACCTCTCCACCTCCACTCAGGGCTCTCCAGTCATACTTGTTGTCTTCCATGTTATGAGAGGGGCCAATCTTGACTTCAGCTTCAGCAGGAGGTGAATACTCTTTCTGGAACCTTCCAGACTCTTTCCAGCCTATCTCTTTATAACTCTTTTGGTCTCTTGCTGAAGCCATACCTTTTTATGGAGGACTTTGCTGAGGACACCAAGTGTTTTTTCCCCCATCTCTTCAGGAGCTCAAGCTCAAGGTCTGTGTCTGTGTGTCTGTCTTTCCTAGGGTGCTAACCCCAATATCCAGAACAGAGGATGACACAGCTCGTGGTGTCTGCATAATTATTGATGAAAATGAAGGTTGTCCAATGCAGCACACATGCTTTATGGGCTTAAAATAGCACAGAGATAATGGGCTTTGCTGAGGCTCTTCTGAAGGATTTTAATTGTGCTTCTACCTCACACTTAGCTAAACTCTTCCGACCTTCTGGCTTTAAGACCTGCTAGTTAAGTTTCAAGAAATGTGTAGCAGTGGTGTTTCTGTGTGCAGCATTGCTCCAGGGGAATATTATGCACTTGGCAATCCAGCAGAAAATCCCCCTCAGGGTAGAGATCATTCCTTGGTGATGGATGACCAGTTTTCTGCATTTGTTTCCATGGTTGGGCTGCCTCCTAATTTCTAGTTTGGCATAATGTGGGGCTATAAGGTGCTATGCTGTGGGGAGGAACTCTCTAATAATCAGAGCTATTCTTTTCACACAGAGTGAGTCTTCTCTCTCTCAAATCTCATAGCTAAGATGCCAGGTATATAAATATTTGTAGGAAGTCAATATTACACCACTAGCCATGGAGGGAATCATTTCATATTCCAAATAGGAAAGTATTGGGTTTCTTTGTTTTATCTAATTGCTGAGCTTATTCCAAAGTGCAAAATCAGTCCTGTTTGCTGCAATATTATCTCTTGGAAAGCAGATGTGACATCAACTTGCTCTTCCTGAGGTGAGAGGAGAGAAACCATGTGCCATGGTAAACAAAGTCACTAATTTCCCAAGCAGGCTAGGGGACCAGGAGTGAGGGACTGGAACAAGCAGGACTCAGTAACTGGGCACTAGACCACTTACATGGTCATGAAGCTCGTGACAAGCACCAAACTGGCCATCTGGGACTCTGCAACTGTTTGCTCTGTAAGCAGTCTCTGTCCGCTCCTGCCTACATGCTCTTTGCACTGAGTACTGCTTTTAAAGGGTTTTATCTCCTGGCTCAGGAAAGTGTTTTTCTGCTCTCATTGTTCTAAAGAAATAGAAAGGATCAGAGTAAAATCAGTGCAGAGATGTGTGAGTGTGTGTGTGTGTGTGTGTGTGTGTGTGTGTGTGAGGGAGTCACACAATAGCTTCATTTGAACTTTCAGTGTACATCTGGATAGTTGAGGGGTGGGGCAGGTGTGTAATTTGTGAATATTTTTTTTTAACCAGACCCAGGAATAAATCTTCAAATAAATCATACTCTGCCAGTAGAACCAAGCTGTTTAGCTCTGGGTTAAAATGCTCTCTTGTGAACCCCTGCTCTGGAAGAGCTCTGTGTGCCATGTTGGTGGCTTCAGCCTCTATTCCAGTGATGTTTTAACACCCACTTCCCTGTGAGAGTGAGAGTGGCCATATAATGGATTTTGTCAGGAGCAATTGCTGAGGATGCTGCTCGGCCCCTCCCTCCACCTGTACAGAGTCATTAATCTTGACTGGGAATAATTTCTAACCACTTGACTGAATAGAAATGACCTCAAGCTTGAAAATACAGGTTTCTGTTACCCTCCTGGCAACTTATTTTCAAGTCTGCTTTACTCCAACCCCTGCTCCTACTCTCCTGTTTTTAGGTTGACATCTCTGTTCAACAGCAAGGGTATTTTGAAAGCCTATCGGACAACTGTGGGCTCAGAAAAGGAGACCTTCATAAAGTGTGTGTTCTATTTTGAGACCGAATGAATAGCATAACCTGAAGCGAGTGGCCTCTGTGTTAGGAAAGCAAAATACAACACAACAAAACCTGGATTTTTTTTTTTTTACAAAGGATACCTGAATAAAAGCTACCCTAAAGTAAAAGACTCAAATCAAATTAAAAGCATCTCTTGCTCTCTTTGAACAATATGCTTATGTTTTTGAAACGTTGCAAAGGAAGACAAAGAAAAGAAATGGAGCTTCTTCTCCTTTGATATGTTTCAGCAATAAGAGATAGTGGCAACACATATACAAAAATCCAGGAATGACATTTGACATTTCTAGAATATAGAAGAAAATAATAAACACAGACTAGCCACTATGCATCGGAAAGGACTTAAAAGAGCATCCACACAATTTCTTGTATTGTTTTGATCCATTCTAAGATGATAGACAGTAGAACAAAATTAGAAAAAAAAATTAAATTCTCTTCCTTACTAGGGAATAATGTTTCCAGTTTGAAAATAAGGTTTAAGATCACACATATAAAGAACGTAGAAATTGGAATGATAAATCAGGCCCACCATTTTTTTTTGCCTGTATTAGTTTTATGCCACAAACCATCATATGAAAAACAGTAACTATGGAAATATGGCAATGATAATTAATGGTAAGACATGACATATTTCTTTCCTTCTCTCATGCTTCTACTCCCCAAACTTATTCAGCTTCTAAAAGGACATTAGGTCATTCCCCCCCCCCCCAGTAATTGCTGCATGAAGATTGTTAATATATGAATTAACTGAATTTACAGGACTTTAAAAAGGAAGCAATGGACACTGCTCATTTCTGTCCATGTCTCAAATGATACCTATTTTTTAATCTTAAACCAGATGGCCAATGAAGGCAGTGACCTCAATAATAGCCAATGTAATTACCTACTTTATTTTCACTGAAATTGAAACTTCATTGAAAATAATTTTGTCTCTCAGTTTATTTATGGTGAAAAGTGCTTTTTACCTTTTGAACTTCAAGACTACCGGACTGAACACAATGGCTGGAAATCTCCTTTAATCACTTCTAACAGCTCCCAAGTAGGCTGAAGTTAGATTTAAAATGATATAGAGTTCTTCTGCTCCCCCTAGACTGGCAGTTCCTAATTTTAGAAGATTGCCACTGGAGAGATTTAACAGTGGCACCAATGTGTTCCATTAATCTGACTAATAGATTGAAAGTCAGGGGATTCTGAATCAGCTCTTTATTGTTCTATGTGTCTCGCTCAATGACATTCATGTACTGTGAACAAGACCCCCAAACTTGAAGAAAAGAATATGCTGCAGTTGTGTAGATTTACACTTCGAGGTATTTAAAAAACAGTGGTCTTCTGTTAATGGGATAAAACATATCACACTGACAATGCAGGCTTCTCAATAGATAAGGATTCTCTGATACAAAATGAAGAAGAAATATCTTGACAGAAATTTTTCATAGTACTTGTAACGCACAAATGGCAGGAAATTAATATTCTGCTTTTTGAGATATTATGGCAAAGTAGGAGATTCATAATTTTCTAATATATAAGGAGGCAAACATATCCTTATGCAATAAAGTCGTACGTCTTCCAACATAAATAATTTATTCTGGAGGCTTATGTAAAATTCAAGCTATAATAATTTTAAAAGGATGTTGTGATTTTCTTGTTTCAAAAATTTTAATAAAAATAAATTATCAGAAGAGGAAAAGAATGAATAGCATTTTCTAGATTACTCAAAGCAAGGAAACAAACTCAAGATGAACCTATGTTCTTATCAGATTATTACATGAATCCTCAAGATACATATGTATCTTATAGTTTGATCCTGGTATTTAAAAACTGTTCCCAAACCCTGTATGTATTGAGCAACAAATATAAGAATGTAAGGCATGTACTCATAGAGTTATATGTAGCAATTCTATTAAAGAATTCTATCACCACTTACTCATGTTTGCATTGATTTTATGGTACAATACCAAGTGTCTTATTCCACACACCTATCATCTATCATTCCAGAATGATGACATGGAGGCCTTTATAAACAGGGAATTTCTTAGAGTCAATGGCCCATTCAAACATGAATGCTATCCAAGTTGGGGTCCAGAGTCTTGTATGATGTTAAGTAAGCAATTGCATAGACAAACCAAGTCATGTGTAGGCTGACATGAACCCTAATAGAGTCACTAACCCTGGATTAGAAGGGTCCCTCTAGCTCCAACTCTCATTAAGGACAACAGAGTAGATGAAGTGAAGCACAGTATTCAAAGAATGTCCTCGATTTTAGCCAGTATTCCCAGTAAACAAACTGTCTTAGCCCTCTGGTGTGTTCACTTGCCTTTCCAGAAAACAAAGAAGTTTGACTCATTTGCCTGAGCAAGAGTGATCCTATACACTCAGAATCCCCAGAATTAGATGTGTATCGTATCTACAATAAGGCCGGCCCTCCATGTATCCAATTGCATATTTCATCTCAAAATTTAACACCAGGGACACACAGAGAAATCTATTTGATATTTAAGGAGTTTTAATTTTGTGAAACCAAGTAGTGTGCAGGCATGAAACCCTGTGGTTTATCCAATCAGCATTGGAGTGTGCCAGAAATTCCTGCGGGTCACCCTGTTATCTTAGTCTTTTATCTTAAGCAGGGCTGCTCACTCAAAGTCACACATAGTTTCAGGATGCCTCCCGCTGTCCCTTTTCATAGTCCTGTCTCTCATTAGTCATATACCTCACTCACATGAACATGAAATGGCCTGTCTCCCATCACAGTGAGTCATCGTAGCTCCGTCTGAAGAAACACTTCTATCCTTTCTCAAACTAGCAAATCTTTCTAAACCTGACTGAGGAGGACTAGTCCATACTTACAAAGATCCTGTTTTCAGTATTTGCAGCCAGCCTATCAATCCATCTCGTCTCCTCACATACCCTTCTAGATCAGATGACAAGCATAGGATGTGGAGCTGAGACAGTGTGTCTGTGACCAGCAGCTAATGATTTGATGATGAAGAGAATTCTTGCCTTTCCTTGTCTCCAGGGCAACAGAGGGAGCCTGACCATGTAAGATGGACATAGCACTGTGAAAGCTGCTACCACAATAAAGGCTCTTCCACATATTGTTCCTGCCATGCTATTTAGGGCTGTCACCTCATTTCACAGAAATGGCTACAGTGTAACAGCAGTTAATTTCCATGTCACTACAGAGCTGCATCCTAGAGTCACTTTGTGTCTGCCCTGGCTGTCTGAGAATATTGGACCCTCACAGTGAATCAGGAATTTTTTACTTTCCACAAACACTGACTCAGTTGTTGTCAAAGTCCATTGTTTTGGAAAATATGGGAATCTTCCGTCCACCATCGAGCATTCAGTTTCACAGTCCCTAGGAACTCTACAACAGGTTATCGGGCATCACTGTGGATGCTGACAATTTATTCCTTCTAAAAACCATCATGGGAGTGTCTGATGCTCAGGAATCTTTCTCACTGAACATCACCTCTCTTTTAAACTCCTCCACAAGGCTTACCATAGTTGTCATAGCACAGCCCTCTGTCCACAGAACTTGAAGAATGGTTGCAATTGGTGTGCAATAGAAAGGGAGAGAACCGATTTCCAAATGTTTATTCCTTGCTCTTGACATCTCATGACTTTGCACAAGTTTTTATCCCTATTCAAGTCATAGATTATTTTCTTTCATCTTAAAATGCTGAACACAATATCCTGTCATAGGGACCTAGTGAAAACTAAATAAGCTGACAGAAAAAAGTCTGCCACAACGATACCAGTAGATAGGGGTGCCTTTATTCCTCACACCTGAATCTGTGAGTAACTATATGTAACTACTTACATGCACACTTTTCTTCTTCCTTTGGTTTCTGAAGGTTATTGTTGTAGAGTCTGCCAAATGGGCTACTGTTTGGTGTTAATTTATTTGAAATTTTGACATGTGACTAACTGACCAGAAAATTCTGGTGATGTTTTCATGTGGATAGATGTGTGGGCATGAGCTGACATATCCTTAGAATGACACCTCATTATTTGAACAGCTAGGCCTGTATGTAACCCATTGCCTGCTTCTCAGTGGCATGCAGCATCGCAGGATCTCTGCTCTGCACACACTTGAGCCTTTGAGAGCTGGCCATCTGAGCACAAGGTGTGTGTTCCAAGTATACATGTGTGTATTGCCTTAGTTGTTGAGTCAGAGAAACAAGAAAGTTCACTAAACATAAGGCAGTAAATGAACATTTACGATTATTGGCAGAAGAAAAAGTGCTGAGAAAGACACACAGACATATACACACACACACACACACACACACACACACACGCAAACAGAGAGAGAGAGAGAAAGAGAGAGAGAGAGAGAGAGAGAGAGAGAGAGAGAGAGAGAGAGAGAGAGAGAGAGATTGAGAGAATCTTTTGTTAATACTTGTCAAGCCAGAAAGTTCTTTCTCTCTTCAGTGTGTGCTGCTTCTCAAGCTCATGGACACTAAAACTAATGACCACTGGGCATTGTTTCTACTCCACTGAAAGCAAAGCAGACCTGGACTGTATTCAGAATGCTGTTTTCTCTTCTTCCCCTCTCTGATGCAAAGGACAGCTGTTTGACGTGGATCTAGTTTGTAACTGATATATTGAGCATTCTTGGTTTATGAGGCAAAGAGTCAGATCCATTGTTTGCATTTGCAATGTATCTATCACCTACTAGTGTGAACAAATTAATCTCTTTAAAGTTTGGATTTCTTATCCTTGAAATAAATATGTTAGGATCTTCTTGCAGA
The DNA here is from genome assembly GCA_036184795.1 of Tokudaia tokunoshimensis. Classification (NCBI taxonomy): domain Eukaryota; kingdom Metazoa; phylum Chordata; class Mammalia; order Rodentia; family Muridae; genus Tokudaia; species Tokudaia tokunoshimensis. The sequence continues at coordinate 50,475,423 of BTHU01000003.1, read as the reverse complement.
GTTATTTGGAGAATAAATGAAATAAATGTGACTTATCTAAACCCAACAAGGGTCCACGATACACATGTTACTGGAATATTTTTAGTGTAATTTAATTTATAAGATGTTTATAACATGGGTATATATATATATATATATATATATATATATATATATATATATATAATTTTCCTACATGGCATTCAGCTTTGCTTATTAGAGTCATGGCAGTTTGAAAGGAGACACATAGTCAGCAGGAAAATCTTAAGTACATTGAAGGGAGAAAAATAGGGCTTTTACTGTACTGAATTCTCCCTGAGGGAGCTTTGGTCATGATCTCTGCTGATGTTTTCAAATACACTCTTCAGTGAATAATGATATTCTGTGGCTGGAAACTAGGACCCTGCTGAGGGACAGAAAAGATCCCCAGTGAACTCCTGTCTTCTCAGGAAAGCAAACATGCCTGCAGTGTCCTTTTTGCCTGTCGGCGTCTGCATGAAGTTTTAGACAGAAATCCATGCTCTAAAGGAATGTGCTTTCTTCTTCTTCTTTGTACTTGTGTTAAATTTGGAGCTAAGACCAGGTGGCTCCTGTCTTCCTGATGGCAGGGAAACAACAGACTACTTTTACCTTGCATTATAAGAACAAACACAGTTGATGGTGGTGTCTCACAAAATAAAATCTGAATCTAAAATGGGACACAGATGCGAACTCTTTGTTTCACTCTGTAGATGGTTTGTGCTAGCTGTCATTTAAGGATATGCAGTTACACTTGGGGAAGTTAATCCAAGTAAGAGGAAGGTCCATCTTCTCACTCTAGGGGCCCAGAGGGAAGACGTACCAATCCAAAGTGAGACTAGTGTTCCTGTACTCGATAGAATGTCATTAAACTTCTTGGGAAGAGAAGAGTAAATCCATGATGCCTGCTACTTCATGAGGGAAGGAAAGATAATGAAGTCCTTACTTCTATGACGCTTCTGCATTAGGCAAATCATGCCGAGGACACCGTCCATGAGCAGCAGTCTCCTACATTCTCACAATGGACACTCATGGTTAACTGTCTTGAAAATCCAGTTTAAATGCCAACATTATTATTGGTGTCTGCACTAACAGGTTTAACAGTGATAACTGAGAATTATGAATCCTTCCTAACTCTCCATTAAGTTCATATTTCCTGACACCTGCTTATAGCAGAATGATACTACTAATAATGTTTACTTATGGAGCTAATTACATACCAGGAATTGTGTTTAGTAATGTATAGGCATTTAATATAAATTGGATAACAGACCTATGAGGTATAATTTTCAATTTTGAGAAGTGATTTTTCAGGATTGATAAGTCATAATTTTTCTCTACTGTATACATTGAATAAGGGGGATGGGCAGGATTCTAATCAGTATGTGACAAAGCTGAACATTTGGAATAGACCAAGAATAATGCCTAATTTCCTTTAATTTGGGGCAATTATGACATCCCATGATCTAGGGGCAGGGAATTCATGCTTCATTCTATGGCTTTGTGCATGTTACTCCAATCTCCTCAGGTTTAAAAATCTCTTTTAAGGAGATCTGTGTTAAACTGACTTTCTCTCTTATGTAGTATTTATGATATTGCAAGGTGCAAAGGGTCAATAAACACTTATTGATTGGCATATCTCTCCCACCTTGCTCTTACAGGGTAGTGCCCTTAAGATTGTTTCTCTGTCCTTTGATATTTTTTTACTCAACATATATGTTCAGTGATTCGTACATTTATTGTACGCTAGTCCACATGAGAATGCCCCCCTCCCCCGCATAGGCTTGTAAGTTTAAATACTTGCTCTCTGGTTGGTAGTAGTATTTGAGAAGGATCAGGAGATGTGGTGGTTTTGTTGGAGGAGATCTGCCACTGGAGGTGGGCTTTAAAGTTTTGAAAGACTTGAATGTAGCTGGAACGGCGGGGCCACCTCTATGTAAACACCAGGGGCCAAGAAGCGGCAAAAACATCTCCTGCAGGAGGACCTAACAGAGGACTGCCTGAGACCCAGGATTGCTGGTGCAGACAATGCCAGCCAAGCGACCAAGCTCCAAGCGGGAACTGCTGTTTAGAAGAGATGCTTTCTTGGGACCAGTGGGGCATGGGTGGCGGGTGTTAAAGGAGCTTGCCGCAGGGTTGGGTGTTAGTAAAATTCAGATGCCGTGGGTTCAGATGAGCTTGCTGCGCTTGCTGGTCACGAACTCTAAAACTCTGAAACTGTCTTTTATAAGTTGCCTTGGCCATAATGTTTTATCACAGTAAAAGGGAAAACAAAAATAACTAAGACAGTGACAAAGCATTAAATGATATGACCGTAGTGAAGAATACAGGAAGAGAACATTTTATGTCAACACAGGTGGCTGATCCCTGACAGTGTGACCTGTAGAAGCTGTTGCAGGTGACAGCAACACGGCTCTGCTGTCACTCTCCCTCCTCTTTAGAATTTAGGCTTCTATATTTCTTTCATATTCTGTGGTGAGAGTGCATTGTTAAGGCCACAGCAATTATAAACTTTTACTCCATCACTAATGCTTTTGGATTCACTATGAAAAGTCAACTTCACTTCAAGGACAGCATGACATGTGGTTAAGTTGTTACACATACTATTTTTAAAGATCTATAAGAATAAACAACCTTATTCTCTTCAAAGTAAAAGTCTCAATTTGAGGCCCTTTCTAGAATAAGAGGAGAAACCTTAACTCTGTTGAAAAAATAGCACATAGCATGAACTTGCTAAGAATAGCCAAATAACCCTGCAGAAAGTCTCCTGAAGAGTTCTGGAAAAAAAAAACCCAAGAGACTGAATGCCTTTCTGACATACAAATCCTGAAGGGTGTCAATAGTCACCAGGCTGAAAATAGCATGTATTCAATAGATTTGATGGCGACTCAAAGGATTGCAACTGTCCCACAATCACTCCTGAGAAATTGGTTTATGTCCCACAGGAGAGCTGAGACTAGTTTTGGTATGTATAGAGATACCTTATAATTCAAGACATGTCTGGCAGGCAGTCATTTTAGCATTAGAGTGTAATTTCTAGAATCCAGGATGATGTGAAAATTGATAAAGAATTGCCACTAAGGTTAGGGAGTATTTCAGTGGATAAAAATTTATAATAAAGGGTTTTATTTACTTATTTTATACTGAAAAAAACTGAAGGACACTTGTTTTTAGAAAAAAAAACTACTAGATAAAATGCTGCATTTATAGGTGACAATGACAGCTTAAAATAACCACAAAGTCATAATAGTTGTTAAATCTCACACTTCTTTATTCGACTTTCATTTTTTTCGGAAATAAACTAGACTAATGTATATTACGTTTTGTTTTCACTTCTTTGGACCTTGATTGTTTCTTTAAGTGTGTTGATCCAAACCATTGTGAATGAATCTGCAGAGGTAAATGTCATACGATTAGATTGTCTCACCAAATCCTCTTACTGTGTGTCAGAAACCATGCTAAACATTTGAATGCATTGTGTTTTCTAACTGTCACAGATGTCCACAGATAACACTTTTCATCTTCATTTTAATGAGTAAATTGAGGGTAAATGAAACCTCAAAATTTTTCAACACAAAGAATTCATGTATGCAATGATAATAAATTACAATGTTCCTTGATTCTGTAAGAAGTTAGGCTTATTAACCAAAGTTACTAATACTATATTTTATCATCTTTAAAATTCTGCCATAATCTGTATAAAGCCCTTACTTTTTTATTATCAAAAACATGTGTGAATGCATTTTAATAACTCCATTTATTTATAAAACTAATTGAGAATAAACAAATTTGTGAAGAATGGAAGATAGTTATTAGTAGTAATAGAGAAGTTAAATATTATAGTTTTTCTTTACAGGTAGTTGTTTTCTCCCTTTTATAAAAATATTTTATCAAGAAAAAGTAAGAAACCAAGATGTTAATTTTTTAAATGGTAATTGGGAGCCTGACAACATATATATTTAGAATAATAGTAACCATACATGTTAAGATGTAGGAATTTTGGTAGCTTATGTTTTCAGTCCCCTTCAGAAAAACCAATTATAAAACAGTTATACAGTTACCACAATTATGGTGATGACACTGGACTATAAATGTCTGGATTTAATTAATGAGCTTCCAGTTTTGAAATTTTTTAGTACCACAGAAGAAATATATAACATTATTTTTTTGAGAAAGAAGTGGTTATTTCAGTTAGATATTTTAAAATATAAACATATTCTGCACCTTAGTCTGCTTGGTTCATCAGTGCGTTTCAATCCCTCCCAGTGATGTCTGATAAGGCAATCCTCTATTATATATTATTCTAGAAAGCATCTAGAGATGACCATGGTCTGTGAGATGGCCCTGCCATCCATTGTGCTCTGATCTTCTTATCTCCAACTCTATTTTGGCAAGTTGTAGCCTAGCTTGCAGTTTGCTTTGGGTTCTGTCTGTCATGAGTTGACTCATGGCTGGAGTAAGTCTTTCAGAGAATGTATAAACACTAAATATATAGGTTTCCATCCTGAACATATATTATAATCAACTGGGTTGGGTGTTAGTAAAATTCAGATGCCTTGGGTTTGTCTCAACAAATCATTCTTTAGTAGGCTAGAGAGGAGCTTGTAGTAACTATTTCATTCCAGCCTTGATTAACCTTTGTCTAGCTACTGATATGTTCAGTGTCTTGTCACTTTCTAGTTTGGGAAGTCATGAATCTTGCTGTCATTCTTTTCCCCTTTGTTCTCATAAAACCAATGACATAAAGGTTAAAGCTACTGAGAAAGAAAGATTTCAACAAGTATAGTCCTGTTCATTGCTTTTCAAATGAGCAATTAATAATTCATAACAATTAACTGAGTTATGTGTTTCTCTTTCAATATGTTTCTAAACATGAATAGATTAAATGATAATTGCCATCAAATTTTATGTTCTATTTCATGTTCCCAATAAAAGTTTGTCTTTGGTAGCTCACTCTGTATTTCTTTTTGATATATTCATAACCAAATGCAATATACTATATTAAAATATTTATTATTAGCCTATTAAATATTAAACACTCTTAAATTATGTGGATGAAAGAAAACAAATAGGCCACTTGTTTAAGTTTTCATGATTTTCCTTATTTCAATATGGTTTGGATTTGTAAAACACATGCTGATAAAAGCTGATGAGGTGAGGAGCAGATGAGCCCTTGATCTTTAGCTAAAGTTTTCAAGCATGTATACCCTTTCAGTTTTCTAACTGCCATTATTCTGTGAACACTAGAGACTAAACACACACAAACACACACACACACACACACACACACACACACACACACACACCACCACCACCACCACCACCACCACCACTACCACCACCATCACCAAGATCAATGACAGTTAAAAAACATATTAATCTTAAGAATAGTAACCTATACTTGATGTTAAAATACCCATTTGTTTTCTACTTCTTAATCTTTAATATGATTAGGAATCATCCACAGATCTTTCTCTGTCTCTCTCTGTCTCTCTGTCTGTCTCTGTCTCTCTGTCTGTCTCTGTCTGTCTCTCTCTCTCTCTCTCTATCTCTCTCTCTCTCTCTCTGTCTCTCTGTCTCGCTCTCTCTCTCTCTTATGGTTAAGCCTGAGATTCTGTGTTTCTAAATATTTTTCCAGCAATGTGCATGCTACTGATTAAAGGATCATATGCTTACTTTCTTTATTTTGTTAATTATTGTGTATGAGCACATACAAGTATAGTATATGAACCATGTGTATAAATGTGCCTATGGAAGCCAGAAGAAACTGTGAGATCCCTTGAAACTAGAGTGACAGATGGTGATGAGCAGCTAGACATAGGGGATAGGAACCAAACCTATATCCTCTGCTAGAACAGCCAATGTTCTTAAATGCTGATCCATCTTTCCAGCCCAAGCGTCATTTTGAATGTCAAGGTGGATCTGACTCAATTGAAAAAGTTATGCAGCTTCTCTGAGCCTACTGACATCAGTCTGTAAGTTTAGAGTGACTATGAAGTATGTTTTACGTACCTTCAAGATTATCAATACCTGACATATAGACAACAATGAAAAGACCATGGTCCTTACCAATATGAATATTAATAAAGATAATTAATGCATGACTTAAAAATGGCTAAAATGAACTCTGTAAGGTTCGAGTTCAGATAAACTTCTAAGCATATATGTCAGAGCTGTCTATAAGCAGAAAACCAGCTAGGAAAGTAGCCCTAAGTTCATTTTCTCTGACTGGGCCCAGGCAAACTGAAATGCTGCTTGACTGAAAGTCTTCTCCATTTGCCAGACTTTGGAGAGCAGGACTCACAGTTTATCTGTCTTTGGTTGCCAAAAGTTATTGTAATTCCTGGTATGCAAGAGGACTTCAACAGCTGGTAATCAAATGACCTTATACATTAGTGAATAAATGTATAAACTCTTACTGAAATTTCCTCTAAGTTTTGATGATAATCAAGATGATGTTATTTTTTTCAGCATAATGTAAGACTCAAGAAGTAAAAGATTTGAGTGACTCAATAATTACAAACACTTGCCAGAGAGGACAATTAAAATACTGTACAAGATTCTGTAAGAAATTCTATTACTTTCTTCAAATAAATGCATGTATTTCCTATAGAATATGATCAAATCTTCATTTTATCTGAAGGGCTGTATTAACATGACTTCATAGGACGCTTTTATCAGATGAAACCTAATTTCCTCCATCCTAAGAATTGAGACACTCCAGCAAAATGAAGAGGGGTCAGAGAAAAGTGAAGAAAGAGCTTGTTAGTGGAGGGGAAAGAGAGGTTTGGAAAGAAGGGGGAGTGGGGAAGAATAAGAGATATTTGAAAAAAGGCCATACAGAAACAACATTTATCAACTTCCATATATGCTTAAATTGAATTACCCTAAAAAGGGTTTAATTCTCCTTCCAGAAGCTATAGATTGCCAAATAAAAATCTCAGTGTCAGGTGTGTAATACCTTACATTGTCTTGTTGCTTGGGGGAAGGGGTTATCAGAGACCCGCAAAACAGACCATTGTTCTTGGTCATGATTGGAACTTGATAGGAAGTCCTTATTGCTGAAGACCTCATACACTTTGATCATAAGATTGGGAGAAATAAATTTGGTACTGTCTGGGAACTCTCCAACCCAATACCTAACTTTAATAGTACTGTAAGATATTATGTAGCATTCTGGGGAAGAAAAACCATAGACAGTCATACCAAGATGTGAGCCCTGTGAGCTTTGTAAAGCTTTTGTTGATCGGCTTTACAAGACATGACAATAATAACTTGAAGGTGATTGTTGTAACCAACTTCATTTTGCTTGAACTCAAAACCTACAACCTAAGAAGAAACTCATGCCTGTATACTAAATCTAAGAACCAATGGGTAGGTCCAGAGGTGAGCCTACTATTACATTTTGCTAAGTAAATGTAGTATTGAACTTCCTTCTAAATACGCATCTCTAAAAGCATCTATTTGTGCAGCTATCAGTCCTTATCAGAAAAACATTTGTGTAATGGACAGTGAGTAATAAAGACACTCACTCACTACTGTCCACGTGTAGAGTGTACATATATATGGAGTGCTCAGGTACAAATGAGACATATATATTATACCCTAACCCCTAATTAGAGAACCTAGTGGAAGAGAGAAAGATTATACTGTTCATGGCATTGGGGAGGAGAGTTCTGAATGTGACAGGACCATTGTTCTCCTGAACTCACAGCAGCTGTGGATGCACCCTGAGAGTCATTCCAGCACGAAATAAAAATGGAGGTGCATGAGATCTGAATCTCAGATGAGGAGCAATTGACAGGTGATGACGAATAGTAAAGAGAGTCAGCTTTCTTTTGGGGTATTGTCTCTGATAAGTTGACTTATGCTCCAGTGGATGCCCCCCACAATCCTGTATATATAGAAAACACTAATTGGACAATAAAAAAAAGAAAAGAAAATGATGGAGTTGGGAAGGGTACATTAGGGTTCTGGGAGGAGTTGGAAGAGGTAAATATGACTAAAGTGTTTCTATATGCATATATATGTATCAATATATGTATATACATGAAGTTTTCAAAATGAATTCACAGTATATTAAAAAAACTTTTAAAGCTTAATGTAATTAAATAGAATTTTTATTTTTTATATATGAACATATCTGAGGATCCATTAGGAATCTTTAATTTTTATTTTCGTTAGAAAGTCCACTTCTCCTCACCCTTCACTGGTGACAGCGCTCTGGAGAACTGGCCCCATCTTACACTGGCAGCAGCACTGTGAGTAGGCCCTGAGCCTTGCACAGGTAACAGAGTGGAGCTAACTGTGGTCATAGTGGTGGAGGTGTGGGTGAACCAGCCTCCAGGGTGTGAGTGTGGGAGAACTGACCCAACCACTCCTCTGCTGTGGGGAGGCATGAGTGTAGAGGTGATGCCTCACTCCCCCTGTCCATCACCAGCTCCAGCAGCCAGGAAAGCTGTCTACAGGATCTCAAGCTTCGGAGAGCTAGCCCTGCCTCCCACCAGCTGCAGCACTTAGGAGAGCCAGCCCTGTACCTAGACAGCATAGCAGAGCTGGGGCTCAGATAAACCTGCCCCAAAGTAAGGAAGAGATGACCCCTTTACCAAGAGGTAACCTGCGGGGTTAGGGGTGTCCTCTGGCCCCTCACCCTTTTCCACCTAAAGCAGTTGAGAGAGCGCACCCTGGGGTCATGACAGCGGGTGAGCTGGTTTTGCCCCTCATCAGCTGCAGCACCAAGGAAAGCAGACCCTGTACCTCACCTACAAAGCACTGTGGTGCTGGCCCTGGTGGAGGGGATGCAGGGGAGCCAGCCTGAGGGTGAGAGTGTGGAAGAGGTGGCCCTATCAGTCATCTATTGGAAGGTGGTGTAGGTGAGAAATGATGCCCTCTCCCATTCCCCACAACCTTAGGTAGTTGGGAGAGCTGGTCCCAAGGGCATGAGAACTGGAGCATTGACCCTGTTTCCTTCTGATGGCTGCTGTGGAAGTGCTGAAGAGCTCACCCTGGTGGTGGAGGTAAAGAAGAGTTGGTGGGTTGACCAGCTCAGGTACCACCCAGGCCCAGATCCAGGGCTCTGAGTTGGTCCACCCCAAAATCTTTATCATCGGTGAATGGTTGTCATGGTGAAAGGGCCAGTCCTGCAGGATCTCCATGACACAGGGCAGCAACAGGATAACCGGGAGGAGTCCCTATGAGGATCCAATATCGATGGTGTCACAGAAGTCGCCAGAGACCTTGAACTAGATGTGTCTCACTGCAATGAACATTTGCAAGTGAAGATTTGTGGACAGAGGGATAGACCGTGAGACACTCTGTGACATGCTACAGCTTCCATGATGAGATATTTCCTATGCTTTGTTGTTGTTGTTGTTGTTGGTGGTGGTGGTGGTGGTGTTGGTGGTGTTGGTGTGAGTGTGTGTCTGTCTCTCTCTCTCTGTGTGTGTGTGTGTGTGTGTGTGTGTTATTTTGGGGAGAGGTTGCAAGGGTGAAGGGTGGATATGAGGGAGAGGGAGATGAGCAGAAGTGGAGTGCATGATGTGAAACTCACAAAGAATCAATAAAAAAAGAAAGACAGTGCACTTCTGTAAGAGTCACTTTCCATGTTTTCTGAAAACACTGTCAGCAGGAGCATGATACATGGAGCGAGAGTAGGAGCCTCAATCATGAGGTTGCTGTGGAACAGATCCCACAGAGCTCTGTGGCGTTGTATTTAAATTCATGTGAGCAACATAATTGTCCACGTTATTGATTTCTTAATAAAGAACACTAACATATGAAGTAAGTTCATAAAGGTCATGGCACTATTTTTTAAAAAATGTTTAATTATAATTCTTAAAAAAAGTTACAACACTTTGCCATTTTGTGGTGTTTTACAACTTATCACTTTTAGATAATGAAAGTGCTCTGAGCTGGTTTAACACCGCAAAGTTAAGGACCAGGAAAGACAAGACAAAATATATCATTAAAATATATCTTAGGAATTATTTCTAATCTACAATGAAAACATAAGTGATCTTTTGACAACTTGAATGACACCTACTGCTATAATCCATTGTGTATTTATTTAAGCTGCTATTCCTTTCAACAAAGGATAACTAAATGTTTACCATATTTTTTTTTTACCATATGTTTTTATGTTTGGGAGTTTTTTATTTATTTACTTTTGGGGTTTTTAATTAATTACTTTTTTGGTACTTTTTCTGTTTACATCCCCCTACTGCCTTCCTCCCAGACACTCCCTCTCGCAATCCTTCTCCTATCTCCCCTCCCCTTTTCCTTCCATACCAGAGGATGGTTCCTGGGTATCCCCCTACCCTGGCACTTCAAGTCTCTGCTAGGCTAGGTGCTTCCTATCCTACTGAGACCAGACAAACTAGCCAAACTAGAAGAACATAGCCCACATGTAGGCAACAGCTTTTGGGACAGCCCCTGCTCCAGTTGTTCAGGACCCGCATGAAGATTATATCTCTTAAAAACAGAAAATTTGGAAAAGATGGGAGAAAAGCATCTGTGCACTTGAGTATGGATGGGGCACGGAATCATTCCTGTGGCAATTCCAAAGGTCTTGGGTTAAAAGGCTCAGTCACACTCAAAAAGAAATCTGAGCATAAAGAGTATGAGTTCACAACATTGACATGCACTATATTAAGGATAATTACTAGCAATATTAAAGGCAATGGTAAAAATTTCCTACATTATCTACATGTTATAAATGTATTTTCCCTGTGTCATTGGCATTGGAGCACTGGATTATTAGTGTAGTTCTATCTTAGTGGTGCTTCCTGCTGATATTCAAGGTGATGGGCTCTTCCTGCAATACGCAGCAGAATAATTCTTCTCTCTGACATGAACAGTCCTGATTATATTATGGCCACCCTGACTTCTCTTTCATTAGTTGCTGATTGTACTAAATTGATGCTAAATTGGCTTGGCTGGCTCTTAAGACCTTTAAACAGTTGGTATCGACCATGTCTGTGATCTCGTCCTGGAAATTAAATGGTCAAAGCTTTCATGTTTCTGGGAATCCTAACCATTTTTTTCTTTAAGGTCAATTAGGACTTTGTAAATATGAACTTGTTAGATCAACCCCCTGCCTTATGCACATCAAGGTTTTAATGAAAAGTCTTTCTTCTTAGGATCTCTCCAGACTCCTGCTACATGTTCTCTCCATCTATAAGCTACCCCTTCTGTTTCTTTGTTTGCAATTGTTGTGTTGAAGTTGGAATAAATCAAACTGTTGCTGCAATTTAAAGTTCAGACTGCCTTCTTTTCACCTGGATGATGAATAAAGAATTGTTTTTTTACTTTTTAAAATAAATCAAGCAAAATGAAAAGGAATAGCATTTTCGACATGTGTAATTTGTGTTAAGAGTCAAATTTCAATTCAATGAATAAAGTTTCCTTGGAACATCGTAATGTTCCACATGTGAATGCTGTTGAGATGTATACTGACAGTAAGGATAGTAGTTGGGACCCAGCTGTATAACCCATAGAGCTTAGCATAGGGATTATTTAGATCTTTAGAGAAAAAGTTTGCTGATTCCCCCAAGATCTCATCAGATTCTTTTTCAATCTGTGAAGTAAAAATGGTAAAATCTTATAAAAAGCCAAAATAAACATGATCACCAACAGTCACTAGTAGCTGCTGTGCTACTTAAAGTGTTTAAATTGAAAAATGACCCTTTTAATTCTCAGCTTTGCCATCTACAAAATGAGGAAAATGCTTACCTCCCTGTAGAAGGAGACAATGTATGAGTGTTCCCTACACAGAGAAATAGCTTCATACAATTTTATTATCTTAAAATGATCACTATTCTTAGCAGAAATAGATGTGTGTGTACAGCTCAGACCCTTAGTGAGATTTCACGATCACACAATTTCGGGAACAGAAAATGCTCTGACCATTCAAACCCCTGCGTCATGGGCAGGACTGGGGAGGGTGAGGTATGTGACGTCATATTCAGTGGAGATGCATAGCCGCAGTTACACCAAGAGGCAACTGTCTTGACTCCAGTGTTTGGCATGCAAGCAGTCATTTGAAATCCCTAGAATCCACTTAAACCAGAATGCAGTAGAAGAGGCCAATAATCTGTCCTCCTAATCAATTCTACTGTAATATGAGTGGTAGACACAGGAGAAACCCTAGACACTGTCCAGCTAGTTAGCCTGGCCTTTGTTTACTATCAAGAACAAGAAGATGCCTGTCTCGAACAAGGATGAAGGCAAGGACTGGCACCTAAGGATATCTCAACTCTGGATCTAGGAACACATAAAACTCATGTACCAGTGTGCTGTCTCTACCTCTGCTTCTCTCCCTCTCTCTTGCCCTCCCTTGCTTTTCCACTTTCCCTCCCCCTCTACCATCTCACACAACACACACAAATACACACACACACACATACACACACAGACACACACACACAGAGAGAGAGAGAGAGAGAGATTTACAAAAATTCCTGACTTCAAATGCAAATTTCATTTTCATGAGTTGTATTGACTCTTACAGTCTGTACAGCAGGAACCCCCCAGCTACGGTTTGCCTCAACATTCCCATTCTACACTTATGAGTGAGTACTAAGGACTGACTCTTCAGCGACAATTTTCTCCTGCAGGTTTCAGGTTGGGTGGCCATGTTGTTGTTGGGCTGAGTTTTCACGCTTCTTATCTCTTATCTTTGTACACATAGCTTTATAAGACCTTGATACTTTCTGTCTCTCTCTCTCTCATTCACACATAGGTTCAAACATGCATTCACCAGTGTGCAAAGAATGGCCCAAGGTAAGACCCTATATTTATTCTACCCAAAGTAAAGGCAGAGTTCCAGTCTTCATTTCAAGTTCCACTTGTCTTTGTGATCACCTATCACACAGGACCTGGCTGTTGCATTTCTTCGAGTGCAACTGAGCCTGCACTTGACAAGGGACAATGGCAGTGACAGCTCACAGACCTTTATTGTCAAACTTGGATAGTTTGGAAGCACGGGATGATTAAGTTTGAGTATACTTGGTATTCTCAATGTTCTGTCTAACAAATATAAAAAAACAACATGAATTTCCAAGTCAGTATTCTAAGGTCTATTTTGCAGATAAGAACTGAGGGCTCCTTTTGATTTTAGAACAAGGTACCAGAGGCACTGGCTAGTAGGTGTGAAAATGCCTGAAATTGCTCTCTTGATTGTATTTGTCACAAGTGGACCTTTGGAAATTCAGGGATTGCAGGTTTTGAATCCATTTAGTATAGAATCCTATACCAAGTACGTTCTGAACCACTCACTCCCACCAAGCTAGCTGTGTCAGTATTTGTCTCTCATGGCTTTGCTGAATGGAGCCATTAGTATGCAGAGAGTTCCAGCACTTCCCACAGCCAGCATAATCCCTGACACCCTAGCCTCATCACTCAGGGGTGGCACCAGGTCTCTGATATGGTAGAGGTAGGTGGGCCTTGTCCGACAACTCCAAATCAAAGTTAAATATCAGGGAAAAACAAGAAGTGCAGCTGGAAAGCAACAGCTCTTATCATGACTGCTGAATCAGGAGAAATTTCACAACTAGGGGCAGCTCTGGGCTTTCTCTTCTAGCTGGTAAAATGAACCTTGTTCCCCTGGAGGAAGACCAAGCATATTTGTAATGCTTATACATTGCCACTTTTTATCTTCTGTTTTCCTAATATTTTCTCTTTTCAATTACCTCTGAGAGGCTCAGAGGCTGTTTAAAGAGCGCTGCTTTCCCACCCAGAGAAGCTGGACAGCAGAAGCAGCAAGAGCCCTCTCAGGGTATTTACCATTCATCATTCTTCTGTGTGTGTTGCTCAGCAAGGGAAATGACGCTGACATTCAAGTTAGTGGGAAGGATATTAAAAGCTTGGATCCAATGAGTCATTCACTTTATTGACAAGACGAAACTTTTGGTGATAGAGATAAAAGAGTTAAATAAGTAGAATCTGCTGTCTAGGACTGTAAATGCTCTCAAGCATGACAGACATACCCACATTTAGGTAACATGCTTCCTGTCAACAGATTCAACATGTAAGGTCATCTGGTGAAATGTGAACTGGACATTTTAATGTAACACAGCAAATAGGAAGAGGCAGCAACCAGAGGCAATTGAAAAATTACAAGTTAGGTTCAAGGCATTTGTCTGGGGAGGTGTAATCTTCATCTCACAGAAGCGATTGGAAATGTCCTAATATCTCCATGAGCACAAGTTGTCAGGCCTGCAGAAATTAATCTCCGTAAAATAAAAAAGAATGAAAGAAAAAGAAGAAATAAAAACTCCTGAATTATGGTAGCAGAAGAATTGTGATTAAAAGCTATTTGTAGAATAAAGGTAATTTTATTAATCCCTAGTTGCTGACTTTCAGAGGATTAAATACACTAGTAGCCTGGAAGATGATGATTCTGTTTTGATTTTGAATTTTTGTTTGTTTGTTCTCAAAAAGAATGAAAGACCACAAAGTTGGGTGGATATGGAAATGTGGAAGATCTGGAAGGAGTTGTGAGAGGGAAAGAAATATCATCAAAATATACTGTATGAAAAAATAGTAGATCAAAACATGAGAAGCTTGAGAGAAAAGCCTGGGATATATAAGTCAAGAATAGACAGGAGGTTGGCCCTGCATGTCTCCTAAGGAAAATTGGGCTGACATTCTGGGCATACTTGCCCTCTGCCCCATGGGCTTGGTCTAATGTCAAAGTTGGAAAATTTGAGGCATCTTCACTGGAATCTCTATTGACACAAGACCATACAGAATCACCACTAGAAAGGGCACATTCATCATCCATTTGAACTTTCTCACAAACTGGGAAACCTGTCATTTCTCAGTGTACCTCAGACAGTTAGAGATAACTGTGGTTGGAAATTGGTAAGTTAAAAGCAACCTCTTTCATTTTACCCATATTTTGTGTTCTGTCTCCATTAACCAACAGGTCTACTTGGTCCATCACCGACCTCAATGTCCTGTGTTTGGTTTGAATGTGAAATGTCCCACATAGGCTTATGTATTTGAAAACTAACAGCTGGGGGCACTGTTTGGCAAGGTTATGGAACCATTAGGAGGTAGAGCCTCACTGGAGATATGTGACTCATTGATGTGGGCTTTGAGTTTTGGTAGCTTGCTCACATTTCTTGTGGCCTCTCTATTGAACACAGATGTAATGTGACTGGCTGGTTTCCTGTCCTCACTGCATGTCTTCCCCCATGATGATAAAACATTTTCCCTTGAACTATAAACTAGAATAAACCCTTCCTTCCTTAAATTGCTTCCTGTCAGGTACTTTGTCATAGCAATAAGAAAAGTAATAAACACTGGTTGACATCTGTAATCGGCCAAATTATATGTTTGCCAATATGCTTCAGCTCTTCACATGAAAAACACCTCTCTCAAGGGAACGCCTGTCCTGCATCCCTGCCTCGCTATGATGGAAGGGTTATACTGACTAGATGTATGCAGTTTGCTTTTTTGGAAACATGACTTTTGGCCTTTATTCAACTAAAACTGTGTTAAGTCCTTTGTCTTTTATATATCCTATCTTGAGGGTAAGATGGGGTATTATCTGGGACATCTGCATCTTTACCACTTAAGTGACTTCCCACAGTTCCCTCCCACCTGAGGTTTTACAATTTAATTTTTTTTTTAGCTTAAATGTGCAGCAGTGTCAACACATAGCAAGTGAGTGAAACTCTTAATTATTAAGTTAGATTTTCAAAGAAGCTTCATTTTTTTCTCATATGCACATTTTAAACAGTCTTATCAATTTTATCAAAAATATTATGAAATGTTTTCAATGTCTTGGACATCAGCGCATGGGATTTTAGAAGCCTTTACTCCTTTGTGTGACATTGGTATCTCAGTCTTCTTATCCCCTAACTGTTACTCAGAGCACTGACTCGGTGACCTCGTTGAATATCAACCCCATAGAGGTCTAGTTTACCTTTGGGGTCAGGGATCCTATAGGTCAGAAGTTCTTCAGATTCACTAGATCCAACATGACTGCCAGTATTCCAGACAATGCTTACTTCCTTAAAATTCATTTTGGATGCTAAATGACATACTCCACAGTGTATTGACAGTTGCCAGTTGTCAGAGTGACAAATGTAAAGAACCAATCAAGAAACAAAAATGAGGCAGTACCTGAATTTCTGGAAAACCTCTGCCTATCTCTGAAAAGTTGTGCATATCCCCTCTTTTTATTGGTTTGTTTCTCCCTCATGACTACACTCTGGAATACCTCATAGACCCACAATGGGTCAAGAAGTTGATTTGCATGCATGTCTTTCACATTTTCTATTCTTGGTCATGAAAAAGAATCCTTTATGGTGTTTACTGCTCAACTGGGGTTCATCTTGATACTGGCTCTGTTGTGGATGGACCTGGTGCTGTTCTTGTGAACTAATCCCCTAATGAATAAAGGAGCCAATCACTGGGCAAGTAGGCAGGACTTCCTGGTTAGATGGAAGGAGAAGGAAGCAGGAGAGAGTTACTTGCTTTGGGAGCTGGGACGACTGAGGATTAAGATGTAGCTGCTAGAATATCCTAGTATCATGGTGGATCCACAAGGAGTGGCCACCGGAGGGATCAGATTTTAACAAAGCTTACAAGATTAGGTTTTTAGTTGTTGCACCCAGAGATTGTCATCATTGTTTCTGAACTAAGTTTGTATTGCATTTTCCTTTATGAGGTGGTTCATCTCGTTTCAAGAGAGAAAGGTACTGTGGCCAAGGGTGGGTTTGCCTGAGATGCTCCACAAAGGCTGTGGGGGATTTGAAGCACAGGGATGGTGTGGTAGCAACTTGCCAGTGGGAACCTAGTGAACTGGGAGAAGAGATTGTCGAATTCAGAGTAAGAATCTCTACAAGATAAAAATAGGTCGGCCATTGCCTGCCAGTGCATGGCCAGCCAGGCCACCGGGGCAAAGGCACACGCATGGGAATGGGCTGGTTCTACTTCTTTAATATTTTGCTCAACATGGCTCTACAGTTTTGGATGAGAAACTCAGCTTAAAGACAAACCAAACAAAATGAATGAATGAACGAACGAATAAATGAATGAATGAATGAATGAACGAATGAATCAACAACAATCACTCAACTAACTAGCCAATCAAATAAACAAAGAACTGGTAATAGGGATATGGTTATCTTTATAATACCAGTACTTGGTCAATGAGACATAAAGATTATTCTAAGTTTGAAGCCAGTCTGGGCTCCAGATTGAGTGAGTTCTAGGTCAGCTTGGGGTACAACATAAGACCTCCATCTCAAAGTAAAACTAACAAAAAAAACCAAACAAAAAACCCAACCCAAAACAGTAGCAACAGCAATAACAAAACCATATAACTTCCTTCCCTTTTTTGATGAAAACCTCTCATCAATATATATGAACAATTTTGGCAGAACATATTGTTTCTTTTATCAGATAGCTTGACAATTTAATTCACTTGTATTGGAAGGTAAAAGAGCATTTAAAAGTTTTAAATTTATACAAGGCAGTATACCCTTTCAAATGATCTTTCATTGATAATAAACTCTCTCACAATACCTTTTCCATACAGTCTTTCATTTGGGTTAAAAATATTTCAATATCTGATCTTTCTCATTTATAATTCAAGTTTACAGTGTACCTTTTCTTTCAATCCAAGTAAGTGTATTTTTGAAGTAGAACTTATTCTTGTATATCCCTCTTTCAAGCAAAAGTTGTATTCCATCTGCAAGATACTGTTATCTTTTGCATTGAAAGATAATGGTCTTGATGATTATTGTATCATGGCCTATAAAATGGGTCTTTCCCAAGTGCTCAAACCCTCCCAGACCCTATTTTTGTATGCAGCATGTGATTTCACATAACATAAGCAATGAGAAAATGAGTATTGGTAGCTTAAGGTAATAATGTGGGGTTTTACTGTATCTTGAGTGTGTCCTAGAACATGGCATGTCTCTCACTAGAGCCACTCATCCTAATGTGGAGATTTACATCATATTTAGGTGAAGATATTTCAAATGTATCCAGTCTTTTTGATGCTGGTACTGAATTAACCCTTCACATGTTACAAGAAGCATTAATTTCTGCTTGCTCTTTTCAGCTTTATTTTTTGAGATTTGGCTGTGACCTCTGATTTCAAATGTTATTAGCTGAAATTGTTTCTTTACTCTCAAATCTCCTTTCTTTCTTTCTTTCTTTCTTTCTTTCTTTCTTTCTTTCTTTCTTTCTTTCTTCCTTCCTTCCTTCCTTCCTTCCTTCCTTTCTTTCTTTCTTTCTTTCTTTCTTTCTTTCTTCCTTCCTTCCTTCCTTCCTTCCTTCCTTCCTTCCTTTCTTTCTTTCTTTCTTTCTTTCTTTCTTTCTTTCTTTCTTTCTTTCTTTCTTTCTTTCTTTTTCTTTTTTTGACAACCTTTACGCTAAACTAATCTTTATCCCCAAAACCTCTTTTTTCCTCCTTCTTTCCTTTCTTCTCCTCTTCTAGTATTTTTGTTTTTCTTTTTAGAAATGAGCTTATGTAGTCAAGATTACTCTTGAGCACTCTATGAATACTGGGTGACATAAAACTCTTTATCCTCCTGCATCTACTTCTCAAGTTCTGGGATCACAGTGTGTGTCACCATAGTTGGCTGAAATACATATAATATATAGGTTTATAAATATATATATAATATATGACTATAAATAGAAATATATATGATATATATGCATGCATACATACACAGGCACAATTACATACACAAACACATCACAGACGCACACATCACACACACACATCACACACACACACACACACACACTGAAGTCTATTTACTTTCAGTTCATTGCTATCAGTGTCATAGGCAGCTTTACTCTACTACTCTTTTCTTCTTGGTATTGATTTCTTGCCATGTTAATCTCTTTGCCACTAAGACTGCATCTAATACTGAGCTAGGCATAGGCTTTCAGATTGAGGTAAAACAAAATAAAACACCAAAAATCTTGTGTGCTCAAAGACAAATTTGAAATATGTTAAATGTATATTTTAAATCCAGTTTTGAACTATCTCAATCTTTCCTTTAATGAAGTACAGGAATATTGATTCTAAAAATGAAATCTCGTTCTTATGCACCTTTGTTTAATAGCATCTATTGGGTCCCACACCTTTCTTATATGGTACTTTCGGTTCTTTCCCAGGGTGACATGAAACTTCTTGGCTAGAATTCAAGACATCATACAATCTACTTTCTATTTTTCTTTCCTTTCTTTAAAAATATTTTCTGTACTACATAGACACATCCATGTGCACACACATGGCAGGGGACGGGGAGAGAAAAAGAGAGAGAAAAAGAGAAAGAGGGGGGAGACAAAGAAAGAGAGAGAGAGAGAGACCACCGGGACACACCCCCATACACACACACACACACACACACACACACACACACACACATCCCAAGTCACAGGAGAGTGTTTGATATTTCCAAGACAATATATTGGTTCCTGCACCTCTGCTCACAGGCTACCTTGTACAGCTCCTACTAATGCCTTGGAAGTTAACTTCCTGCACAAGCCTCATTCCCAATTGGGCCTCACTAGTAAGTGCCCATGTACATACACATCTCCTTTTGTTCTGATTTTATTCTGTCATAATTGTTACTCAACCCCATGGCCTTATGTCACAGCATCTGTTTACAGCCTTGAAGCTTCTCTCATTAACCTATTGGAGGCACTCAATACCAACTTCATCATTTTCAAGGGCAGTGATCCACGTAAAAGCATTAGGGCTGATGGGTGGTAAAACACAGAGGCTTTTTTGTTTGTTTGTTTTTGCTTTTGTTTTTTTTTTAATTGTGGATCAGAGGCCCAAATGTACCTTCTGTTTCCAGAAGAAAATCTTAGGTGACAGGATTTCTTCTGATCTTCCAATTGCTAGTGTAGTGTAGTTGAGTGAGTGGTCATATTGTCATATGATAAAATTAATTTGTAATTTGTATTCTCACAATCATTTTACTCTTGTTACATTCCAGGACCTCCCCTCCTGTTTCAGCTAATCAATTTTACATTAGGTATCAGACATAGTGACACAGACTTCTAATACCTGCATTCAGGAAGCTGAGGCAGGAACATCATGAGTTCAAGGCCAACCTGGGCTAGAGAGTGAGGCTTTGTTTCAAACAAACAAAAGCAGAAGCATTTCTATGAAACTTTCTCTTGCAGATTTTATCTTAACTATAGTCTTTCTGTTCTTTGTATGATGAATCTTGAAATTCACAAAATTAACCTGTAAGCCTCACCTGCTCATGAACTTCATAACTTCCTGGAATGCTAGGAATCGTAGTTCTGAGAAGTGACAAAGCCTCATGGGAAAGTACAGTGGCCTACAGATTTGGCCTCATAAACCCTGCAACAAGTGACTGGATACCATTCAAACTGGGAAATTCTGGGGGAATGGTCCTGACCAAAGTCCACCTCTTAGTCGATATTTAATATTTAATAAGTGTTTGCTTTAAATTTGGTTCAAAATGGTGTTTGTTTGTTTGTTTTGTTTTCCTGGTAAATCGCAGGATTGACAGGTACTTGCTTCTACCTTGGCACCCTTCTCTCCTTTGCTGCTTTTGCCTGATGGCCAGTTCTGGGACTCATGACCATCTGTTTTAGGACTGTTGAGTACTTTCTGAATCCTATCTCTTCATGTGGTTTTAGGAATCTACTCTTAAGGATAAGTGCTTTCTGGAAAATCACAGCAGACAAACCTTTTAATTCTTAGTCTTATCTTGAGCTACTGTTCAAGTGAGTTACTTTTCTTCAGGCTGTCCGAGTGCCTTTCACTGTTCCTCTCAGTGCCTAGCTCTTGGTACCTTTAATATTGACCTGCCCAATGTCAAACATCTCTGCTTATTGCCACAGTCCATCTTCTCATAGCATGCCATTTTGTGTTACATATAAATGTAGTTGCCAGATACCTAGAAATTACATGAGCAGCAAATAGAACATTAGACCAGTTTTTGTACAAGTTTCTAGTGAGATCTAATGCCATTAGTTGTTGCCATAGTATTTATCTTCTTTAATTTTATGTAGAAAATAAAATGATTGTATTATAGAGATAACATGATTTCTTGTAGAAACCATCTCTACATTTCCTGCATGCTACTATTTTATTCAAATGAGAAATAAGCACACAGAATTATAGCTGTGCTGTCCAATAGGGCAGACATAGAGCTGTTAGGGCTTGTTATATGGCTAGTTTGAATTGAGATGTCCTATAGTTACAGAACACCCAGATGCTTCCAAAGATCCTAAAGATGGGAATATACCTCCTTGGTAATTTTTCTGTTAATAATATGCTCAAATGATAATTTCCTTCATATTTAGAGTTACATAAAAACCAGCTCTGAAATCTCTTTTTCCATATTTCTTTTCCTTTTCACTCTTGGCGTGACAGCAATACAACTGAGCTGACCTCTGTGGCTTGCTTTCTTTTCATCTGGGCATCCTGGTTTAGGACAACATGGCTTGTGGGTGTTTCCGAGTCATAAGTTTATAAACATGGAAAGCAAAGTGAATGCAGAACCATAAAGCAGAAGAAGTTACAATCCAGGTAGGAAGTGTCTGCATAGCTTTAAATGTTTTTTTTTTTTTGATTTCATGGACACACCGAAATGCCCAGCTGCTTGCCAAGCTTCTCAGAAGACTTGAGAGAGTCTGCAGAGGATGAACCAAACAGCAACTGTCTAAGGTTCACTACGTGGCACCTAACCCCAATGTCTCAAAAACGATATTGATTTTTTCATTTCTTTTACCACAGCATTTCAATATGCCTTCGATTTATTACCTTCAGGATCCAGGTTAAGATTCAGTGGTGGGCATCATAGCAAGGGTGGTTATAAGTTATGTAGATATTGTTGAATTTATGAACTCTGAAGTTTCAGGGAAGCTTTCAATTCAGGAAATATATTAACCACATACACATCACACTTCATTTTGTGGTGAGGATTTCCAAGCTGGGTTCCCTACTGTGCCACTTAATTTATGGTCTGACCAGGTATACGCTCTGCCATACAATATTTCAATATAAGTTGTATTAGCCATCAGAGGAGATGAGGGCGAGTTTCAGAGAAGCCAGCTGGACGGCTGATGGATCACTCTCCTACACAGGTTGGGGCACTAAGTAGCCTATGGAGCTTGTCAACTGAATGGGTCTTTTTCTGCTCTGAGATGCTGCACATATCAGCCTAGACAAGCAGAATCAGCCATGCTGCAGCAGGCAGAGGGCAGCTCCCAGAGTTACTTACGTTGACAGCCGTAGTACCAGGAATTTCCTGGCAGACACTCATCACATTTAGGCCCTGTCGTTCCAGTCTTACACTCACAAAATCCTGAGCCATTACAACGATCATGGATTGAGCCCAAAGGGTTACAATAACACTCTGTAGAAACAAGACAACACACAGGCTGGAGACACTTCGAGTGGCTTAGAGGTTATCAACACAGGAGCGTCACTTACTTAGAAGGATTCACTTACTTAAAGGAAGATGTCCATTAATGAAATGCTTTGGCAAATGTGGCTATTTCAGGGCCATTTATTTACTTGCTCAGCCTTCCAGGGCATCATCTTTATGATATGGGAGGAAAAAAGCTGAACCCTTCCAAGGAAATAAGACATCATGCTTTCACCAGTAACAGATCATAATGGAGATTCCATTTGTTTGGTCATTTTTTAGATGGTTTAATGAATGCCATGAGAAGTGTGTATATCAAGGATAAATCAATATTCCATCAGTGTAAAATCTGTTTTAAATTATTCAAATGGGTTTATCTGCTACACTCAATATCTGGGAATGGCTGAGCTTCTCAGAGTGCAATATGGATGCACTTTACTCATTTAAAGGTAGTTTTGCTTTATGATTTGGGATGATGCCTTAATTTATTTATGTATATCGGGCTTTGAGATGAGCCCTTAGCCATTGTGTTTGCTGGCCATGATCACACAGCTCTTATGTAGCTTAGGTGAATAACCATGAAAGAAAATAAATTTCATACTCCCAATCTGAAGGAAGATAAACTTTGAGATGTATGTTTGTCTCTGCAACTTTCTGGTCTGGGCAAGGCAATGGTTTGGCATAATAAAAAGTCAAGGGAATGTTTCGTTGATCCCCACACACTCTCAGACAGGGCATTTTAATGTCTGAAGCTCTATAGTGTTCATAGCTTAAGTGGGAAGTGGGAAACCTGTTTTGTCCCCCAGGTGGAGGGACACAGGTGATTTGGAGCAAGAGATTTCTGAGCTGGTCTTTATTTTTCACCGCTACCATGCTGTGTGACCTTGGGCAGGTTTATTATGACTTTCTGTTTCTCAGTCTTCTTTATCTTAAGATGGAACCATTGTGAGGATCTCTCAGTAAAAGTTTGAATAAAATCATGTAGCCAATGGACCAAAGGCCTGGGGAGTTCAGCTTAATTATAACTGAGTTGTGTCATTAGCCATGAGGATTTGGAATTATCATTGTGAATAGACCTGGAGGTTTTGCTCAAATTTTGTCATTGAGACAAATAAAAATGTCTTCAAACAATGTGGAGGACCTTTGAATTATGACTTATGTTGTGTTAAGTCTGTATTTAGAGCTCAGCATTCTCATGAAACAGTTATAAAACTAATGATGGTGTGTGTGTGTGTGTGTGTGTGTGTGTGTGTGTGTGTATGTAACTAAAATAAAATTCCAGAACAGCTCTACTTTTTCCTGGCGGCATTTTCTATTCTAATGTGTGTCTATGTGTGGATAAGAATAATTAAAAATCACTATTTTGTTGTGGTTTATAATGTGTTTTTTTTATACATTTGTATTCATTGAGTTGTGCCTAAGTCCCCCTGGAATGGGTCTCACTTTATAAAGTGAGCATGTTGATAAAGAGTTGTTGGTGTTTTGTGAGCCAGTTGCAGCTACACCTGGGCAGCATGAACCCACATGCTGTTCTAAGTAGTCCACAGTGATCAAAAAGATAGATTTTTAAAAATTTAAAAAATACACTGCCCCATATCTAATCCATAGTAATCGCCAGTCTTTGTTTAAGAAGGATGGACAGTGTAATCTTAATCATAAAAATAAATGGACAGAAGACATAATGTTTTCCCTTCTTTACCTTATATACAAATAATACAGTTTTCTGAAATATCGCTTATGAAGTTCTATTCAATGATACAGGGAATAGTAGGATTGACCATGAGAATAATATTTTATTACATGGAATTATTAAAAAAATACATGGCTTTAAGATTGCAAACTAGCATAAAATACTTAGCATGCCTTATTTAAAACATTATACTACAATTTATTTATGGGCATTAAAATCATCTTGAGTTTCCTTGGTTCTGTGCAAGGAACCTCTCATTACCTGATCGTGGGTTTCAAGGAGAATTAAAAATAATGCATCATAACTTTGAGATATGTTTAGTAGCAACTGCTGAGCCCTGGGTTTCTCTCTGATGCAAAGCTCATTAGGGGAATTATTAACAGTGATTACTCAAGGTCAGAAACCATGCATTCTCTAGCTTCCTGCTTAATGCTCAGGTTTGTAGGAGGCAAAAGCATACAAGGATGCCATTTTCATGGAATTGTTGCATCATCACGGGGAAATGACATGTATCTCAGAAGACATGACTGTATGTCTTCTTGGAATATGTATGAAAATTAAATAAATTCACCAGTAATCACAAAGCAGCAATCACTCTGGCAATATAAACTATCCAGCTGCGTTATATATTTGCTATAATATAAAGTGACTTCAAAACATCCAGATAGATCAGAGATGTGAGCTATTCCCTCAAAGCTGGATGGTAAATTTAATTGACAATTACTAAA
Source organism: Tokudaia tokunoshimensis (assembly GCA_036184795.1). Taxonomy (NCBI): domain Eukaryota; kingdom Metazoa; phylum Chordata; class Mammalia; order Rodentia; family Muridae; genus Tokudaia; species Tokudaia tokunoshimensis. The sequence goes on along the minus strand of BTHU01000003.1, from coordinate 50,450,617 downwards.
AAAAATTGCAAGGCATCTTTTGAATAAGTTTTTTTTTTAAATTTAGAGATGATGTAAAAGTGTTTGAGATTAGTGCCCAATGCTGTGAGAATGAGTTAAGCAAATAGCCATCCAATTCCTTCAGTTCTTGCTGTGGTAGGTACTTACAAATTAAATAGTCAATCTTTCCCTGTAAGGTCTTTTTGCTTTGCTTTATTTAAAGTATTTGAATGTGAAATACTTTAATTTCATATATATATATGCACATATACATTTGTGTATGTCTATGTATATGTATAGTGGGTTAGAGTTTGTTCTAGTGGTTTTATTCACTTAATCTTTTCTGTTCTTTTTGTATTTATAGCAGGATATTTATATATTTTCAAAAGAGACATACAACAGAATATACTCTACATTCAAAATTAAGACAGCAGTTCATCTTTTTGTTTCTATTAATATCCTCAAGTCTTCATAATCTAAGTGTTATGAAGGTAATTGGACTCCTTTTCATAAGATGGCAGTAGGATGGCTACTGTCCTGCAAAAGGTACTTGAGGTAAAGTCTAGGCATCTTTAACTTTGCTAGCTGTGCTAGAGTGGTTAGGAGAGAGTGTTCAGTCTATGAGGTCAAGATGCTCTTTGCTAAGAGTATACAAGTTGGGTTAATTTGTCTTTATTTCCCCCCAAATATGAAAGAGGAAAAGAAGCATTATTATAATACTTACCCTACTGTTTTGCTAATGAGAATTAGTTGTTTTGGTTTTTTTCTAATTGCAGGTCAGTGCATACTTTACCAGTGCTTCCTGTCCACTTGCTTTCAAAAAAAACAGAACAAAACAAAAACAAAAACAAAAAAACCAAAACAACCCAGGAGGTTTAAATGACTTACCTAAGGCACATAGCTAGGGAATAGCAAATTGGGTCTTGAACCCAGCTCTCCAGCATCTAACTCCAGTAATTTCTCCACTAATTCACAAATAATAAATAAGGAAGCATTTTAAAAGAAATAGAAAATATTGTAGACATAAATGGTATTGTGCATACTTGGTCCAAATAAAATCAAAATAACCATAGAGCTATTCAATGATAGTAGGCAAGAATGTTCGTGATTGTCAACACTGAAGGCAGAAAGTGGGGATCCAAGACTCACAGTTGAATTGAAAACCTACCTCTTATTTTTGATAAAAAGGTTACTTTTCATTTTATGTCTACTATGCTCTCATTTTCCAACTTATCCACCCTTCTGAACTTTGTTTCTGGAAAACTCTGCCTGTATAATTACTGGTGTGGTAACAAGTCACACTTCAAATATATACACTTTGAAGAGTAAATTATACAATGAAATTCCATTTATTGTTTCTCTGTCGGGCTCTCTCACGCCACCGTCTTGAGATAGGAATTCATGCAAGGCAAGCTGGTCTCCATCCACTATGTATCCAAAGCCTGCCTCAAATTCCTGATTCTATTCATTCATCCATCACTTGCACTGATTACAAGTATGCCCCAGCATGCCTGGTTCCAGACTTCCTTCCTTAGTGTCAGGCTCTTCATATAGAAGGTAGAAGAAACTTTTCCAAAAGGGAAGGAGCTCTTGATCCTTCTCGGCTGAGAATAATCAGTCATGGGGGAGGGGCGAGGCTCCTGGGATTTCTCTTCCCAAGACCCTATTTTCTATGGCTCATATACCTTATGATCTAACAGCATTTATAACCTGGAGGAGTTTTGAGAAATTGCTCTTCCTCTTGGAACAATAAGAAAATCCAATAAATGGAATTTCATTGCTGCAGATAGAAGAGGTAGGCAAACTTTTGCATTAGAACTTACTAGTAGATTTCATTCTTAATAGCAACATTTTTAATATACCAATATTTGTAGATCATCATCAATTATACCTGACTCTCTACCACAAATTATTTTACCTAATATATTTAATTATCACATTAAAGGTTGAATGTAAAACTTGAGGTGAATAAAATCAGATAAAAAATTTATCAGATTTTAAGATTTCATGCAAAAAATTAAAAAAGACAAAAAGGAGAGAGAGAGAGAGAGAGAACCAGAGAAAGAAAATTTGAATATTCTTCATTTCCTAGATATGATTTCTCATGACACCATCTTTAACATAACCATATAAGGATCCAAGTTCCACCCACCAACCACAAACCAAGTATGGCTTTATCCAAATGCAAGCGCATTTTCAGTCTACCAAGGATATTTACTCCATTGAGGATATTCATTCTGGCTCAGCTGTCGTGCAGATCACCAGCTTCTTCACCCTAACCAGCTCCCCATAGCTCCAAAGGCACAGAACAAAAGCTGAAATCATAATGGAACTGACCTATGCACACATTCTCATCGTCCAGCTGTGCAGAAGCATTTCTGAAGTAGCCCAGCCTGCATAACTCACAGTGCTGCCCTCTAGTGTTGTGTTTACAGCTCACGCAAATGACTGTGTTTAGCAGATCGATATAACTGCACCGATTGGAGTGGCCGAAGCATTCACAGTCTTGCAAGGAAGAACAGAAATGTATACGGAATGTATACAGCAGCAGAGAAATAGCACGCTACATGCTTGGGTGACATGAGGGATGGAGAAAAGATGGCGGCATGGCATTACATATATGGGAACCAACATAACACATGGTGACAACAGGTAACTGTTTCAAGCAGGATAGAAAGGTTGGACAAACACTACTGAAGATTGTTAATTCTTGGCAGACAGATGAACAGAAGCATTTGCAGGTGCATACCTTTTAAAATTTTGGGAAGGCTCAGTTTAAATGGATGCAAAAGTCTAATTTTGCACATGAAAAACTTCACTGACTTTGCATCGTTTCTCCCATTTTTTCCCCATCTTTGCAGTTCTAAAAAGAGGGAGGGACGATGCATAGGTGTGTGGATCTGCTGACTCCCATGGCTCTTCTGTTTTTCTTTTAGCTTCTGATGTTGGTAGAGTTCTATAGACATCATGGCAAGTTCATAAGGATTGAGACAATGACACAGGTTTTGATTTTGTCTCTTTTAAGTCAAATATACATGATTATGTGTTAAAGAAAACACAAAATATAGGGTGATTATTCCTATGGAAAAACAATTAAAATGTTCCTCTCTTGAGTTTCTTTCTATGTCTGGTACTAAAGATTCAGTGACCTACTGTAGCCCAAATTCCTTTTTCCCTTTTCTCCTTAAAATACAGAGATGCCCAGGAGGCTGTAGGAGTGATATGGTATGAACTATAGAGACATGAAGAGGATAGGAGCCAGGGAGTACAGTCATTAGCTTTTCTCTCTTGCATCTCACCCAACACAAGAAATTGTTTTACTATAATTCAATCTTCAAAAAGAAATGGTTAAAAAAACCCAATGATTTCATTGGTATAACTAATATTTAATAACTCTCAAAAATTGAGAGGGACAGTTTGGTGGGAATCAAAATATGGGGATTTGCCTAGCTGACATTTATAAGAAAAGTGAACTATGATTCTGCAAACTGTATTTGTTTACAAATACTCATCTCATTAATGTCTTACATTACCCAGCAACAAAGCCAAACAAAGCAACTATTTGAACTCATGTATTCATCCTTTCTTCTACTCAGTATTTTATTGAAACAGAACTATTATTGGTGTTAATTTACCCCTATTTTTAGCTTACACTCATCTTTTTTTAGAAATGTAATATCTTCATATCAGAGCAAAAATATGTATATAACTTAAGAGAATAAGGAGAAGTGATTATATACATACACATATGAATATGCCATATATAGTAATATTTACTATGTCTCAACTTATTGGAACAGTGTGGATTCATTAATCAGAGATCTGATTATTGCAATAAACACTAATATTAAAGTCAAGATCCTGATGTTTGGCTAGAAGAAGGGGAGGACACAGGAGACAAGGAGAAGTAGAAGAGAGTCAGTACAGCATCACCAACTTGTTGGATCTAGTTGCTTAAAAGAGAAGCAAGAACAAGGTGGGAATCTGGAAGCCACATGACCTTTACTGGAGATTAGTCATATAGATGTGTAGGGAGTAGGGCTGTGGATGAAAACAGGAAGGACCAGGTTGTAGAGAAGGATGGAGAGAAAGAGGCTGTGGAACTTCAGTGTGAAAGTGAAAGGATTGAAATACAATGAAGTAAGAAGTGTCACATCAATAACAATATTACCAACAGCAGTCAAATTACAGATCTTGAAGTGAGTTACTTTGGAAAACAAGTCACACAACTCACAATGCCTTCATTTCTGTGATGGCATTAACTATTCCTGGGTCCTGTTTGAAAATCAAATTATTAATTTGATAGGAGAATTGATAATAGTTATTTAAGAAAGCACAATGTACTATACTATACTTGTACTATTATAAATATATTTCCAAAGATAAGTGGATATTAAAAATCAAAGATTTTCTAGGAAGTAGGCTGATGACAACTTAATTTTTTAAAAGACCTTTTCTAGAATGTTTCTGAGACCTTGGAAAAGCTGGCTTCTCTGGCAATAATATATTTGAGAATATGAAATTAAAAAAGTATTTGAAACTCATTTGGAAGGCTTTAGAGGAATATATAAATAAAATATATATCAATTATAACCATATATCCATTTATTAAGTTATATAGAATTTGGGTATGGTTAATTTTGGTGTAATGTTTTAATGTATTTGGAAGTACTTTTATAATAAAGTTTATAAAAATTTTACAAAGCGATTATTCATAAGTGATTATTATACTGTCCTATTATTTTCAAGCTATTTATTTACCATCCTTTACTATCTAGTTTTCTGTTTAAGCACAGAGCCATGTGTGATCCTTCCTGATATGATCCAGTTTGAGTTGTACTGCACATCAAAAGTCCCAAGGTATGATACTAACTGTTGGCCTATCATATCTTCCTTTCTGCCTAGAATCTATGGAACCTTCTTAGAACCTCACTTCCCTCTATATTCTCCACTACCCTCTAACTTCCACTCAGTCTTCTGGGGAAAACTGTTCATGACCAAACTCAATTCTCTACCTCATCATGCGAAAATGTTAGCAGCCACACACAGATGGGAATATATTTTTGAACTATTTTAAAACAAGTCTCACTTGAAGTTTATGCTCATTAACTACAGTTGCATTCTCTGGGTTACCTGTCAGTCCTTCCCTAAAGAGTCACAGTACAACCCTAGATGTTGGATCTCCTCCCTCCATACTAATTGTTGGTGTTATACATTTTCTTTCTGTCTTCACACTTTACATGTCTCAGAGTTTAGTCCTTGAGCCTTAATGCTTTTTAGATGCCCCCTAGATATTTTTAATAGTTTAAAAAGATGTATATGTAGACTTTAAAAACACCTCTATGTAGAGCATTCCAAAATGCTATTTTCCAACCTGAACCAGTTCCCTAGTTAGTGAGACTCCACTCAGATGCATGCCTTGCACTTTGCACCCTTTGCACCATCTCCACTTGTATATATATATTTGGTTTTTCGAGACAGGGTTTCTCTGTGTAGCCCTGGCTGTCCTGGAACTCACTTTGTAGACCACGCTGGCCTCGAACTCAGAAATCCTCCTGCCTCTGCCTCCCAAGTGCTGGGATTAAAGGTGTGCGCCACCACCGCCCGGCTCCACTTGTATATTTAAATAACATCTTAATGTTAAGGTGTTTGAAACTGAGACACTGGGTTCCCTTCCTAACCTTGCTGCTCAACCAGTCGCCGTGTCTTAAGAAATACCAAGTCCACAACCACTCTGGAAAGCAGTCTGGCAGTTCCTCAGAAAACTGGGCATGACACTCCCAGAGGATCCAGCTATACCACTCCTGGGCATATACCCAGAGGCTTTACCTGCATGCAATAAGGACACATGCTCCACTATATTCATAGCAGCCTTATTTATAATAGCCAGAAGCTGGAAAGAACCCAGATGTCCCTCAACGGAGGAATGGATTCAGAAGATGTGGTATATTTACACAATGGAATACTACTCTGCAATTAAAAACAATGAATTCACGAAATTCCTAGGCAAATGGTCAGAACTTGAAAATATCACCCTTAGTGAGGTAACCCAATCACAAAAGAACACACATGATATGCAGTCACTGATAAAGGGATATTAACCCAGAATCTCGGAATACCCTAGACACAATTCGCATATCAATAGATTTCTAAGAAGATGGAAGGAGAGACCCCTGGTTCTGGAAAGACTGGATGTAGGGGAATGCCAGGACAGAGAAGCGAGAGGGGGTTGAATGGGGAAAAGAGGGAGGGAAGGGGGCTTATGGGACTTTCGGGGAGGGAGGAAACGGGAAAGGGGAAATGATTTGGAATGTAAATAAAAAAAAACCTTAGAAAATAAAAAAAAAAAGAAATACCAAGTCCATCTGTCCCATTGCTATGTTACAATGCCAGGGTTATCCTTGGCATCTCTTCTTTTCTCTGCCTACAATCAGCCAATGAATCAGTTCAGCTGGCTATGCTTTTATATCTGTGGCAAAGCCAATTTCTCACCATCTCCACCATCTCATCCTTAGCCACAGATAACATCACCCTTCACTGACATTATTGTCATCATATCTAAACTGCATTTCCTAGCAGTGAGAATGATCTAATAGAAACTTTGATTGGGCCAGGATGCCTCACTCCTCACCAGCCTAATAGCTTCCCATCTCATTTGTATTAGAAAGTTCAATGCTTCTCTCTTTAGTTTATGACCTTTGGCTTCTTCCTGACTTTTTCCACTCTTTTCTTCACTTGTTGTAGGACCCCTCCTTATTGCTCTTGAAACACATCAAGCACATTTCCATGACTATATTGTCTCTTAGGTAGGCCGGATGTAATCCTCTCCTGACATCTCAAACATTGCTAAGGATTTCCCTCCTCCAGAACTTTGTGAGACAAGTCCAGGTCAAAGAAAATTCTCTGAACACTTCATCTGAAATGATAACACTGCCACTTAAACACACTAATCTTTCAATATCTTAATCCATTTTTATGTTTTTATTAGCATTTATAATATCTGAAAATTGCATTTTAAAAAGGTCTTGCTATATATTCAGAATAAACACATGAGTATAGACCATATCTGCTTTGCTTGAAGTTATAACCACAGAACTTAAAGCATTGCCTGACATATGCTAATCACTCAGAAATTCTATTAATGAATGAATAACGATCCTAAAGTACTCTCCCACAGGAGACAGAGGAAAACACAGAGGAAAGAGGTATTTAAATTTATTCTTCTACCACTCAAATCCCAAGAGAGTCCCACTACATTCAGCACATTATACAGTTTAGAAAAACATCACCACACAATAAGATATAACCAAGTTAGTGATTATATTAGCTGAGTGAATGCATCTGTGTACAGGCCAGTCTAGGAAGAAAAAAAAGTAGCTTTCTGCACATTGCTGTGCCTTTATATTTTTAAATTTCAAGTCACATTGTAATATATAACATAACAGCCATGTGTTATTGCATCAGTAAACAGAGCTGAAGTCTCTAAAGCACACATTCACGTGTACATGGTATGACAGAGCGAGCACAGACAACAAATTTATCAAGATTCTCATGTACCAGGCACCTTATGTGAGGAGGTAAAGTGAAAGAGGTCCAGTTATGCATGAGTGCGATTGACACTTAGAGTCAGATACTTTGTTGGGTTGGGCTCTCCTGTGCACTAAAGGAAATGCAGAAGTGTCATCAGCCTTAGAAATAGTAGAAAACCCCAATGTGTGACAATCCGATATGCCTTCGGATGTCTTCAGTCATGGACTAGTGATCTACTCAGAAGACATTTACTTATACAACTATGCCTAGATCTATAATATACCTATAATATATATGTATATATATTATATTGCATATATTCTGTCATGCGAGGTCTTTACGATAATGAGGTACTTATTAGTGACCAGTTAAGACAAAGGCAGGCTAGAGATGCTTTTGAGAGGGAAAGAGCTCATAGTTGGCTCTTTATTTGATTCGTTAATTGGCTTTCCATGGTAACCAAGGCCCACGGCCCTCTCAGGTTTTTCATAAGGTTTCTTCTGACTGAAACTGGCTGTGAAAGACCTTAGCAGATGGGAATCATAGGAAAGTCAAAGGTTGGAGACAAACACAGTGAAAAAAATTATTATCAGGAAGAAGAGAACATTTCCATTCTATGTCTTTTTTTCTTATTTCATTCCTTTTGTTTGAAATTATATTATTACATTGCCCATGTGACTATAGCAATGACAACAACATACATTTTAGTTGTCATAAGTCATTTTCTCAAACAGAGAAAGCCTACTTAAATCCAAAGCTGTTGAAAATTCATTTCATTCATTTACACAGAAAGGTTTAGAAAAGCCACTTTAGAAAGGAGGCAAAAGAGTAAAAATTGTGAGAATTCCTTTTCCTTCATTGAATTAACTGTAAGATGCTTCCTCTGAGATCTTTCCCATGGCAGAAATGAAGAACCTGTAGAATTCTCTCTCATTTTTTTTCTCTGCTCAACCCTGTTCTGCATCCTTCTGCAGGTTCTGAGCATCTTCTGTACATTTTAAATAAGTCTTCTCTATTAGTTGGCTTCTTCCTGCTTCTGAAATGTATCTGCAACTAATTAGTGCTCTGAGTGAAGAAGCTAGAGGTCACAGGGTCGGACTCCTGATGAGAGGCCTTTAGTATATTGGGCATAAGAGTGAATGAAAGGGCATCAGTACTCTCTTCTCTGTTCTCCTTGATCTCTTGTTCACTTCAACAGCATTGCTTATTATGGATGGGGAAGCTTGTTACCATAGTTATGACTGCTGTGATGTAGAGCCCAGATCAACTTCTAACCCTTAGAACCTACTGCAGGTTTATTTGTATTTATTCTCTTAAATTCCCAGGCCAGATGAAATTGCCTCCAAAGGGCATTCTCAATATTCCTTAATTCAAAATACACCATGATGCATCAGGACATTGTTTAAATGTGATTTTCCCCTTTCCCATCTCGTCACCAACTTTCTCTTTTACTCTATATGCTTCAAATATGAATTCAACTTTAACTGCAATCTCAAAAACAGCTGAATTTATTAAGCAAGAAGAAAGCTCTCCTGTTATTTCTCCACGAAGATCAAACCAAGTCCAGACTTTATCAAGAGATGTTTCATGGAAAATAAAATAAGAAACAAGGAGGAAGACATATGCCCAACAGTGAAGAGTGGAAAACAAGACACACCTGCTACAGAAGACATTTAAGGAAATTTGGTGAAGAAATAAAAACAGGGTCTTCATGTTTCCTGAAAAATCTTCATTCTGTGAATGACAGATGCTAGCTGGAGTAGGCCAATCATGAGTCACAGATGAGCAGCAACCCATTTTAATTTAAAGGAAGTGACAGGACTACTACTTTAGAATGTGGCCAATACTTAATCCAGAACTCTTCATGGATATTTCCCACATTTGTTCAAAACCGTGTTTGGAATCACAAACTCTAATATATTTCCTTAGTCACACAGTGAAATGGGAACCATAAAAGGAGCCTGCCTTTCTGGCATCACGAAAAACGCCCTTGAGACCCACTGCCAGTGGATTTATTTTCAATAAAAGGAGCATGGGTGTTAGAGCTCGCAAACTCATGGTCTACCCAAGAATCTTAACTGTCGTAATTCCTTCCCAAACATTAGTTTTTCAGAAAACAAATCTTGAGGCATCTTTAATTGCAGGTGAACTTGTGAGTGAAGCCACTTTTTATATATGTAACATTCTCGGTACTTGTTGATGCATTAGCTGGGTATCAGTCAACATGCCTCACTGAGAAGCTGATGGGTACACTTCACAGATATTCCAGATTCATACAGTGCAATGTCTCACAACACATAACACCATGGGATCACTGTATGAATCCAAGAATTCCTACCTCGCTTGTGGTTTGCAACTTGAACAGAAGAAACTGTTGACAAAGCTAATTTGGGAGCAACTGCATAGGTTTAAAAAAATGAACAGCAAATTAGAGACAACAGTGAAACGTTCAAACTGTAATTAATACCTTATTACCAACCCACTCTGAGGAGCCCTAGCTGAAGAGACTGTTCTTATTTGTTTTTTGTTTTTTTCCGGAAATCTTTTGCAATTACAAAGGTTCCTATTTGGCTGAAAATGTTTCAACACTGTCATTATTAATAAAGTTTTTGTTTTTAAAGGTTTGAAGAAATAACATTTATATCAGGAGTCTTGTGAACAAAGCTTATCCTCATGATAGTATAGGTGCTAGGATCCCTGATCATCCTGCTTCACAAGTAACTGTTGGAATGTTGAGGTAACAAGCAATATCAGTGCCTCAGTTTATCATGTTCCTCTTTCTGTGTCACCACAAGTGTGTCTAGGTATGAGCCAGCTAGACCATTTGTTGTTGTTGCCGAACCTACTGGAGATCACAGAACTAAGTCGTGTGGTCAACCATTCAGCAGTATTTGACCTCAGAGTCACCATGTTTCTTGTCTCAGTGTGTATTGCCTCAGTGGTGCTGTCCTTTGTTAATGACAGGGTTGTCATTCTAAATTAGTCTGCTGTTTCTTTCCCACTGATTCGTGATGAGTTTCTTGTGCAAATCACAAAAACAGAATAAGTTTTGGAGGGGTCTTTGCTGATGTTGGCAAGATAAATTATGGTTGCACAGAACAGTCCTCCGCTAGATAGTTTACTTGGCGCTAGAAATTCGAGTTTAAGCACTTAATCCAGCTGTGTTACATTTTTAAGTAGGTTAATTTGAGCTCCTTATCCACATCCTAAAAAAATTGTACAACTGGCCTTCTCTAATGCTGTTTCTGAAAGCTTTTGTCCCATCACATCAAAAAAACAGCAAAATAATCAAATGGGTCCATTTCATGATTTGAACAAAGCATAATCTTATTCAGCTCAAAACTCACTATGGAGAAGTATTAAGCTGAGGTCTTTCCTTGTATATTTGTCGTAGCATTGAGTTCAGTGGGAAATACTGTGTTCCATTCAAAGATGCTCTCAGTGAACTTGCCAAGGAATAAAACCGCTATCTTCTCCCACCCCACCCCCAATCCTCGGGGCATTGTATTAGCAGAAATAAGCTTGAACTGTATTTCTTCTCCCATGTATGTGCCCAGAAACTTGGAGAAATTCATTTAGAGCAGATGATTAAGGTAATTCTATTTGCTAGTAATGTATGTATCTAGGACAGGCTCGATTTCATCACTCCGATAGTGGACTGAAAATGCAGCCCTTCCAATTTGACTCCTCAACAAATTGCTAATATATTTTGTTTTGCTTAGTAGCTATTTCCTGGTTCCTCTTTTTGCTCATTTCCTCCTCCATCTGTATTCATTAGAGTTCAAAAGGAACATCCTGTCTATAACTAAGGAAGGCAAAAGTCAGTGATGAATGCTTTATTTTTGGAGAAAGAAGGAACACTGTTTTCTACTGAGATAAGTTCCTATTTACATACAAACACATGTACCTATGGGCAAGGTGTCAGTGTGAATCTAACGTTACCTTGCAGCTTTAGAAGTTTATGATCTATTTTTAATAATTCTATTTCTTCCTATGTAATCCTACTGTCAATTTCCACTCTTCCTCTTTCCTTCTGCTTCTAGTTCCTTCCTTTCTTCCTTCTTTCCTTCCTTCATTCTGACACCAGAAGCCACAAATTGATTACTATTCTGGGAAAAGACCAGGTATTTTTATCTAAGCTGGAAAAACATGTATGTTCCTTGGAAGATGGGATGGAGGGATAATCCCAGCAAGAGAATTTTTTAGAGTGTGTATACTTGCATCGATATAGATATATGAGAAGGAAAGGAAAGAGACAGAGCCAGAGCAGAGAGAGAGGGAGGGAGAACAGGAGGGAGGGACGAGGGGACGGAGGGAGGGAGGAAGAGAGAGAGAGAAAGAAAGAGAGAGAGAGAGAGAGAGAGAGAGAGAGAGAGAGAGAGAGAGAGAGAGAGAGAGAGAGGAGAGTTTTGTAAGTCCATATGGAGCAATAGTAAACAGACCCTCTGGGAGTTTCATTGATGCTTTCATCTTTTGATATTGATCCTCAGAACAATGGAGGTGGCCAGTGAGTTTACTTAAGAAGAGCCAAAGGGAAGGAAGGAGTTTGTAGTGTCCCTAAATTTTTAAGATTTATATCCATGCTATGTTGACAACTAAACTATAGGCTATTCTTGGGACTCTATAAAAGTAAGTTTGTTCAAGACTTATAAATCCTATTCCATCTGATTTTCCCCTCAGTTCTTTTTTACTCCGGTATTTCTGAGACTATATTCATATTAGAAAAAATAAAGATTCAAGTTATGATTCATTCAAAGACAAAGCATTCATGGTAATGTTCTAGTTCATGTTAAGATGGTATATAGGATTTTCCCCCCAAACATGGGATTTTTATATCAGTAGGAATTTTAGACGCTCCTACCTTGTTTTGGGTTAGAAACCTCAAGGGAAGAAATATTCGGCCATATCCTATTAAACTTTGGAGGAGCTGCATGCGTCAGGAAAAATCAGGGAGTGTTATTTTCAGCTATGATGTCATTTGGTCTAAACAACAACAACAACTATATATATATATATATATATATATATATATATATATATATATATATGAACAAAGACATGAACCACACACCTTGTTCTTTTTAACTTGGTTGTGATGCACTTAAACAAAACATGACTTCCACACCAAACAAGAGCAAGCAATTGGTGACTCCCAGATCATTGAATGGACATTATTTGTATAGCGACTTCTTTAATGAAGCTTTGCCTTTACTTTGGAAATAAGTAGAGTGTTCTTACACAAATAACCAAATAGAAACTTCAACAGTCCAAAAGCTGGTGCCTGAGTATTGAAGATAACACTAAGGAAATAATTTCTCACTTGAAGTTTTTAATCTGCTCAATTTATATTTACAGATATGAACTGGTTGCATTAGTCTCTCATGAGAATCCTCTGTGGTATGTTTTAAGTGTGAGCCATTATCTCTGACAGGAAGTGGATCTATTTCCTATTTTTATGCATGCAATTTTTCAGAGAAGGAAAGAGGGATTATTGGTGTTTCTTGCTAAGAAGTAGTCCAAAGGTCTTCCAATATCATCTCTGGCCTTGAATGTATGGATATATTTTCTTGGTATTTTTGCCTTAAAAATGCATTTCTAAAGTTACTTATTATAAACCAGAAGTAATAAAGGACATAGTTTTATTTAATACTATTAATTCTGTTTTAGGTCCATCAGCTACAAACCCCCAAATACTACAGAAGGCAAGAAGCCCTTCATGTTTAAGACTGGATGTCCTGAATCTGGTAGTTTAATTAAATTCAAAGACGTTGGCTAATAAAGCAACTATTTCATTATTTGAATCTCATTCATTAAAGACAGCTCAGAAACATACATATTGTGTGTCATTTTTTGTGATCACTCAGTCCTTAGGGCAGTTGTGTCTCTGTCCTGCCTCAGTGCATTACTGACTTCTTATTGACAATGCGGAGTGGCCTGAGTTTTAATATTGCTAGTTAAAATTTCATAGGTCTACATTTTGTCACCCTGATTAGATTGAATCTCTTCAAAGACCCACAAAGCCTTTGAGGGACCTTCAGTAAGTATCTGATAATTGAGAAATTGATACCAAGTGGCTGAGGTACTGTAAACAGGTATTATCAGATTGTTTCCTCCATCATTAGATTATAGCCAATAAGGTTCTTGGAAGACCTGGAACTTTCATATAACTCTGGATGACTTGTTTGAAAAGCTAATCTCATCGAATCCATTGGGGCCACCATCCAGTTCTCTTCTGCTTTCTTACATAGAGATGCACACGCAAAGAAAAACATTAATATTTCTATAACTATTAAAATTAAGTGAGTAGAAAAAGAACATCATGTTTTTCTGTATATGAATCTGGGTATTGTTAAATAAAAAAAATACTTGACTACATATATGTCAGATCCATAGGTGATTCATAGGATGTTGATTTTTCTCTCAGCATTCTGACAATGTGTAGGTACTGAATTAGTGGAATAAGTCTAATAAGTTTCTGATGATTCTGAAACATTTACAGTTTGAGAGAATCATGCCAAAATTGTTTACTTAAAATCTTAATTAATTAGCTTGATTTTAGTTACTTATATTGTTATAATACCAAATTAAGATAGTATTAGCTTAGTGAGAGGCAAATAAATGTCATAGGTGGGGGTGGGGTTGATAACTGTAATATTAAGTGTTTAATGACTTTGATGAAATAAACACAACTATCTAATTCATTATTCTGTTAATAAACTTTATCAAGAATTTTAAACTACTTTCTGAGCACCTGGGCGGTGAAGACAGGGAAATTCTCATAAGTTAAATCCCAGCCTGGACTGCAGAATCAGTTCCAGACCAGACACAGGCTGTGTGAAGTAGAAGTCTTTCTTAAAGAATGAAACAAATTTAATTAATTTTATAATAGTTTATAAATGAATTTTAGTAATTAACTCCTTGAATGAAATTTTATTCCCTATTTCAATATATTAAATGTCTACTGATAATATTTTAGGGTAGTTCTTTTCCTAGTTTTTAGGATTCTTTTTCACCCCTGGGAATTTGATGCTGCAGTTTATTGACCCGTTTTTGAACTTTAAGAGTGTAGACTATTTAGCTGTCCTGTGTGAACTTCTCTAGGTATACAGTAGTTATTACGTGTCCCCACATAGAATATCTCTCTCCATTTTGTGTCACTAAGTTAGTTTCTTGGGCAAGGGAACCCCTTGCTTTTGCTTGAGAATAGAATTAGACTTTTTTTTCCTGGAAATTTTTGTTATGTAGGGTTGCTAACATTCCTGAATAATACATAATTTCCTTGTCTAATTTTCCAGTGGAGCAAATATTATATGTGTTTTTTAGGGAGTGAAAACATCTGAGAAATGAGTATTACTATCTATGGCTTCCAAACCCTCATATCTGGCTACTGTCTATCCATATATGCTTAGATATTTGGCCAATCATGAGATTTCTAAAAACTTGTTATCTCATCTTAAATTTAAAAAATATTTTGTTTTATATATAACAAGGCCAACTTAGAAAACAATAAAAACTCTCATATTACTCTCTCATTATTCTTCTTCTCTTAAGATTCTGTCATTAAGTTAATTATCAACAAATATGAACAAATATTTAATTCCCTGAAGTAAATTAGGCACACTGGAAAATATAAAGGTAGTATAATTGAAATATGTTCTATCTCATCATATCCAAATGTAATGAAGCCTCTGAGACTTCTTAGCCACTGGGCTACTTTTTTACAAGTAGATAAACAGTGGAGACAGGCAATCTTACACTACATCACAAGAACTTGTATAGTATTGGGAAAACTGCTTCAAATTTATTGATTTCATTTTATTTCCCCAATCAGCTAGGAGACTCTCTAAGTCTCAGAGTGGTGCTTCATTCCAAGGCAAATGGCCCTGAGAGTCATAAGATGAGGAATCTGGTCTCAGCTGTACCACTTAGGAGCTGTCTGCTTGTTAATTTCTCCAAACTCCAGTTTCCTTATGCTTAAGACAAAGATGCTGGAGAACTGGTCTTCACGATTTCTTTCAGCTGACAAGTTAAATCACAACAGCGTTTTCTTCCTGGCTTAACAAGATACGCTGAAGTTATCGAGGCACAAAGCCTATTGGGATGACACATTTACCCTTTAGAGTTCCCTCTATGGGGGAGAATTCTTGTTGGTTCCATGCTTTGGTTGTGGGCCTTTTTACTACCACAGTTACTCTTCACTCAGAGTTGAAATGGCACTGCTGGGGAGGGATCCCCACTTGCAGGTAGTCAAACACTCAGGAATGGTTTTCTATGATACAGGGCCATATGGTAAAATAGACTTATGTGTTGCTATCTCCTTAATTGGACTTCATAGACTGTCTATATACATGATAAAGAGCACATAATATATATGTCACAAATGTGCTCTTAAAATAAGTAATATACTAATATATGTAATATCCATAGGTTTCAATTCTCTTATTTTAAAATCAAATTTTATTTATTAAGAACCTAGAAAATACCTACTTAGTGGAAATTTATTTAAAATATGGTACACATAAACAGAGCTCAGACCAGAACTCAAATTCTAACTTTACAAGTTCTTAACTTCTCTAAGCCTGAGTTTCCTCATTGGTAAAGTGGAAACTATGATATTTATTGTTATGGAAACTGTTGCAGTGAGTATCCAGTAGCCATTAGCTCTTTTCTATTGTGGTTACCGTGGCAACAGAGATCAAATAATATAATAAAAATATTCTTCTAGAATATTTATCAAAGTAGGGAGAAGGATGTTCTTTCCTATTTTTTCCAGTCTTAATTTTCTCCCAAACAAGTTACTCTGACCTGTATAAAGCTCATTAAGATATAGCTTGCTCTAAAAAAAAAAAAGATATAGCTTGCTCTATGGAATACTCTTGTTTGAAACTGTATCAATAAACTCTACGGCTCATAATGAAACAAATTATCTTTCAAAATATGATAAATATTAGATTTTCACCTTTCACAAAACAGGGATGGTTATTTCCATGTTTCTATTTGGAAACACGGTAGCTTAGCAAATAACTCAAATATGTAGTTTTTCTGGATTTTTGTTTAAAAAATCCTTGTGAAAAATTATGAAACAATGTATTTGTATCACTTTAAATCCATTTTCATGAATTAGAAAAATTGAGAGTCACATTATAAAGATCAGAATCTGAAAGAACATTTATTTTATTCTTTGTGCCCCAAGAAATGTTTCTGCACTGTAAATTCAAAAGAACCATTGTAATATTACTAAAACTGACCATTTAGTCCCTACAGCATAGAAAATCAAGCTGAAAAGCAATCTTGAGAGTTTTGATTTATATAAGCAAATTTTGAAGAAAATATCCCATCATGTGACATTTAGTAATCAGAACTGGGTTTCAGTTTGTGAACAGTTTAAGGACTGAGTAAATGGACTATCTTTTCCCATCAAGGAGAAAATTTAGGTTTTTTTCCTTACTATTCTAGACATTCTATCTTGCATTGTAGTGTTTTAAATAACCAGGAGGTTATTTCTTAATAGGAAAGGTTTAAGACAGGAGTTGGAAACTATATATTATCTGGAATTTCACCTTTGCTTCATGTGTAAGATGAAGGTGGAAGAGTTGTTCTTCAAATATATTAATGGCACTAGTGTTAATATAATATTTTGGTTCTAAAAGCCCACTCTGACAGAAGCTGGCACTGGAAAGATGCTGGTGAACCTTCATTAAACACTTGTCTAAGGGAATATGGAGTGAAAATTGAAAGGAAATAACAACACAAGGTCTTTTTGTATTTGTATAATCATTGCTAGTGTTCTTGGGAAATCTTGAAATATTGCTATTGCTCTAGACCCTAACAAGGGTCTGTAGAAGATCCCAAAAATCTTCAGGAGAAATCCCCATGGAGGCAGTCTTGCAATCTTCACAGATACCACTTTACTTCTGAGAAATGCTCCATCACTAAGCTTTTGGGAGAAATGCGTTTAATGTCATAGTAGGAACTCTTTCCTTGGGATGACGCATTTAACTGTACTTTGCTGCAAGCAACTCAACCGATAAAAAGACTGACTCATTCTCATACAGTATGTGTAAGCATCTTTCATAATTTGCATACCTCACATAGTGCTTTGTGTTCTATAGTAATCCAACATTTATATACTTCCTCTCCGGTCAGTGCACCGGGGAGTTGTTCGATGGTAGAGGAAGTACATGCTTTGATGGAATAAGGGCTCGGGATTCTTTATCCTCAGTGGCCATGCTTATAAATTGTGCTGACAACACATTAAAGTGCTTGCAAAATAATGTCTACTTTCTCCAAAGTCTGTGGTTCTCTGCATAGAAATGGGTCAATTTAGGAATCAAGGGGTTTCTTAACTGCATAGAAAGAATCTTGGCAGGAATCGATAAATCCAGATTTTTTTTTCTTTATGTACTCTCTTCTATTTCATTTAATGCTGTGAATTTAGATTGACAGTCCAGCTCATAATTCACTGGTCACTCTGAGCCTAAAATTTGTAAAGCAGAATTCTGTAGAAACCTGGGTTACGAGGCCCTACAGTGCAAAGCACGTATCTTTGTATAATTTTTCCAAAGAAGTGGAATGGTCAGTCGGTCACCTACTCACTGATACTTCTAGGAGATGTATACTCTAAGAAGACTTCAGTGGACACACCTTGGAAGGAGCTACTGCACGGTAGGGATTCACAGGAACTTGTTTGAGGGTTTATTATAGGAACCCTGATATATTTTCTATCTAGTAAACAACCTATCCTACAAAGACAGCTAGCAAAGTAGAGATTTTTAGCTCACACTTAAAAAGTGGATTGGCATTCTAAAATTGACTAGATAAAGGTTAGAACCTAAAAAAAGCCAATTTGTTCAAGATGGGCAATTTTGGTCAATAAAGATTGGTAAACCTCTCCATTTTTTCTTTTCTTAAGTTGGAGATTCCTCCCCTCTCACTGGAATATTTGATTTTATCCAGGACTAAAAAAGGCAGCTATGTCCTAATGTTCATTCAATTTTAGGATAACAACAAAGGTTTCATGAATATGAAATGCTAGTTACACAAATATGAAATGGATCTGTGATGAGGATACTAGGTACATGATAAAATAGTCCCAAAAGGCATTGCACCTGAGATCTTAGCTTTCTTTCTGGAACATCAGCAAACAATTCAAAATTAATGTAGCACACCATGAAATTTGCCATGTTGCTACACTAGCCTGATCATTTTTCCCTCATTATATAAAATCTAATTAGTTAAAGGGCAATTCAATGGAACTTTTATTTGGGGGGATTTAGAAGTATTAAAACAAAGATGGGGAAATCAAACAGACACTACAGCTCTCTGAAAAGAGTGAACATGATTATTAGTAACCTTTGGGTGGGTAAACGTTTAACCTTGTCATTTTCCTTCTCACCATTCAGTTTCTACAACAAATCAGCACTGCACAGAAATATTTGGATGCTGAATGAAAAACAACTTTTACAAGGTTTCCAACTGGCATCAAATATTCTCAAGTATGAAAACATCTCTAGGATTTCTCAACAGGCTGATGGATCCCTGCAGGTAGCATTTCCCTTGTTTAATAGTCCTGCCAATTAAATCAAATTAGAGATGAATTTTTAACTCTGTGATGAAGGCAATGATCATTATAAAAGAAAACAGGAAAATGAGATATTTCCCTTAAGTGAATTGTTATTTCAATTTTAATAATTGGGGCATGGGGGAAGGGGAATGCCAAACAGCTCCATCACTATTTTATCCTTCCTATACCATCTTGTCAGTCAGATAAAAGTTATTTAGGAAAATAATCTGTAGTGAGGGCTGCAAACCAGCCATATCCCTATTTTGCCTTTGTGGATTTCCTTTGGCATTTATTTTAAAATTCCAAGATTTTGAAATGGATTTTCTTGATGTCATATGTCATTCTCTGGAAGATATACCTTTCATATCTGATTCATCTATCATTTACCTTTGTAGGACATAGTAATCACACCCACAAAGCTACGAAACCTTAAGTCAATTCTTGCCAGCCTAATTATACTCTTTGTAATATATTGTTTAACATGAATAGTCTTTGGACTGCTGGGCTGAGAATTAGGGAATTCATGTTAGAAGGTAATGATTAGGTTCTCACTATAAACAAACACACCCACAATAAAGCATCTATTAATTTGGATCATCGGCTTCAACAAATGTTCACTTAGATAAAATTGTGAATTATTATATGTATATCTCATACAAAGTGAGACCTGAGTGAATTGCCATCATATGAGATTATATAGAAACAATAGAAATAAGACTCAACTGGCTACAGATCTATTTTGGGATTCACTAATTGCTGACAATACCACGAGTATTGTTTTTTCAGTCATGGGTCAAAGCACATCGAAATGACTAGGTTTTAATTCAAGTGCTTTGGGGATGTTTGAGGACCCTGTTTCCTAGTAGATAGAAGCAGGTACAAATGACCTTAATGGGAAATCAGTTTTCTTAAATATTCTTAGCAGATGATCAGAAAGGATAGCCACTCTGTTCATGTATTTGAATCTTAATGCTGATGCTGACAATATGAGATCTATACCGAAGTCTATTAGAGCTAAATCCTTCAGTCATTGTAAAATAATGGCATATGCATGTAAACTTATGGTTACATACATCAATAGTCTACATCGATGATATACATCATTTATTTTCTATGAAATCCACTTTGACTCTCTTGGGTATTTCATCTGTTACAGTGGGATCTTCCTAGGTAGCTGTTGGGATTGTAGTCCTTGATTCCTTCTTTACAGTGAAGATTAAAGCCCTGGGAAATGCCCAGACTTAGCTAAATATCCAAGCAGCTTCCTTGTCTCTGTCTTGTACCCATACCCTCTGCACCTTCTAGGCCTGCCAATGAATCACTTACATGTGAATTCTTACTCTGTGGAGTAGAACGGAATTCACCAGTACACACAACAGGTACCATATAAGGTTAAAAAGAAGGAACTTGCTAATGCCATTAAACACACCTGGAACATACCATCGTGGTTGATGGTGTTATTGTGACTCTCTTTACCTTAAAAGCCAGGCAACAGGCAAGCTAGTCCTTTATGATACCTTAATGTTCTTTCATCTTGCTGATTAGAAAAAAGACAAAAACAAAAGCAAAACAAAACAGAACAAAACAAAAAAATCTCAAAACACCCATTGTGCTTTTAGATGAAGAGCCAGGGGCATTCAGACTATAGAATATAATTTTGAGTCATAGATTTTTTTCCACAGGTATTAATGGCAAAATATTCTCAGTTCCTGATAGTGAAGATTAGTACATTTTCCAAGGGCACAACCCAGCATCCTTTCAGGTCACCACTGATTTCAAAAGGTAACTGTGCAAAACAAAATTTCAATTTCCTGATTCAATGCATAAAAGGTCAACATCTGCTGATGCTCAGAGATGGGGGATGGGGTGGAGGCGGCCAGATGAGATGTGGAGTGAGCAGATAGATACAGTCAGAGGTCCATGCAACACACATCTGCCTCTCAGAACAGAAACACATGCCAGCACCAAAGAACTACTTTTCCATTCATCCATTTCTGAAACTCTGGACATGCCAGATCATGAGAGCCTTTCTGGTTCCCTCTGCTCTAAAATTGCTCAAAAACAGTTATCAAGGCCTGAAAGGAGCATTTGGAGGTACATACATAGGCAAAAGCAAGCACTAAAGCAGAAATATTAGATGGCCAGAGCTGAATGTTCTCACTGGCGTGGTTGTAACCCCAATACCTCTTTGTAAGATCTCAAAGACAGAGCTGCAATCGTAGCTGTGTGTTAAAATGGATGCAAATGCTGCTTCTGATTTTCATGGTATTCAACATGGCTAATGCTTATCAGATAAGTGCCTTGGACTGTTCACAAGTTTAAGTAAACTGGACTGATTTCAAAATTAGAAGAACTGGCCTTGCATGTATAAGAAGTGGCACATTTCTTTATCTACATTATCGGAGTAATGCTTTTAGAAGGGTGTTGGGTTTGGCAATGCTTCTAATGCTGTTATTTACACTGTGAACATTGTCCCTGGCACAGCTTTTATGGCGCAAGCCTTTGATGAGTGACCATAATGGGAAATACTCTTCTTTCCATTTATAGTCCATAACTAAGGCTCCCTCAGTATTTTATTTCAAAATCAGTTACTCAGTTTTTGTGCCAAGAATTTTTTTGTCATGTCCATAAAGGGCATGCTGTAAAAATTGTGTAAAATTATGCTATGAAACAGTATTGTGCTGTATGTTTGTAATGAACATTTTCAGCATGGGTAAGGCTGTACTGATTCAGACAGGAAGAGGATTTGCAGCCTGAGTCTCTTGGGGTAGCTGGAGATGCTCAGAGCAGGGATGTTGGAAAGGATTATCTAGAGAATAGAGGGAAGGTTTCTCTTCAATTGACTGGGTATCTACTAAGAGATTTCTTTAGGGAATTTTAGTCTTATTCTTATACTTTGTATATATACCCCTTTCTCACCAAAGGGAAAGCAAAGGACTCCATAATGAATGGACCACTGTAATTTAGGAGAGAGGAATGGGTGTTGTGCAAGCCGATTGTTTCTAATTCCTTAGGATGATTAATGTTCATAACCTCTTTCAGGCTTTCACAAAACCTACATTTTACTGTGTTAAAAGATTGCCTCCTAATAGTCATGGTATTTTCCTTGAATTTCAGTGAACACACCCAAGGTATTCATGGAGATCCCTTCTTTGTTTCTGTCAGATACATTAGAAACCCACACTTGGTCCTACAGAGAGAGTGCCATCTTTTGTTAGTTACTAATATGAATAAACAGAATAGTCTATATAGATATGAAGTGTTCATCTAAGTAATTGATCCTCTGTTTAGGTGACCTTTATGAATTCAACGCCATCAGGAAAACTGGCATTGTACAACTATGGAAGAAGTGCACATGGCACCATTTTATCTGTGTTCCCAGTACACCTGTGCCTACAGCCATCAGGAAACTCGAATACCCATAGATCATGTTTTATTGCATCAGAAATGGACACAAGAAAAGAGTTCTGAGGAGCTGAACAAGAAAGCAAAGCTAGCCTAGATTTGGTTTGGTGATTGTTTTACTTACTACCAATACTGGAAATGCTGGGGATACCTGCAGAGAAAAAACAAAACAAAACAGTAAAGAAGTGTTAGCTACTTGCTATGTGACATCTTTAATTTATCATAAAATTCTTTCAAATGTGACACTTGGTAACTAAGATTATTAGAAACTGCTACAGAAAAATTTACATGAAATATGTGTATATATATTTATACACAAGTGCTGGGACCATTTGCACATATTCATAAACTCCTCGGCTCGTCAGAATTGACAAATTAAAGTCCACTTTCAATCAGTAGTGCAAGGACGCCTGGTAACATCAAACATTTTGTGCTCATTTACAATATCAATGGATTAATTCTATGTGTCTCAGAGCGGATATTGAGCCAGGCTTTTGTTCTGACCACTCCATGTGCACCTGTGCAAATATAGCGGCATGTGCAGTAGATTCTTCTCAATGCATTATGAGGTGCAAGCATTAACTGTTGAAAAAATCATTTGATAATTTGTTTGATTAATTTCACATAGTCATCCTTCTTATTCCTCTTTTACCTGTCAGATACATGCATTAAACTCTGTAATAGAAACTTAATTGAGCAGAATAATTCAAGAATGCATTACATTGTTCATATTGATCATGGATTCACCAATGATTCAGCTTCATGTTGATTCACATCTCAGATTTTGGGCTGATGTGGTAGAAATGTAGACAGCAATCAGTCTGCATCCTCATTTCAAGTCCTACCAAGTACTTTGACGTAATGCAGAATCTCAGCAGCAGAACATCTAGGTTCAAAGGATGGCTCCAAGTCCTAAATTCTTACTACCATTGGGGTCTTGGGAAGTTCCTTATGATATCTGTGCTTATTTAGTTTCCTATGTCTCTATTTGTTGTGACTACTATATAAATTGAGAGGTGGAAATCATGAAGACCGTCCTAAGTAATATTCTGGCAACAGTTACTCCTACTGTCTTAGTTTACTCCTAGAGCATCTCTAGGACAGATGTTGCTGTTTAAATGCTAGAGATTTACCTCTTGACACCCAGTTTATGGTTGCTATATTGGTGACAATGAGATGGGAATGTGGCAGTCCTGTGTGGGGGGTTCTGCATTGTCACTATTTACTAGGCAGGTGATTTTTGACCACTTCAAGCCGCATCTAACAAGGGGCCTATCATATCTACTTCAGTGGATTTCTGTGAAGACTGAACAAAAAAATCCTGAAGAATACTTAATAGGTTATGTAGCCAGTAAATAAGAGCTATTAGTGTGTTGGTCAGACATGTTCTTCACAGGTAAGAACTGTAAGAATTGTTAAGCTTCTATTTTAGCATGAATCTTTAAACCACTGCCCTCTGCCTAATTGAATTGATCACTGTACCTTTCTTTGAGACATCTAGCTTTGTGGCCTTTTAAATAAAGTTTATTTTTCTGTGTTCATGTGAGAAACAGGAGAATAAGGGATAAAGGATTATTATGATGTATCAAAACACTGGAAAGAGGAAAGATAGAAACTCCCTTTAGTCTCCACATGTAGAGGGCAGAGTTCAAGGTTAGGTGTCTTCCTCTATTCCTTTACATCCTATTTTTTAAGACCGGGCTTCTCACTTAGCTTGAATCTAACAGTTCAGCTGGGCAGGTTTGCCAATGGGCCTGTATAACATGATTGTCTTGTCACTGCCCTCAGCACTAGGTTTTACAAACATGTGCCACCCAAGTCCTTTGTTCGGGTACTGGGGATCTGAACTCAGATTCTCATGGTTGTACTTGAGCCTGTACTTGTGCCTTACCCACTGAGCCATGTACTCAGTCCCTAAATGCTTGTAGTTTACAGTACTTCAGATTAATTACTTATCTCTGCTCAATCAAAATTGGCAAACTCAATTTCCATATTTCAACTCTCTCTTATGAACTGAATTTTAAGATGGATGTGATTTCTGCAAAGGACAGCTAAGACTCCAAGCCCAACACTTGAGTCAACTGTCTTTACTGCAGTGTGACATTGCCTTGGTACTGAATCTTTTTTTTTTCCTTCATTTTTTTTTCTTTTCTTTTTTTTTTTTTTGCAAATTCCTCACTGGGTGAGGTGTGATGGCAGCATCATAATTTCAGTATCAATTGCAGAGGCTCAGAGTTTCCTCATGATTGAAAACTCTTCTCTCATGCAAGTCACTGCTCGCCTGTTGCAATCCATCAAAGAGAATGGAAGTTAAGATAGCAGGGAGAGACTCTTCATATGTTTTTCAAAGTTCCACGGAGGCAGAGGGCCATGCATAAATGCAAGGTGAACTGCTCAGGGAGTTCCACCAGACACAATAATAAACAAGCTCACACGGCAGCTTACTGCAGTGCTTGCCGCCGTAGAATGCTTCAGAAAGATGCAAAAGTGTTTCTGTTCCTCTGGGGCCTCGAGTGCAGAAGAGCCCAGTTCATTCCAAGTACACACGCGGTGCCAACCATGACTATTCTGAGATTCTATTTTCCTCATGAAGATGCTATTACCTAACACTGGATGCTTAGAATTCAGACTCTTCTTCATTCTGTGCGTTGTGGCCTTTTGAGTCACTGCCAGATGAGTCACTCTTTATTCCATGTCTGTAAAGATGGTAATTGCTCAGAAAAGATTTTTAAACTGCTCATTTGAATAAAGAGTTTTGAAATTGAATATATCTGAGCACCAAGGGATGTCCATTAATTCATTTCAGAATGTTATTTTCGCCTAATGGTTCCTATTTTAATGTCAAACGTTCCTTGCTTTGGGTTGTCCGTAGACAACTAAAGAACTTAGAAAACCCACTACAACCACTAGAAAGGCAGTATGTAAGCCATGAGAAATGCTTTAAGAACTCAAGAAAATGATGCAGGGTGGGCTAGAAATGGCAAGTAAGGTATCTTCAGGCTCCATAAGACTGAACCAAAGGATCTATCCCATTCTACAATGGCCACTATAACCATGAATGATGGCGTGACTAAGATTGTGCTTGGGGCAATTGTCTAGGCACATGTTGGCAGTGTTCTTTTTCTTTGTTTGCTCCATGTAAACTGGTAACTTTTGCTTACAGAATATTTTTACCTTTGAAACTGAGCTCATGAGTGTTTTCTTCCCTTCTTTCTCCATACCCCTGATGTTGGCTGATCTCGTCATGATCTCATAGCTCTTTATACAGGCTTGCATGATGGATTTCTCTTTTCTGTGATCCAGCTGTGTTTCTCTGAGAGCACCAAGGGAGCAAGACCACTTACTTTTCCTTTTCTGTGTCTCTCACATTGTCTTGGGACAAAGTATCATACAGTGAAGTTTCACTAATGTATTGGTTTCAGTGTTTTGGTTCTGGAGATTGGATGTGTGGTTTCACACATGCTTGGTAAGTGCTTGCCACAGGGATGTATTTACAGTCCTTTTTTGTACTTTATACTTGTAAAAAGGTCTCATTAAGATGCTCAGTCTACCCTACGACCCTCTCCAGCCTTCAGGAAGATCTTTATGATGTGATTCTCCTGCCTCAGTCTTCCAAATGGCTGGGATTAAAGCTCTGATAGGAAGAAGTCTTAAATGACTTCTGTCACCACATAAATTAAGAAATCTTAAGTGACAGATTCCTGTCACTACTTTGCCATCCATGAAACTCACAGTGTCAAACCAAACTTGGTACTTAACCTAGAGAATTTGTCTGGTATTGAATATCTGGCCTATTTTCTTTTTAGTCTTTTTCTCATCTCTTTTCTTTTAATTCCTGTTTTGGTGTATTTATTTTTGTTTTTTTTTCCTAAATTACCGATGGACAAATACAGGTTTTGTGGAACTTACAGGACAGAAAATTTAAGAATTCTCTTTAAGAATAAAAATATAACCTTAAAAGTAGGTATGAAATTGAACTTTATTTTTTTATTTAGGAGTCCAAGGAAGGACCAGAAATTTAGATTCTATCTCTAGAACAACCTCAAAGATACTTCAGAAACATACAGATGTAGTACATAATAAAAATACATTAATAAAAAGGGGGGGAGGAGGAAACAACGTAAGTTAATTCTCAAAATGTTGGTAAAAGTTTGAGATCTTAAAGAACTCAAGACATCACCTATTCAGCCTTTCGTTTCACAGACTGGCATAGGGAGCCACAGGCACCCAAGCTGACCCCTTCATATGCAGAGTTATAGCTTGAGGCTCCGGTCCCTGTCTGAGCAGTGTGAACTCATCCTGGGAAAGACAAACAGAGGTGTAGGTGATCTCTGGTGAGAGTTTCTGCAGCTGAGACGATTATTTCAGCACTGATGCTTCTAGCATTAAAATGTCACTTCACTAAAGAAGTGCACACAACTGAAGCAAAGAGGCATTATGTCACCATGTGCAGCAAGAGAAAGACAGGAAGATGTCAGCAATTGTTGATCCCTTTCTGTTGCTATGTATATTTTAATATATAGTATAAGGGAATTCTGCTGAGGACAGAGACAAGAACATAATAGAATGTTATAGCATGATATTTTCTTCATTTTTTTTTTTGGCTAGCTCTTCCTCCATCAAGCCAATAGTGAAAGGGTATTTACATACTAAGCTTACAGAAGTCAGCATGGAGGAGATCTAAAAAATAAATACCCAATCTGAAGAAGCAGATTAAGGTAGTGCTTGAGTGTAAATCCTTTGAAAATTAGTGATAGACAGGTTTGCAGCTTTCTGTCATGATGGAGGCAACAGGATAAGGATTCAGTGTACTTTAGAATGCAAGAAAAAAATGACCACTGTTGGGATGGATGGTTTGAAAAACCTATCAAGTAGGTGAGTAGATCGTCTTCCAGTCAGACTGTGGCCATTGGGAACACTTAGTCCTAAAGCACCATAAATAAGAAGTCAGGAATGGTAAGAAATTATTCTGCAGGCTCATTCATATTCCAGAGGAATTGCTTCAGGGTCTTCCAGTCTGTGTTACTAGTCCAAGCTGTTGTCATTAGCAGGTGTGGTGTGTTGTCTCCCCAGGACTTGAAAGTGAGGGAAATGAGGTTGCCGTCACAAAATGACACTACAGAACCCTCATGTAAGTTATCCAAATTGAGAGAGTCAGCGTCACCTTTCTGCCATAGAAGGGCTCTGGGAATGAAGTAGACATGGCAGACATGACAGAGGTGACATTAACCTGACTTCCTGTATTAATGAATCTGACAAATGGGAGAATAAACTCATCAAAGATGGGAAGCCTAGGAAAAGGAATCTCCTGAAAAATGGTGGCATTAAGGTGTCATTGCTGCCCGAGGAAGAGGACTGGCCACCTGGATGCTCTCAAACTCTCCCCTCTCATTTGGAGGAAGTGCGCGTCTGGCAAGATGTGGATGTCAGGATGTTTCAGTCTGATGTTATTAACATGAAAGTCATTTAAATTTCCTGCTCCTGTGCTTACAATGCAGACATTGGAAGATTATCTGACGCCACGTGCAGCTTTAATTGCAGGAAAGAGGATACACTGGTCATAAGGTTTTGAGTATTTTTAATGTCATAGCCGTTATTTTGTATTATGGATAACAACATGGCATTTGAGCACAGTTTATCTTTCCATATATCTATCACCCTGGGGAAACTTTGCTGATCCTGTGCTAGCTCCCAACGTGAATACAATAATTATGGCAACTAAATTCAATTTGGTATGGTCTCGACACTGTCTTATGTTTATTGGTAAATTTAATCTTTATGTCAACTCCATGAATAGTCAGATTAATTTTACAGATGGGGAAAATGTAAATAGAAGAGGACGTGCCACTTGCCCGAGATCTACCCAGTCAAATGAGAAGAAAACTGAACTTTCAACTTAGAACTAGCTTCCTAATTCTAGACCATAACCACCATAATATACAGTCATTCTATTTATTACAGACAGAAATCTCTTATTTAACATTCTCAAATTTAAACAGAAAATGTGAAAATGACAAGCGTTTTCCAAAGTACTCCCAAAACACAAGCTAATGTGATATAAAATAATTTGGAGAGAAAGCTAGTAACTACTATGTATTGTCTCCTCTTCTTCCCCTGGTGAGAATAATCCTGTAAAATGCTTGATTGAGTAAGGCTGTTGATATTTTACCTTGGGTACTATCACAACATAATATACATGCACTGTTTTACCTTTCAAAATTCCTGAACGTGTTGCATTCAAAACCATAACTCTCCCCATGAGCTTAAGGTAAGGGCTGGGACTTACATGTGAACAGCTTGGGATTCTGCCTGTGTAGTTGGATTTAGAAGGTTGTTGCATGAGTAGTTGGCCCTGCACTTTTCATACCATGGTGACTGAATAGAAGATCACAGTTTCAAGAACTGAGGTCAGAGGCTGGAAGTAGTCCAGTAACCCAGGTGAGGAATGGTGCCCTCAGAGGCCTGTGAAAACCAGCTTGCCAGCATGCTGGTTCTAGACGGTTGCATGAGAAGTGAGTACCAAAGAGCCTGTTTTACTATTGAATTTCCTCCAAGATCTCAGATGGTCTCTCACTGTTGGAGACTGAAGGCTGTGGTGTTAGAGCTGATGGACTGTGAAGGCCACATATTCCAGAAGACCTAAGAAGATGGATGTGAAACCAATCTAGCCATGCATGCATTATAGGATTATTTAGGATTACTCAATCATGTGCCAGAATAACAATTCTATAAACACTTAAAAGGACTAAGAATAAAACATAGCCATGCTATTAAATAGCTAATGTTTCAGATCCTGTAGATAGACAGAGCTGAGTTTAAATTGGGCTTTTTCATTTTTTTTTACATGCATTAGCTGGGATATCTTAGGAAATCTTGTTCATTCTCTGAATCTGTGTTCAGCACATATTTCAAATGGGATAATACTAGTTCACAATGAATGGAGATATTGTGGAGGAATTTAAGCCTGTAATGTATATAAAGCTTTTAATGAAGTTCTAAAGTCTAAGTAAGTATCAATAGCTATTGTTTTGACATTTTTGTTAGAAATAGCCAAGCAGTTCCATTAGGTCCAGACTATAACAAATTAAAGTGAAAGAGAAAGAGAGGAATAGCTAGTTTTGCATAGGAGAGTTTAAGTAGGCTTCATTGATGAGTTAGCACTGAGTCAGAGTCTTCAAGGCACAAGCAGAATTTCAACAAAGAAAGAAGAGAAGGTACTCTTAGAGAAAGAAATGAACTTCCTATGATGTGATCTGTACAGACAGCTGGTAAAGTTGGTCTGTACTCACTAAAAAGTCTGGAACTAGATTTGGCTTATGACTGCTAATTCTGGAACTAAAACAAGAAGATAGACTGAGATGCTAACAACAAACTCTCAAACAGGGTGCAAAGCAATTTCTGACACAAAAAGGCTGCCTTCTGACCTCCACGGGGGGTGGGGTGGGGGAACCCCAAAAATCCAAAAACAAAAACAAGAACAAAACAGTTCGGCAAAGTGATCATAGACAGGGCTGGGAAATGATGAACAAGTTCAGGGAGGGAAGGAACAAGTACAGGAGGGAAGGAACAAGTACAGGAGGGAAGGAACAAGTACAGGAGGGAAGGAACAAGTACAGGAGGGAAGGAACAAGTACAGGGAGGGACGTTCTGTGGAGCCAGGAGACTTAGGGAAGAGCCTCTTGTGTGAATGGGTGTCAAAGTGGAGCTCTGTTCCCAGTGGAGACAGAGACGGCCACTCAAAGACCCAGAGGAGGAAATATGAAATGCTCAGTAAAGGGAAGACAAACCTTGGTTTAAGTCTTCATCCCACCCCTATTACCTGTGCACACCTAAAACACATGAATCTTAATCACGTTTCCATATTTGAAAAGGTAAAACCATTTCATCGATCTGATAAGACCGGTGTGAGTCTAGAAGGGACTAATGCATTTAAAGTGCTTAGGAAACTGACTGGCTAACGACACACCACTGTGTACATCTGGGACTATAGAAACTGGTCAATGCAAATTTAATATCAGGGAAAATAATATAATAGTCATCAAATTACTTCCCATTACTCAGAAGAGTAGGAGATATTGTACAACAATTCGAGTTGGATATCTGAAAAGACGAATGATGTCAATGTCAGATCAATTTAATTTTCCTTATTTGAAGGATATTAGAGAAAGGTAAAATATAAACCACAACTGAACTGACTATGCCTTTGTCTGTTTCCATGGCATTCTTTTAAGGCCAGGCTGCAAGAAACTCTTTAGACTATCATGCCCACAAGAATGTTTTGTAGAAAGCTATTAAGTGTTCAATGAAATAAATAAGTTTGATACTGAGTCAAACAGGTTACTTTATGGCAGAACTTTCTAGACAGTTCTAATAATGTGATGCGAATATTAAAAAAATTAGTAAAACAAAATTCTTATTTTGACATAGAATTTTAAAAGGTGGTATGCGTTTTTTGTGTACAGCGTGTATAGGCAGGTATCCACAGGTATAAATCTTGTATGTACCTGCCATGTTGCATGTTTAGAGGTCAGAAGGCAGCCTTTTGTATCAGAAATTGCTTTGCACTCTGTTTGACAGTTTGTTATTTGCTGTTGCCCAACCTTATCTAGCTGGCTCATGAGTGTCTACAGCAGAATTTCTAAACCATCCTAAAGCTGAGAGCCTTTAATACAGTTCCTCATATTGTAATGACCCCCCACCACAAAATTATTTTCTTTGCTACTTCCTAACTATAATTTTTCTATAGCTATGAATTGCATTGTAAATATCTCTGTGTCCTGATGATCTTAGAACAACCCCTGTGAAAGGGTTCTTTCACTTTAGTGTAGTCATGTGTGACCCACAGGGTGAGAACCACCGTTCTACACTTTCTTACCTTCATCTCTCAGCTCTGTGTAGTAGTGCTGGGATTACAGATGCTCACTAACATATCTGGCTTTAAGTCAATTTTGTATATCCAAACTCTGGTCCTTGAACTTACATATAAAGTACTTTATTCACTGACCCATCTCTCAAGCCTGTGATAGAGTTTTACTAAGGGTAGAAGTACACCATTTGAGAAAGAGATGTGCAGACAATATATTTTGTTGGAGATATGGCTTTTATAAGGAGATTATTAAATTACATTTAGAAAAACATCATGGGTAAGAGATTGAGTATTGCTACTTAATACCTTCATTCGTGATCTGGGCAAGACAAATCAAGAAAATAATGATTAGGCATTATATTGGACAGAGCTTCTCTCTACTTGAAAAACAGAAATAAAATTCAAAGAATATATTAGAATGCATTTTTTAAAAGAATGGAATAAAGATCAATAGAGAGACAAAAAATAATGCCTTATCTAGCAGACCAGGGTGATTTTATTTTCAAGAGTTGGTATGCCATCCAATTCTTTCCTGTCATAGGCAAAAGACTTTGAGTTGCTCTAAAATGGGATACTTTCAGAGCTCAGGGACTGCCAGCAAGGTCCCAGTTTGAGTTGTTCCTAAACGGAGTTCCTAAGTATGAGTGTCCTTGAAGAGGATCTTAAAACAAAGATCTCCTGTCTTTCTAGCTCAAACTTGGGAAGGTATACAGAATCTGACCTGGTCCTGCCTCCTTGTGATCCTAAGTATAGAGATTGCTTGTGATTAGTGGCATCTCTAGACTCCCATGGTAGATGTTGAAAGTTGCAGTTCCTTCCTTTCTGTTTCAATGACTTGAAGGTTTTTATGGAGATATGACATGCTGAGAGTGTCTCAGTGCATTAACTAAAGTAAAGTAAGGATGTATGTGTGTGTGTGTGTGTGTGTGTGTGTGTGTGTGTACATGCATGTGCTGACATATCATGAATGTGAGAACAACCAATATGGAAGGTTCTAGAAAACAAAATGAAATTCAAAGGACATTTTAAAAATAGCATTAAAAAAATAGAGGAAACATAATTAGGGAGACAAGAAAGATGCCTCTTCTGTAAGTTTTATAGAAAAGAAAAGCTTGGTACTTGAGTTAAATCATAGTAATGGACTTCTAAGACAGGCAACCAAGTATGAGACATGTAAACACTTTCACATAAGGATGGGTTATGTGTTGGGAAATTGTTAACCTGGAATAAATAAAACTAGGACAAATAGAGTTCTTATACTACTTAGAAAGAAAGTAAGGGTTGAGATGAAGACTTTCAACACTGAAGATAAGAAAGAAATTACATTAATAAAGCTGTCCAAAAGAAGGTAAGGCTGTCTTATATAAAAGTATCTTAAAATAAAATTATTTTGTAGACATTGTGACAGATGTTATGTAAAACATATCATGTGAATTAGCTTCTTAATCTTCTCAAAATTCCTGTGAGAGAACTGTTATCCTCTCCTCACACTAAGTATGGGAAACAGGATGTTGGTGAGGATAGATTATTAGCAAATAGAAGGATGCAGATTTGATCATGTAACACTGCCAAATTGTGAAGGTGTTTATTGCCATTTTTGGGTGTTTTAATCACAGCCTGAACTGTTAGAGAATGTGTTGATTTCAAGACTTTTCTCTACCATTTTCAAAGTCCTCGATCAAGTCTTGCTGTATTGATGACTGGAACATTGAATTGATCTCTTAGCCATTGGGTTCATATGTCATTTTTCAGCTTGAACACAGTTGTGAAAGAATTACAGTAGTTCATAGAAAGCCAGTGAAATCAGGAGAGGGGATAGTTAAACGATTAGAGAAAGTCAAAGGAGGTTATATAAGGTCACTCGGCTCTAACTTGGTGGCATTTAATATGCAAAAAGTTAAGGGAGAAAAAAACTCATTTCAGGAAGGGAGCTTCTCAGAAACAAAGTCTTTCTAGAGAAAATATTCTGAAAAAGCAATTATTTGGGAGACAGTGAGTAGAATGGGCAGAACACGGCTGTGTCAGGGTGAAGCCAATGTCTTTGATGGTAGCCTAACTGTTGCCCTTCTAGTGACCTTGGCAAGTCTTGGCCTTAAACATGATTCAGAGTGCTAGAAATTATGTGTGTGCTTGGCCTTCTTTTATTCTCCCATTACAGGATAATCAGAACCTGAAGGTAATATGTGGGTCATTTTCACTTAGGGAAAGCTTTAAACTAAGTTTAACAACTGTGATGGCAAGAGTTCTCAGGTAGCCGGACATCTGAGACTGCAATAGATAACCTCAGGAAAACCCTTCCAAAGCTGGGAGATCATGGCTTCCAGTGACCACAGAAAGCTCACAGTCCCCATTAATAAAATCACCTGAAAAAAAGAATGAACGCTTTTGCTGAAAAGACCTTCAATGTGTTCATTTTGTAGCAAGAAGTCAGTTTCTTCTTTAACACAGAGAGAAACTGAACATTCCTACAAAGGGATTCTTTTTTAACCTCTGGGAGGGCTCTTTTCTGCTTCATAGAAATTTATCCTAATTCCATGCCCCCACACTTCATAGGTTGTTACCTGGTCCATTACTCCAACATGTAACTTGATAAAGCTCAGGTTCTTGTGATATTGGTTTTTAGCGCTGGCTTCTTCTAGCTGCTGCTTTGAAGTACCAGATAACATTCTTAGCCTTGCATGGAGCCTGGGGCTTGCTGTTCAACTTCTCATTGTCCTGTGGCTGTTCTGACTTCTTGCTGTGCCGCTCTATGGTAATCTTGCCCTTTTTCTGCCTTTTAAAGAGGCCAAACCTTAGGCTTTTCCAGGTGGCTAATCATTCCATCCTCAGAATTGTGCAGATGATTCAGGAAACAGTTCTTTTACTTCTTAAGCATGTAAAGTTTGGCCTTTACATAGGCAGGGATGTCACTGAGCTATGCACATGAGTCTTAGAGGGTCTTGTGAACAGAGATAACTACCTGTGCTCTTTCACAAACAGATAAAAACCTGTTTTCTTCATGTGGCACCCTGAGGCTTACAGTCATGCCTTTTATCCAAAGGCATCCACTGCTCGGAGAATCCAGAGCCAGCACAGCTGGGAAAAGCCAGCTCTCTCACTAGGCAACATTATGTGCCACCTAGAACTGAAGGGGCCGACCTTCTCTGGACAAAGCATCTTTTGGTCGAAATGGAACTGTTAATACTCAAAGGTTTCTGGAACTTGATTATGGAGAGTTGGTATTGAGACTTTTCAAGGTCTGTGCTATGGTAAAAGGATATTAACTTGGGAGAGGAAAAAAAAAGTCACCTCCTGTCTCACCTACTTAGAACAAAATTGCTTCTGTAATTATTAAGAACTATTTTGCAACACATTTAATGGGAAGGTTAGAGGACTGAATCTAACAGGCGATTAGAGTGCTTACACCTGCTTACAAATGGTAAAATCAGGGATAAATCTTATTCTGCAATTTGAAAAGGAAGGAGGCAAAGTCACAATTGCTAGTGGCACCCAGAAAGAATCAACTCGGCATGCCCAGAACGTGTTGCAATGGAGCAGTGTTACTCACAGGTGTTTGCAGTGCCTTTGGGGATGGGGAGGTATGAGCCCGGACTCCAAGGTCGGCCCTGGTAATTCTTCTTGCATTTCCCACAGTCTGGACCTGTGGTGTTGTGCTCACATTCACATGTCAGTTTGCTGTTGTCATACAAACACGAAGTGGCATGCAGGTTGCATTTGCACCTAGGCAGAGGAGAGACAAAGAGTTTACTGTCAGTCAAGTGGGTCTTGGCAGTCGAGCTACAGAAGGGCCACATGGAGCTCACAAACCACACTGCATTTTTGTGCTCTACAGAAACAAATGGCAAAACACATGGAGATCTGCAGGCTTAAACATAAGGAGCTTTGTAACAAAGGCCTTTTGAAGAAGGGACCTTTCAAATGTACCCATCTGCAGGTGCCATTCTGAGGCAGCCTAATACTAGTCCAGTTTACATGGCCCGGGAGCTCTTCTTGGACAGCTGTGCTCCTAAAGACTTTCCCTCAAAGTCATCTAACATATTGTCTCCAGTGGATGGTTCATCTGTGGCATCAAAAGTTTGACAAGTTCATGAGTTTCTTTGGCTTTAAAGAAAGATGTTTTCTTTTTCATATCATGAAGACAAATCTCATTTGTTGAAAAAACATGACAACCATTGAAACAACTTGCTACTCAGAACTTTTCTAAGGACTTGACAGCTTATAAGCAGGCTTTCTCATTCTGGGACTAAATAATCGCAGGAACCTTTGCATCAAGTCTTCCCCTTCCCCCCAGAGGAGATAAGACAGCAATCTTTACATTTCCCATTCACAACATGTATCAACCTATATGGCAATCACAAGGTCTCTCAGAAACTGGCCAACTGACTCTAGCAATCCTAGAAAGTACAAAATAAAGAAACAAACATGTCTGTGACAGTGATTTGAGGCCACTATGACTTCTAAAGAGCAGTGACATATTAGAAGCAACAATGGAACACTTGATTTCCTAATCCACTCCCACATTCAAAGTCTTTGACTGAAACTGTGAAGACCAACTTGCTATTTGTCGATGCAGCAGGTAGAAAATTGTCTCACATCCTTTTCAGGCCATATTCTCTGGGGGAGGGGGTAGGAGGGACACCTACCTTGACAGAATGACCATGAATAGGAATGTTCCTCCACAGAGCAGAATGACCATGAATAGAGATATGTGCCCACACAGAGAGGCCCAGGGATAAAATACCAACATACGTCAGACTCAAACTAAAATGTCACCTGTGTGTAGGTGTGTTAAAATGAAAATCTCTGTGAACTAGGTAAGAATAGCCAGGCACAAGTTTCATAAAGACAAATACTGTGGTGTGGTGTGTATTTTCTTTGGAGGAAGATGTCATAAACCAGAAAAAATAGCAGAATATTTTTCCATAGGTGGAAAATGGAATCGTTTAACTACTGATGTTATTGCTACTCTATCTACATAGCAATGTCTATTTTCTTTTGATGCAAATGGGCTCCTGTTCACTACAAGGAAGAAAATGAATGACTATGACTTAGAGATCCTTGACTTTCTTCTAAGAAGGTATAGCTCTGGAAGCAATGGCTATTCAGTCAAACCTCTCTGGGAAGACCAAGCCTCAGTTTCCTAACGGCTCTTCCATAATGAATAATACGTCTAGCTACATCTCCCTCTGTGTACTTATTATTTATAATAAGGTGGAAGAATGGTTACATTAAAATAATAGAAATTCAACTTAAATATTCATATAAATATATAAATAATATTTTTTAAAGATTCACATTTTCACCATCTGCCTAAAAGGAAAGAAGGAAATAATTAATTTAAACAGTGTTTAATTGTGAACCAGACCCTAGAACAATCTCTGATATGCAGGCAGTTATATGTGTGAGTGTATTTTATTAAAAGATCTTGTTCTTTCCTGACATTAGCACCTTTATTTATGGATGTGTTTGTACATATGGAGGATGTTTGAAACCCAAGTGTGAGAAGCACCAGCTCTCATTGATTTAACATCCTATCTGCTCCTATAAATTTCAAATGAGGAAATGAACAATGTGACCCCAAAGAATACGCTCATTTCATGTTTGGAGACTGAGAATGCAAACAGTCAGTATGATCTGGATTATATATCTTGCATCTTTTTAATATGTGCATACTCATAACTGGTCCAGGCAATTCCATTCTAAAGACATTATATTAGCTGGGAAAGTTATTCTTTGAATAACGAAAGGAGGTGAAAGAAGGATAGATACATTTTTGCTACTATTTTTTCTCAATTTTTTTCAGTAAAAGATTAATTCTTACTTGTCTAAAAGCTTGTTATTGAAGGTTCAACCCAGTACATAACCCTTAATCAAAACTCATACACATCTCTAGCATTACTTTTCTGATTAATGAAGTTACTTCCATGCGTTGGTTTCTTTAATTGTTACTTAAGGTTTTTTGTATTTTTAAAAATATTAACTCAGTGTATTATCCCTTTTATCCTCTGGAAAGAGCAGTATCCACCATGTACCTGACCTTCTCCAGCTACGTTCTTGTCTTAGTTAGGCCTCTCTGTTGTTGTGATAAAACACCATGACCAAAAATAACTTTGGAGGAAAGGGTTTATTTCATCTTACAGCATATGATCCATCATTCATGGATCTTAAGGCAAAAACCTAAGCAGGGTAGAAACCTAGTGGCCAGAACTGAAGCAGAAGCCATGGAAGATCACTGCTTACTAGTAGCATTCTCTTCTTCAGTTTTCTTTTTTATACACTCTTGGGTTACCTACTCAGGAGCAGCACCACTGATAGTGAGCTAGGCCCTCCCACAACAATTGTTACTCAAGAAAATGTTCCCCAACACTGGTCTACAAGCCAATTTTATGGAGGCATTTCTCAATTGGGATTCCTTCTTTCCAGATAACTCTAGCTTGTGTCAAGTTTACAATAGCAATAAACAACACCAAAAATGTTTCCTATGCAGGACACTGCTTCCCTCTTCCTTTTGACTTTAATGTACTTGTATCTTTATTAACTCTCCTCTTTCTCATTTCTTCCAAGAAGCAAGCATCTCCTGTTAGAATCATCCCTGTCTTCTCCATGGGAAACCCAATGGATATTCTCACTTGCCTTGGCTTCCTCGGATGTGTTGACTGTGGAATACTCCTTTCACTTGCTGGCTATCCTTACTGAATCCCTGAGTTCAATTACAGGACCCTGTCTACGGTCTAGCCTCTGCACAGGCTATTCCTTTGACTTCTATCTTAACATGATCAGCCGCGGTCACTTCTTTTCCTTCTTTTTCTTCTGTTGTCCTAAATTTTCTTCAGTTATAGACATTTTATCACAAATTTATCTTTCTCATCAACCCTCAAATGTGAAAATTTCCCTGAAAATATGAATAAAATTTAAGGAGACTCATATTCTCTATGTCCTACAGGGGTCCACAGAAATCTCTCTTGTTATCAGCAGGTAACAGTGTGCAATCAATGTGTCCACAATCCCTGCATCAGTATCCTTACCACAGGTCCCTCCCACTGCTCTCAGATGTATTTATCAAAAATGTCTTGTGGACATACCTTTGAAAGGACCCAAACCAAATTTCTGGGCTTTCTTCCCCTACTTACACCCATTTCTGGGTTTTCTGTCTCAGGAATTATTATCTTGGTCAACTGGACCTCTTTTAACTCAGTTTACCAAGAATGGTACGTCTCTGTCACTTTCATGCTCCACCTAAGTGCTCATCACTTCATATCACACCCAATCCTCCGATGCTTGCTCCTTTAGTATCTTTAGGACAGAGATTATGTCCTCGGTAGTGATTGTCAGTGTGATTTTGTTGTTTACAACAACTACTAAACAGAAGTGAATGCTGTAGTTACACTTCTTTCTGCATCATACACATTCTTAGTTTCAACCATTATTTTACACAAATACCTCTGGCTCATCCCCAACTTAGAACTATTATAAGATTGTGTATTACTATTAGAATAGGTTTTAAGCCCTGTGGTGTGCCTTCAAATCCCTCTGCAGTTTACCACTTTTTTCTTTTCTAGCTTCATTGTTGAAACTCCTAACTCTATCCTTGGTTCTTTGAACTCTGCATTTCAGATACTGTAAGGGTAAATCCTTTGGAATGTAAATAAAAAAGCTTAGAAAATAAAAAAAATTATTTATTCTTACTTCAACACTTTCTTTTCCATCCCATTCTCCTTCACCTCAGTAATTCTTCCTTTAGATGCGAACTTTGAAACCTCAGTGCCTGATTCCTAGTTGATATCCAAACACCATTTGTCAGTCAACTAAATGCATTTCCCGCCATGTAGAACACTCATCTTCTGGGCATCTACATGAAGCTCACAGATTCAGGCTGTATTTCAGTTGTTTTTCTGATGCTGCCCTTGCTGGGAGGCAACAGTCATGTCTGCCTATTATTGCAACAAACTCATCATGCAGCAAGGTGTTTGATACATTACAGGTGCCCAGATGACATTAGATGTTTAAACAAGTGACTAGAAAATAAAGAGACCCTGTGAAGCTAGAAACAGTTCATGTCTCTGTTATACTGTGTCTAGCATAACAATAGACTGATAGTAGAGTTAGTAAGCATTGGAACACATCAAATACCCTACGATATATGCTAAAAACTGTCACATGCCTTGTTATTAGTTTTCACAAAAAATCATATTTGACAAAGAGAATTCTATCAAACTGGTGAGATCTTATAAACCCAATTTAATTTTAATTTGAATTCTTGAGGGTTTTCCAGATGACTGAAATTGAACCTAAGAGCTATCTCATAATGATCCTGAAAGATCTAGGAAAAGGGCACAGCCCAAGGGAGAAGAACAACAGGGTGTGGTATAGCATAGCCATAGTGGAGCCTGTGCCTTTCATCTTCAGATCCTCATGCTGGGAAGGCAGCCCTGGTTTAACTGGTGCTCGGTGAAGCCTTGCTTTGGCACTGGATGCTGCTTAACATGTCCTAAGAAGTGAATCTGATGGTGCTGGGTGGATTTGCAGCTGTCCCTCCTAGTCCTTGTGACAGTGATGTGTAAGTGTCAAGTGTGGAAAGTAGATGCAATGGTACCAGAGCTCTGGTCTGTATTTGGAAACAACTCCCTTTCCCTTTCCACAGCTCACTTTATTCTTATCACTCCCATTCCAATCAGAAGTTAAACTCCTTTATTTAGAGTCCTTGCCAAGCAGAATGACTTTTCCTCTGAAGATAAAAAAGAAAAAAAAAAGAAAAGAAAAGAAAATGGATTTCAGTGTTGGGAGATTGCTCTCAATTCTTGATGTCATGACCTCTGACATTGTGATGGGTGGAGGGCAGATTTCTGATCCATCCCACTTGTCTCTGACATATTCATTATTCATTCCCATGGTCATCCAGCT
Source organism: Tokudaia tokunoshimensis (assembly GCA_036184795.1). Lineage (NCBI taxonomy): Eukaryota > Metazoa > Chordata > Mammalia > Rodentia > Muridae > Tokudaia > Tokudaia tokunoshimensis. The sequence goes on along the minus strand of BTHU01000003.1, from coordinate 50,410,373 downwards.
CCCACGTCTACTGTCACCACAGGAGAGGATGTGTACAGGCAGAGATCTAAGTCTCTGCTGATAGTCAAATATCTGATGCTCTGAAGAGCTGAGCCTACTCACTCATGTTGTTTACATACAGAGAATGCATATAAAGATACTGCAGATAGAATTAATTGACTTGCATGTACCTTGAAGATCTATTTGTGTACAAGCGACAAATATCAGATGCTGTCAAATAAGAGCTTTTCTTTCAGGCTTTTCAGCAAAAATAAACTCTATTCTGCACTCCAAACTTAATGAACACCAGTGTGTTCTTGCTTTCAACCAGGTCTGTACTTCCTGAATTTTAGTGACCAGCTGTCATGAGTCAATTTAATCTTGCTTATAAAATCGCTCCAATATTTAGTTCTATGCCACCTGCCAGTAGGTATGAAAAACCCATGCAGTCTGCCCAGTTTTTCTTTATAACTTAATATATCTATTCTGGGACAGAATTTCCTGCCAGCCAGAGGTCTGTGTAGTCTATTAGAAATGTTTCCAATAAGGACACAGGACAAGGGGAAACTTTCTATCTAAAAAGTAAAACAGAAAGCAGGGTCAGGTTCTGTCTTGCGGGTTCTCTTTCTCCTGGAAGGACTTGTCAGGAAGTAAAAGAAGTTAAAGCTTCACAGAGTAAGACCCTAGCAATGAAGGGTCACATGGTCATATGATTTTGTAAAATTTCCACATATAAGACTTTGTATGTAAGTGATCCTTTACTTAATGAACTGAGTCTCAGCTCACCTCTCCGATAGCTATACAAGATATGTTTTAGTTGTTACCAGAACCGAACTGAATCTGCCTTTCATTACAGTTCCCACTCTGGATTACCTTTGATTATATAAATGTTTTTTAGAAAATGTGCCAGCATTGGTATTGGAGCATCGTAAATATCTTTTAAAATAGAAGGACGATCATATACAATGAGTCTGTCGTGCTTCTCTGCCTCCGAAGCTCTTTATCTTGCTTCCCATTGACATGTGAATTCCTGGCTCTTACCTCAGTATAGGTTATTTGAAATGGAGTTTGTAATAAGGGAACATCCAGATTCCATGTTCTGGCATTAGTGTTAAAAAATGTGAATCCAAATGCTGCCATTTCCACTTACTTGTTATTAACCCACAGATGAATTGACGGTGAATCTTAATTATTAACTTGATGAAATTTAAAATCATCATGAAAAATAAGCCTTTAAGCTTGTTTGGAGAGGGAGATTCTAGATCAGAAGATCTACCCTAAATGTGAGTGGTAGCATTCCATGGGCTGAGGTCCTGGTCTGACTACAAAGGAAGAGGGAGCCGAGCAGAATTCTATACTCTTTGTTTCCTGACTGTGGTTGTACTGTAACCTAACAGTTGTAATCGCCCCACACTCTGTGCCATGCTCTGCCCACCATGATGGAATGTCCATTCAAATTATGATCCAGTAAGCCTTCTTTAATTAAGTTTCTCTCGTTTTGTATTTTGTTGAAACAAGAAAACTATTTGCAGATGACTAACTTATTGAACAAACAATGATGCGAAACTAATGTGTACAGAATACTCCCAAGCACATGGCATTTTATGAAGTTTTCTGTTTGTTTGGGGTTTTTTTGTAGATGTCACACAGATTTCTACAAACTGCATAATAATGTCAAGGGTTTGGCATTAATAGATACAGGTGATGCAATTTAATAGTCAGGGGTTAGAACAACAGACCAAGATGGAGTAGTCGTTCAGAGGATGGGCAGTCTGTCTCCAGATCCCTGTTCTTCATGCTTAGAGGGCTTCTCTCTTTAAAGTATGGTTTAGCCTCAGTTGTTTCATTGGTAAAACACAGACAACAAATGGATGTATTTTGAAGTGGAGAGTGAACCAAATAATGCATGCCAGTTGTGACTATTTAGCACAAAAGTCTTAATAAGTGTCTTTTAAATGTTAGTATTTCTGTAATTGCTATGTCTACTATCAATTGAGCTACCAATTCTTCCTGTAATTATTCTGATACCATGTATTAAGCAACCTGGACATGCCTGTAAGTATTCAAAAGGAAGATCATAGAATCTACTGTGTAGGGAAGAGGAGACATACGTAGAACATAGTCCATAAAATGGTAAGAGTTTGTCTATTTAATCCTGATGGAATCAGGACTTAGGTTGATGAGTCCATATTGTCTCTAAGATACAGATGATGAATTCACTTTCAGCCATGAGAGAGACAACCTCTACTGTGAAAAGAATGTGCAAGAATAGAAGCTGCTGTGGGAAGAGTCTTCCACAGGTCCTTGTGATAAAACCTTGCTCTTCAGGCTTCTGCTACTGGAAAGTAGAAGAATCAAGAGATGTGGGTGGCATAGGATGAGGAACCCTGGCTCTCAGATCAGTTCAACTACAGTAAGGGAAAAATAGGTCAAACCTGGAGCACCTGCCTGTCAACTGAAAGGAGCAAGAAAGAAACATCTGCCTTGTTTCAAGCATATGTTTATCATAAACACATACTAACCTATCATTGTATGTATATGTGGCAAGCAATGAATAAACATAAAATATTATTACTACCATTATCATTATGACTAATCACTTCTCTGGATTGATCATAATTCCACATGGAAAAAAAGAGGTCCCAATCTTTCTGGAGTCTTCCTATGCATTTCTTCCTTTAATAACAGACTTGAAGGCAGCTCATCCCTGAATGTACTTTGGCAAAATGTATAATATGTAAAAATGCAAGTTGAAGTAGAAAGTTGCTAATAATAAACTTTTAAAATAAGTGTCTCCATGCCTGTGAGTGAAAGAGCAAAAGAGACTGGAACAGTGGATTTGCATTTGGACATCTGTACAGTAGGAGAAGACACCAGGAGTGAAGGAATTGCTCTGCAAGACGAAAGGGCTACTTGCCATCCAGTGTGAAAGGTTCTTCTGCCACAAGCATTTTGAGTATTGACCAGGGTTCTGACTAATTGGGACCCTCTTCTTCTGAGCTCTGTTCTTTAGAAAACAAGCTCTGTAAATGGATTCTCACAGACTTGTTTTCGAAGCACAGGTAATGGCAGCTGTAGTTTTCTTTGGGGATTTAAAACAAAGAAGAAGATCATGACCCATCCTTCACAGAAATCATGATCTTTTGACCATTTAGAAACATATAAGGTTATGTTCTTGCCTGCAGAGTGGCAGAACAAGGACCAGCCTTTTCTGAACTTATTAAGTAAAATGAGCTAGATACCTTGCACCTTAAAAACTTTTTAAAAGTTTCATTTAACCCTTATTTGAAACCCTAAACTTGCTTACAATGAATTGTCTGATTACATGATTCACTAAGCTGCTGGTTATTTTAAGTGTTATCAAAAATAGTCCTTTTCTTTTTCTATTTCTAAACTAGCTAGCAAGGGTAAAGTGCCATGACTGTAAAATTAAAAATAGGACCTTATACATTTCAGATAATGCACTGTCTGAGATCGGGGCAGAGAAATGATGGTACTATGTGACCTGTTACTAAACTTATGAGCATCCAGCTAATGGTTAGTCCAAAGAAAGAAGACGCATTCTGTGGTCCAGGTTGTCACTCTGTTCTGAAGACTGGCAAGTAAAGAGCATATTAAATTAAAACTAAGACAACTGGAGTCTAGGTTGTAATTAAGAGATGACCCCTGATGCTTGCTTTAATCACAGAGATAGTGTACCAACACTGGCGGGTCCAGTCCTAGAGATACGAATCCTTATGGATTCCTAGCATTCTAGCAGCTAGACTTTGCAAGAGATGAGATGCTGTGGTCATAGGTGCTTGGAGTCTGGAGAAACAGGAGAGTGAACTCATATTTTTGTTCTGCCATGAACCTACTGACTTCCCCCATTGTATCACTTACAACCTGTGATACAGGTTACAATGAAGACCACATTCAATAGTCTTAGCGGTTAGAAGGACTTTTGCTGAGTTCAGGAAGTTCATATTCATCCCTTCTGTGGCTCATACTAAGAAAAGGAACACTTTCTTTCACCTAGGTTTAGGCAGTTCTTCAGTGTATATGCTTGTTTTCCTAAAACAAGGCTTATCTAAGCAGATGTAGGAGAGTTAGATTACATGGAGCAGGCTAGATAAATAGCTCTATGGAAAGAAGCTTGAAGAGCTAGCCCTGTGTGCAGGAAAAGAACCACTCCATCAGCCTTATTCTGTACTTTAGCTTTCACTAAAAATTTGGAGAGGAAATTGAATTAGATTCCCATGGGTGGTATGGAAAATTGGGGGAAATAGGTTTCTTCTAATTCTCCTTTCTTGAGAAATAAGATAATATCCAGGAAAAAAAAAGTGTGCACCTGGCACAGACTGTTTTTATTCCCTATATTTGGTGGCCTAGTTTTATTAACCTCTAGAAAAGACAATGTTTTAAAGGCAAAAACAAATAATCAAACAAAAGATAAGAACGAAAACAGAAAACAAAAGACATACACAAAAGAGGAACAAATGGTGCCAATGAGAACCTGATCCTACTCTGTGACTGCTTACCCAACTATTGCTATAGAACCCTCATCCTGCTTCATGACCAATGATGCAACCTGTGACAGTCTTAGAACCAAAGCTAAGAAACAAAAGCCCTTGTGACAGTATTTAAAACAACAATGAGCTATGACATAGTCCAAGAGAAATGGCATCACCAAGAAAACACAAGTAGCCCATGACCACTGGGTTTATCAATTTCACTGTGATAATTAATCCACGACTTCCTGTCAGTTAAACATCAGAAGAGGGATCAAAACTAGAGCCGTTAGTGTAAAGAAATATTTTAATTAATTTAACATGGGTCAAGGTCAGACTTTATATACAAGTGAAATATGACCAAAAAACCTGAGTTCACCTGCAAACAATGGCTAATTCTGTTCAGGTAAGTCTACTTGAGTGCGGCCCACAGGCTCATGTAAGAATTCCCTCTAGTACATTGGTATTGAAAGGGGTTCATTATTTAGGAAGAGACCATCAACAACATATCCTCAAATGGAATAGAGGGGCATGGGCTGGCGCGCGCTCTCTCTCTCTCTCTCTCTCTCTCTCTCTCTCTCTCTCTCTCTCTCTCTCTCTCTCTCTTTCTCCCTCCCTCTCTCTCCCTCCCTCTCTCTCCCTCCCCCTCCCTCCCTTCCCCCTCTCTCTCCTTTTGTTTCAAACAAGAGATAAAAAAAATCTGTCCCTATACATACTCATCCAAATGTGCTACCCTCATCTTAGGCCCAATACAATAGAGAAAATTGATCTAGGATGGTAAAGTCCAAAACTATACATGAAAATGAAACTAGGTAGTAGTGGCACACACCATTAATCAGAACTCAAGAAACAGAGCCAGGCTGACCTCCGAGTTTGAGGCCAATCTGGTCTTCAGAGGGAATTCCAGGACAGTCAGGCTACACAGAGTAACTCTGTCTTTTTTTTTTATTTATTTTATTTTATTTTTTAAATTTACATTCCAAATCATTTCCCCTTTCCCGTTTCCTCCCTCCCCAAAAGTCCCATAAGTCCCCTTCCCTCCCTCTTTTCTCCATTCAACCCCCTCTCGTTTCTCTGTCCTGGCGTTCCCCTACATCCAGTCTTTCCAGGACCAGAGGTCTCTCCTACCATCTTCTTAGAAATCTATTGATATGCGGATTGTGTCTAGGGTATTCCGAGATTCTGGGTCAATATCACCTTATCAGTGACTGCATACCATGTGTGTTCTTTTGTGATTGGGTTACCTCACTAAGGATGATATTTTCAAGATCTGACCATTTGCCTAGGAATTTCGTGAATTCATTGTTTTTAATTGCAGAGTAGTATTCCATTGTGTAGATATACCACATCTTCTGAATCCATTCCTCCGTTGAGGGACATCTGGGTTCTTTCCAGCTTCTGGCTATTATAAATAAGGCTGCTATGAACATAGTGGAGCATGTGTCCTTATTGCATGCAGGTAAAGCCTCTGGGTATATGCCCAGGAGTGGTATAGCCGGATCCTCTGGGAGTGTCATGCCCAGTTTTCTGAGGAACTGCCAGACTGCTTTCCAGAGTGGTTGTACCAGCTTGCAATTCCACCAGCAGTGGAGGAGTGTTCCTCTTTCTCCACATCCTCGCCAACAACTGCTGTCTCCTGTGTTTTTGATCTTAGCCATCCTGACTGGTGTGAGATGGAATCTCAGGGTTGTTTTGATTTGCATTTCCCTAATGACTAAGGATGATGAACATCTCTTTAGGTGCTTCTCAGCCATTAGATATTCTTCAGGTGAGAACTCTTTGTGTAGCTCTGTACCCCATTTTTTAATAGGGTTACTTGCCTCTCTGGAGTTTAACTTCTTGAGTTCTTTGTATATATTGGATATTAGCCCTCTGTTGGATGTAAGGTTGGTAAAGATCATTTCCCAGTTAGTTGGTTGCCGCTTTGTCTTTTTGACAGTGTCTTTTGCCTTGCAAAAACTTTGTAATTTAATGAGGTCCCATTTGTCAATTCTTGATCTTAGAGCATAAGCTATTGGAGTTCTGTTCAGGAAATTCTCTCCTGTGCCCATATGTTCAAGGTTCTTCCCTAGTTTCCCTTCTATTAGTTTCAGTGTGTCTGGTTTTATGTGGAGATCTTTGATCCACTTAGAATTGAGCTTAGTGCAAGGAGATAAGGATGGGTCAATTTGCATTCTTCTGCATGTTGACCTCCAGCTGAGCCAGCATCATTTGTTGAAAAGGCTATCTTTTTTCCACTGGATGGTTTTAGCTCCTTTGTCAAAGATCAAGTGACCATAGGAGTGTGGATTCATTTCTGGGTCTTCAATTCTGTTCCATTGATCTACATGTCTGTTACTGTACCAATACCATGCGGTTTTTAACACTATTGCTCTGTAGTACAGCTTGAGGTCCGGGATACTGATTCCCCCAGAGGTTCTTTTACTCTTGAGAATAGTTTTAGCTATTCTGGGTTTTCTGTTATTCCAGATGAATTTTTGAATTGCTCTTTCTAACTCTATGAAGAATTGAGTTGGGATTTTGATGGGGATTGCATTGAATCTGTGTATTACTTTTGGTAAGATGCTCATTTTTACTATATTAATCCTGCCAATCCATGAGCATGGCAGATTTTTCTATCTTCTGAGGTCTTCTTCAATTTCTTTCTTCAGAGACTTGAAGTTCTTGTCATATAGATCTTTCACTTGTTTGGTTAGAGTCACGCCAAGATACTTAATATGGTTTGTGGGTATTGTGAAGGGTATTATTTCTCTTACTTCTTTCTCAGCCTGCTTATCCTTTGAGTATAGGAAGGCTTCTGACTTGCTTGAGTTGATTTTATATCCGGCCACTTTGCTGAAGTCGTTTATCAGCTGTAGGAGTTCTCTGGTGGAGTTCTTTGGGTCGCTTAAGTATACTATCATATCGTCTGCAAATAGTGATAGTTTGACTTCTTCCTTTCCAATTTGTATCCCTTTGACCTCTTTTTGTTGTCTAATTGCTCTAGCTAGAACTTCAAGTACTATACTGAAAAGATATGGAGAGAGAGGGCAGCCTTGTCTAGTCCCTGATTTTAGTGGGATTGCTTCAAGTTTCTCTCCATTTAGATTGATGCTGGCTACCGGTTTGCTGTAAATTGCTTTTACTATGTTTAGATATGGGCCTTGAATTCCTGATCTTTCCAAGACCTTTAGCATGAAAGGATGCTGAATTTTGTCAAATGCTTTCTCAGCATCTAATGAGATGACCATGTGGTTTTTTTCTTTGAGATTGTTTATGTAGTGGATTACATTGTTGGACTTCCTTATATTGAACCATTCCTGCATCCCTGGGATGAAGCCTACTTGATCTTAGTGAAGGATCGTTTTGATGTGTTCTTGGATTCGGTTGGCAAGAATTTTATTGAGTATTTTTGCATCGATATTCATAAGAGAGATTGGCCTGAGATTCTCTTTCTTTGTCGGATCTTTGTGTGCTTTTGGTATTAGTGTAATTGTGGCTTCATAGAACGAGTTGGGTAGTGTTCCTTCTGTTTCTATTTTGTGGAACAGTTTGAAGAGTATTGGTGTTAGGTCTTCTTTGAAGGTCTGATAGAATTCTGCACTAAAACCATCTGGACCTGTGCTTTTTTTGGTTGGAAGACTTCCAATGACAACTTCTATTTCTTCAGGGGTTATAGGATGGTTTAGATGGTCTATTTGATCCTGATTTAATTTTGGTACTTGGTATCTGTCAAGGAAATTGTCCACTTCCTCAAGATTTTCTAGTTGTGTTGAATACAGGTTTTTGTAGTAGGATCTGATGATTTTTTGAATTTCCTCAGTTTCTGTTGTTATCTCTCCCTTTTCGTTTCTGATTTTATTAATTTGGATACTATCTCTGTGCCCTCTGGTTAGTCTGGCTAAGGGCTTATCTATCTTGTTGATTTTCTCAAAGAACCAACTCCTCGTTTTGATTCTTTGTATGGTTTTATTTGTTTCTACTTGATTGATTTCAGCTCTGAGTTTGATGATTTCCTGCCTTCTACTCCTCTTTGGTGTATTTGCTTCTTTTTGTTCCAGGGCTTTCAGGTGTGCCATTAAGCTGTTAGTGTATGCTTTCTCCTGTTTCTTTTTGAGGGCACTCAGGGCTATGAATTTTCCTCTTAGCACTGCTTTCATTGTGTCCCATAAATTAGGGTATGTTGTGCCTTCATTTTCATTAACTTTCAAAAAGTCTTTGATTTCTTTCTTTATTTCCACCTTGACTAAGTTATCATTGAGTAGAGCATTGTTCAGCCTCCATGTGTACGTGGGTTTTCTTTTGTTTTTGTTGCCATTGAAGACCACCCTTATTCCATAGTGATCTGATAGGAGGCATGGGATTATTTCTATCTTCTTATATTTGTTGAGGTCTGATTTGTGACCAATTATATGGTCAATTTTGGAGAAGGTACCATGAGGAGCTGAGAAGAAGGTGTATTCTTTAGCTCTAGGATGAAATGTTCTATATATATCAGTTAGTTCCATTTGGTCCAAGGCTTCAATTAGATTCACTGTGTCCCTGTTTAGTTTCTGCTTTCCTGAACGATCCATTTCAGAGAGCGGGGTGTTGAAGTCACCCACTATTATTGTGTGCGGTGCGATGTGTGTTTTGAGTTTTAGTAAAGTTTCTTTTACGAATGAGGGTGCCCTTGCATCTGTCTTAAAAAAAGAAAAAGAAAAGAAAAGAAAGAAACAACCAACCCGTTTCTTTTTTTATGTTAACTTTAGCAGACATTTTGTGATAATGGAAAGTTGGTTAAAATAGTAGGCTAGGCAAACTTTTAGGAATAATTTCTCTGAGGTGAAAGGATTTGTTCCAACTTTGACAAATGTGCCACACTGAGTGCTTCACTGACTTCACCTTGTGGCAACATCGGCAACATCTTAGCCATACTGCATATAAAACTAAATGTAGGTCTTCAGTTCCTGCTTTGTAGCAAAACTTTTCTCTAAACCCTCTTCATTATGTTGGTAAATTTAGGTAGAAAATTCCAGCTTCCAGCTCCAGAGGTCATCAGAAAATCCAGGTTTACTCAACCAATGTGTTTCATTTCCCTATGCAAAATATTGGTTCAAGCATGAGAATATGCCCCAATTGCTGTTGAAGTTGACCTTGCTGATGTCGTTAGACAGTGTCTTTTTGCTTCCATTATTATTATATTCCTAGAGGGTAAACTTGGATGTTCTCAGGGTCATTGAGAAATCCTAGCAGAAAGTAAAGTTAGAGGAGAGAGCAAAACAAGAGGCAGGGCCACAAGCTATAAACTCCCCATCTCCTGAGCTCCAGCCTGCCTGAACCCAGCTCTAGCCTGGGTTTCTGCTTGTGTGAATCAGAATGCTACCTATCTGTTTTGTTTAAACTATCTTGAATTGCATTTCTACCTAACAAATGATTCTAACAAACATGAGTAAGAATAAATCCTGTCATTTTTCTGTGTTCCTACCAGCTCTGAATCTGAAGGCAGATTCAGCTAGGATGGCCACACTACTTCAAGTCACTGATGACAGGGATAGGAAAGGTGTACAAAAGTGACTCGATCATTCTGTGAAGGATTTAGGATTAGTGAATGAAGAAATGTTACCAGTCAGAGGCAGCCATTAGATAAGCTAGACAATTTCAAAACCTTCCTTCACTAGTTGTTCTGATGTTAGGTGACACTTAGATCTCCTTTCTTTTGTCTTCTCCTCTTTTTCCTTTAACTTCCCTATTCCTTTGCTTTGTGAAATGAAATGGCCTTAGTTGACACAGATATGAACTCACAGAGACTGTGGCACAGGACATTCACAGGTAGAAGCCAGCTAGGTCCCAGTGCTAAGAAGGGATGCAAACATAACTCCCCATCCCCAACCCCAAAGCTATCTCCAATTGACAACTACTTGCAAAGGAAAAATTATTTTTTCCAATGGTGTCTCACTGAGAACTTAAACTACTCTTAAGAACAGGTCCCATATCCAGCAGTGGATGGCCAACACAAAATGAACTCAATGATATTTCTGGAAGGTTTTGTCTCATAATGCTTTGTGTGCTCCCTCCCCTTTTAATCTTACAGGTCTTTTGCTTATATATTATGGTTTCAAATTTCATGTTTTTAATGGGACTTCTGTATGTGTGAATATGTCTATATTGTACTTTTCTTTGCCTCTTTTTTCTGTTTGTTTTGTCCTGTTCTTATTTATTTTTATTTTATATTATTTTATTTTATTCTGATACTTTAGGATGCTTGTTTATTTTCTTGTAAGAAAGAGGAGAAACAGGTGTGGAAATTGGGCATCAGAGAGGGTAGGGAGGATCTGGGGGAAGTTGGGGGAGGGGAATCTATAATCAGAATATACTGTATGGGAAAAAAAAGGAAATGATGTGTTTTGGAGTTGGAGAATCCTGCATTAGATAGAGTTCACCCTTGATCACTCTTAAGACATTTATCCTTAGGTCAGTTGCTATGCTTCTCAGAATCTAGTCTCTCACCTGCAAGACAGAGACAAAGATGAGCTCTTTGCATGGCTTATGGCTTCTGGATGAGGTAAGGTGTCACATACCACCAACATATAGCCTATAAGCAGGTGTTCTAAAAATTGTAGTATCCAACAGATATCACCAGGAGTTATTATAAACATCCATTAGGCATTTATCATATATGAGACCATGGCTGTATGAAGCTCACAAGAAGGAGGGACTTATTGTTTCAACCCAACTACTCCTCAGTTTCTCACATTTATTTTACATATAACAGACGAATGAGAGAAAGAAAACCTTTATATATCAAACACCGTATCTTAGAACACAGGCCTAAGAACTCTGTTGTGCAGGCCTAAACTTTCATCCCCTGAACAGGGGTTTCAGTGATGCCTGAGGTGAAGTACTCTTCAGTGTTTATTGGAAGGATTATCGAAATCCACTCTTGTACTATGGAAATGTGAAATACCAGTTTATAGAAATAATTTCAAGAAATTATCCAGCTCCGCTATTCTAGTCTACTTTGAACGTCCATTTTAAAGAACAGTTTCCTGATGATACTCAATGACATAACTACAGCAGCTTTATCCAAGTCAGACAGGCAGGAACCATTGCTCCATTTCATAGGTAAGCAAACAGAGAAAGAGTAGAATAGTCCCAAACCCCAAACCTCAGCCCTAAGGACTCTAGGTGTTGTAGAATATAAAGCCAGACTCCATTTCCTCTGGAGTTCTGCTGCTCAGTTCACTACCACTTCCCCTCCCTTCCCTTCCATGAAGTACACTAAAGTACGACAACATTTTTTTCTTTCCTCCAAGAACATAAAATTAAGTTTATTTTGGTCCTGATTTTAGACATGCCAAACATATCTAGTCTGTATTTAAAGGGCTATCAAAACCATTTAGTGGTAGAGGAGAGAGACACAGTTTTCTCTTTCTTTTCTTTTCTTTTCTCTTCTTTTCTCTCCTTATTTTGTTCTGTTTGCTTAAAAATATAAAAAGTGCTCTGCAGAATCATTTTCCTTCAATGTTGCTCTACTACTCAGACCTCTGTTTCCTTATCTGCAAACCTGGGCAATCTCATAGGCTTCTAATGCAGAACAATTATTCTCCTTGAGTCCTTTATAAACATCATCTGCCATCTTTAGCATCCCTGCCATTCACTTGGGCTTCACTGCCCTTGCCATTATTTTGTTTAGGAGACAAGCAGCTAACTAAATAACTCCTCTGCTTTCAGAGCAGCAGTTTCCTGATATAGGAACTTGGGATCTTCCACCAGTTCTAACATTCTGGTACCCACACACTGTAGGTCAGATGAAATATTAAAATTTCAGGTACTTGAGTGAAATCTGAAGGATGCTGTTGATCTCAGATGCCCAGATGTAAAAATAAGTCATCTGAAATTCAGGCAGAAGGTTCTGGACATCCAAAATACCTACAGTCTTTAGAGGTCTACTGACATGACCATAGAAAAGAACTGACCTGTGTTTTTCATAATAAAAGCCATGTGATGGTGGCAAGAATGGTCACAATACAGCCCTGGGCCTTGAGGTTTGCCTTCACTTGAGGGCCCTCCAGAAGAGCAGCCTACAACAAAAGCAAATGGAAATTGCTTCTCCAGCAGGACTGGAAATATCAAATGCGGAGCGTGGTGTAGCCTTTTAATCCACAGGGTAGCAAAGTAAAGGTCAATTACCTCACTTAGAGAAATGAAAGGCATGTAGTAAAAGTCAAATAGATACGGCTGTTAGATAATGTATTTCAAGCATGAAAATGAGGATTTTTCTATTGCAGGGTTATATTTAATGCCCTGGTAAACACAAGAGCTTTATGACAAAGAGGGAGATATGAGGCTGACAGGGAATCTGCCCGACAGAGTGCCCTCTGCTCAATGTGTAGGTCGGTGTGGTCATCACTGATTAGTGTCAGGACCTTGCCAGGAAGCAGGCAGACTGCTGCAGCCATCAGAGTCCAAGGAACAGGCGGTGCTGTGGGTGGTACAGGGGTTTAAAGCTATGAAGACACCCTCTGCAGTTCCACCCAGTCTTCCTGTCTCTGGGTTGTCTGACGTATGATCCTTGTCACTTGGCTTTACTCCTCTTCTGACACACTTTCTGTGCATCTGACACAAGATGAGCAGCAGCTCTGCTCCCCGGGATGGCTGAATAAACTATAAAGGTCTTATGTGTCCCGCCCCCCCCCCGTTATGACTCAAGCCCAAGGTTGTTCCTCCACCCTTTCTGCTCCAGAATTGAATTTTCCTTTCAAACAGTATTAAGGTGCATCCTTCCTGGTTTCTGCATCTGTGGGTAATCATATTTGGATTATTAGGTTTTTCAGTCTGATGACCCTAAAGCACCCACCTAGCTATATCTCTGGACATGTCTCTGCCCTGGTTAGGCCCTCTGTTTTTCACTCAATCAGAAACCGCCTCAAAGTTACAGGCAGTGTGCTGGGCTTGGATTGAGATGTGTTTCTGCTGTTAACTCATGCTGTTTTTACCTGAAGAAACATCATGAGTTTCTTGGCCACTGTATCAGAAAACACAACACATTAGGCATGGTCTTCCAGTTCCTTCAACCACACCCACCTTTGTCTCCCACATTATAGAACTACAAAATCATTTGCTTTCTGTTTATATTTTCAAAACAAGCATTGACATTCAACTAGCATATTCACTTAGAAGCTATTTTTATATTAATTAATGCTGCAAAATTCACTTGGTGGCTCTGTCAGAAATATCAGCAGTGTGTCTGATCAAACGTGAGACAGAACTGATGACCTTTGTTCTGGAAATGATACTTTGGTGAACTTCTCATCCATGATTCCTTCCTCTCAGGAAAGCCCCACTTCTAGGATATAATCTAAAGCTAATTAAGGAGGAACCCAAAAACAGATGAACTCTTTCTGTTTGAGTTTATAAGTTTTCTGGTTGGCCAAGTAAACTTTTGTGTGTGTGTGTGTGTGTGTGTGTGTGTGTGTGTGTTTAAGATGTAAATTTCTGAGGATCCTGAATACCACCCACATATAAGAAATAAACATATAGTTTCTTCAACACTTGCTCATAGGAAATTAGGAGAGTCTGTGAGAAAGGACGAGTGTGGCCTCTTCACCTCCTTTTGTTGGAGAAAAATTATAGCAGAAATGTCAGGCTAAGCTTGGTGCCTATCAACTATTCTAGATTTTGGAGCTGTAAAGATAGTGTGATGGAGGAATGGCGAGAGTTGAAGAAACCATCTATTGGATAGAGCATATAAGAATGTCTTTTCATCTCCAGATAGGAGAGAGAATATCCCTTACAAAAATGCAATTTTCCAAATCATTTTTATGTCGGCTATTAGGGAACTTTGGAAATATCACAGGGGTTTTATGATGTTTCTGTAGCTAAACAATAAGGAAGCCATTGTGTGAAAAGTGGCAGGGACTGGATAGCTCCCCAGGTATTCATAGAGAAGTCCATTCACATTGGTCCTAGACAAAGCCTTCTGGGAAATTTTCATTGCATAGTAATGCTCATCATTTAACTTCTATGTAGTCCTTTAATGTCCCTCTCACTTCCCACTAAATGTTGCTACATTTAATGACTTATGTTTAGAGAACATGTGCTCACAACTAGGAGAAAAAGTATGTAATGAGAAGCTTAATGAACCCCTAGTATTATAGCAGAATGGTCTAGGAGAACAGGTTACACATCTCTCTAGTCCAGGGACTTCAGGTGTCCCGGCAGAGCTGTAGATTCAGTTCTCCGGTCTAACATATTATTCTGATTGAGGATATACTAAACTTGAATAAATGGGCAGCAGCTATAATTATTTAAGGATAGACAGGCTTTTCTCAGATAGTTCGGGATGGACAGACCTGTGATCATTAAGCAAAAGTAGAGAACAATTTTCACTCAGGATAGAATTTGGGAAACAGCAAGAGAGGATAGGAGGTGTCCAAGACAAAGAAAACCATGAAATTGTTTAGCAAATTTCACTCTAGGTATTATGCCTACAAATACATTAAAGTTTTCTATGTAGGGATAGATGTAGCTGCACATGCCTTTACTTCCAGAAGCAGAGACAGGCAGATATCTATACGTTCAAAAACAGACTGCTCTACGTATTGAGTTCTAGATCATCCAGGGATACACAGAGAGGCCCTGTCTAAAACAGAAAAGTCCCATGTTATTTATATTGAAAATCATAATAAAGATTTAAGATAAAAAAACAGAATTCAAGACAGATGAAAAATTCACTAGAAAGAGCTAAAATAAAGTAATAGTGAGGCAGCAGCCTCCGCCATCTTTGCTCCGGCGACAGAGCAGACAGGAACTCCAGGTACACACAGATATCCCGAGTATAACATTGCTTGGGACAGAACCAGCTAGGGTTTCACCTGCGCTCAAGAGCGGGACAGCTCTGTGGTCCTCTGGGTGCCAGCTTTGCTGTAGGACATCTGCCCTGCTGAGTGACCTGTGCCTGGAGGGAGTGCAGCAGCCTCCGCCATCTTTGCTCTGCGGATAGACCAGACAGGGACTCCAGGTTCAGAGATATCCCGAGTTTAACATTGCTTGGGACACAGCCAGCTACGGTGCTGCCTGCACCCAAGAGCTGGGCAGTTCTGTGGTCATCTGTGCACCAGCTCTGCTGTAGGACATTTGCCCTGCAGAGTGATCAGTGCCTGGAAGGAGAACCGCAGCCTCTGCCATCTTTGCTCTGGTGATAGACCAGACAGAGACTCCAGCGCACCATCTCCAAGTGGCACAGGAAGCCAGCCCTCTACCCAGCTGCATGAAGGAGTCAGGTAGCACAGGTGAGACCTGCATTGCAGAGCAGAGGACCCCATCCTGAATAGTCTGGCAGGAGATTTCCGGCTCTGTTCCCAGGTTTGGGACCATCCTCTGCCATAGAGCACCATCTCCAAGTGGTACAGGAAGCCAACTGTCTACCCAGCTGCTCAGAGGACTCAGCCAGCACAGGAGAGCTCTGCATTGCAAAGCAGAGAAGCCGTCTTCTGCCACTGGGTACCATATCCAAGGGATACACGGAGGTAACTAACCACTCAGGAATGCAGAGAGTCCCGGTGGTTCAATAGGACCACCCCTGCTGCTAAGAGGAAATAGCCTGAAACCCTGAGGACACAAGAGCCTAGGAACAGACTGGGACAGGAGTCTTCTGATTACTGCCTGAACCCAGAGTTGATCTGGGTCACAGAGGTACATACCCAAACACAGCTATAAGGGAACGGGTCGTGCAGAAATACTTACATATCAGAGTACACAGAGAGAACAGGTCTCCCGGGAGCACAGAGAAACCACAGTCAGAGACAGCAACACCAGCTAACACCAGAGATAACTAGATGGCAAAAGGCAAACCCAAGAACACCACCAACAGAAACCAAGGCAACATGGCTCCATCGGAACCAAGTTCTCCAACAACAGCAAGTCCTGGATACCCCAACACACCTGAAAAGCAAGAACTGGATTTAAAATCACTGCTCATGATGCTGATGGAGGGATTCAAGAAGGACATAAATAACTCCCTTAAAGAAATACAGGAGAGCACGAGTAAACAGGGAGAAGCCCTGGAAGAACTAAGGGAAAACCCAACAAAACAGGTGAAGGAATTGAACAAAGCCATCCAAGATCTAAAGATGGAGGTAGAAACTATAAAGAAATCACAAAGGGAAACAACTCTGGACATAAAAAACCTAGGAAAGAAGTCAGGAGTCATGTATCAAAGCATCAACAACAGAATACAAGAGATAGAAGAGAGAATCTCAGACACAGAAGATACCATAGAAAGCATTGATACAACAGTCAAAGAAAATGAAAAATGCAAAATACTCCTGACCCAAAACATCCAGGAAATCCAGGACAAAATGAGAAGACCAAACCTAAAGATAATAGGTATAGAAGAGAGTGAAGATTTCCAACTTAAGGGGCCAGTAAATGTCTTCAACAAAATTATAGAAGAAAACTTCCCTAACCTAAAGAAAGAGATGTCCATGAATATACAGAAACCTACAGAACTCCAAATAGATTTGACCAGAAAAGAAATTCCTCCCGTCACATAATAATGAAAACACCAAATGCACTAAACAAAGAAAGAATAATTAAAAGCAGTAAGGGAAAAAGGTCAAGTAACATATAAATGTAGACCTATCAGAATTACACCAGATTTCTCATCAGAGACTATGAAAGCCAGAAGAGCCTGGGCAGATGTCATACAGACCCTAAGAGAACACAAATGCCAACCCAGACTGCTATATCCAGCAAATCTCTCAATTACCATAGATGGAGAAACCAAGGTATTTTATGACAAAAACAAATTTACACAGTATCTTTCCACAAATCCAGTCCTTCAAAGGATAATGAATGGAAAACACCAACAAAGGGAAAGAAACTATACACTAGTAAAAGCAAAAAATTAATCCTATTCCAACAACCCAAAAAAAAGATAGCCACACAAAAATAAAAATTACATCAAAAACAGCAAGAAGCAACAATCACTTTTCCTTAATATCTCTTAACATCAGTGGGCTCAATTCCCCAATAAAAAGACATAGACTAACAGACTGGATACGTAAAAAAGACCCAACATTTTGCTGCTTACAGGAAATGCATCTCAGTGTCAAAGACAAACACTACCTCAGACTAAAGGGCTGGAAAAGTTTTCCAAGCAAATGGTCCCAGGAAACAAGCTGGAGTAGTCATTCTAATATCTGATAAAATAGACTTTCAATCAAAAGTCATCAAAAAAAGACATGGAAGGACACTTTATACTCATCGAAGGAAAAATCTACCATGAAAAATTCTCAAATCTGAACATCTATGCTCCAAATGCAAGGGCACCATCATTCGTAGAAGAAACCTTACTAAAGCTGAAAGCACACATCGCACCCCACACAATAATTGTGGGTAACTTCAACACTCCACTCTCCTTAATGGTCAGATCAGGGAAACACAAACTAAACAGAGACACAGTAAAACTAACAGAAGTTTTGGACCAAATGGATTTAATAGATATCTATAGAACATTTCATCCTAAATCAAAAGAAGATGGCTTCTTCTCAGCACCTCATGGTACCTTCTCCAAAGTTGACCATATAATTGGTCACAAAACAGACCTCAACAGATACAAAAAAATAGAACTAATTCTGTGCCTCCTATCTGATCACTATGGTGTAAGGGTGGTCTTCAACAGCAACAAAAACACCAGAAAGCCCACATACACGTGGAAGCTGAACAATGCTCTACTCAATGATATCTTGGTCAAGGAATTAAAAAGGAAAGAAATCAAAACCTTTTTAGAGTTTAATGAAAATGAAGGCACACCATACCCAAATTTATGGGATGCATTGAAAGCAGTGCTAAGAGGAAAACTCATAGCTCTGAGTGCCTCCAAAAAGAAACTGGAGAGAGCATACACTGGCAGCTTAACAGCACACCTGAAAGCTTTAGAACAGAAAGAAGCTAATACACCCAAGAGGAGCATAAGGCAGGAAATCATCAAACTTAGGGCTGAAATTAACCAAGTAGAAACAAAAAGAACTATTCACAGAATCAACAAAACCAGGTGTTGGTTCTTTGAGAAAATCAACAAGATAGATAAACCTTTAGCCAGACTAACCAGAGGGCACATAGACAGTATCCAAATTAACAAAATCAGAAATGAAAAGGGAGATATAACAACGGAAACTGGGGAAATTCAAAAAATCATCAGATCCTACTACAAAAGCCTATACTCAACACAACTGGAAAATTTGGAGGAAATGGACAATTTCCTAGACAGATACCAAATACCAAAATTTAATCAGAATTAGATAGACCATCTAAATTGTCCCATAACCTCTAAAGAAATAGAAGTGGACATTGAAAGTCTTCCAACCAAAAACAGCACAGGACCAGATGGTTTTAGTGCAGAATTCTATCAGACCTTCAAAGAAGACCTAATACCAATACTCTTCAAACTATTCCACAAAATAGAAACAGAAGGAACACTACCCAACTCGTTCTATGAAGCCACAATTTCTCTGATACCAAAACCACACAAAGATCCAACAAAGAAAGAGAACTTCAGACCAATTTACCTTATGACTATAGATGCAAAAATACTCAATAAAATTCTTGCCAACCAAATCCAAGAACACATCAAAACGATCATTCATCATGATCAAGTAGGCTTCATCCCAGGAATGCAGGGATGGTTCAATATAAGAAAATCCATCAATGTAATCCACTACATAAACAAACTCAAAGAAAAGAACCACCTGGTCATTTCATTAGATGCTGAAAAGCATTTGACAAAATTCAGCATCCTTTCATGTTAAAGGTCTTGGAAAGAACAGGAAGGCAAGGCCCATACCTAAACATAGTAAAAGCAATATACAGCAAACCAGTAGCCAACATCAAAATAAATGGTGAGAAACTTGAAGCAATCCCACCAAAATCAGGGGCTAGACAAGGCTGCCCTCTCTATTTATATTTATTCAATATAGTACTTGAAGTTCTAGCTAGAGCAATTAGACAACAAAAGAGGGTCAAAGGGATACAAATTGGAAAGGAAGAAGTTAAATTATCACTATTTGCAGATGATATGATAGTATACTTAAGTGACCCAAAAAACTCCACCAGAGAACTCCTACGGCTGATAAACAACTTCAGCAAAGTGTCCGGATATAAAATTAACTCAAGCAAATCAGTAGCCTTCCTTTTTTTTTTAAAGATTTATTTATTTATTTATTTATTTATTTATTTATTTATTTATTTATTGTACATGAGTACATGACTGCTCTCTTCAGACACACCAGAAGATGCATCAGATTCCATTATAGATGGTTGTGAGTCACCATGTGGTTGCTGGGAATTAAACTTAGGACCTCTGGAAGAGCAGTCAGTGCTCTTAACCACTGAGCCATCTCTCCAGCCCATCAGTAGCCTTCCTATACTGAAAGGATAAGCAGTCTGAGAAAGAAATTAGGGAAATGACACCCTTCACAATAGCCACAAACAATATAAAGTTTCTTGGTGTGACTCTAATCAAACAAGTGAAAGATCTGTATAACAAGAACTTCAAGTCTCTGAAGAAAGAAATAGAAGAAGACCTCAGAAGATGGAAAGATCTTCCATGCTCATGGATTGGCAGGATTAATACAGTAAAAATGACCATCTTTCCAAAAGCAATATACAGATTTAATTCAATCCCCATCAAAATTCCAATTCCATTTTTTTTATAGAGTTAGAAAGAGCAATGCTCAAATTCATCTGGAATAACAAAAAACCCAGGATAGCTAAAACTATTCTCAAGAGTAAAAGAACTTCTGGGGGAATCAGTATCCCGAACCTCAAGCAGTACTACAGGGCAATAGTGTTAAAAACTGCATGGTATTGGTACAGTGACAGGCAGGTAGATCAATGGAACAGAATTGAAGACCCAGAAATGAACCCATACACCTATGGTCACTTGATCTTTGAAAAAGGAGCTACAACCACCCAGTGGAAAAAAGATAGCCTTTTCAACAGATGGTGCTGGTTCAACTGGAAGTCAGCATGCAGAAGAATGCAAATCGATCCATTCTTATCTCCTTGTACTAAGCTCAAGTCCAAGTGGATCAAGGACCTCCTCATCAAACCAGAAACACTGAAACTAATAAAAAAGAAACTGGGGAAGTGCCTTGAGCACATGGGTACAGGGGAAAATTTCCTGAACAGAACACCAATAGCTTATGCTCTAAGATCAAGAATTGACAAATGGGACCTCATAAAATTGCAAAGTTTCTGTAAGGCAAAGGACACTGTCAAAAGGACAAAACGGCAACCAACTAATTGGGAAATGATCTTTACCAACCCTACATTCGACAGAGGGCTAATATCCAAGATATACAAGGAACTCAAGAAGGTAGAGTCCAGAGAGTCAAATAACCCTATTAAAACTGGGGTACAGAGCTAAACAAAGAATTTTCACCTGAGGAATATCGAATGGTTGTGAAACACCTAAAGAAATGTTCAACATCCTTAGTCTTCAGGGAAATGCAAATCAAAGCAACCCTGAGATTTCACCTCATACCAGTCAGAATGGCTAAGATCAAAAACTTGGGAGACAGCAGGTATAGATGAGGATGTGGAGAAGAGGAACACTCCTCCACTGCTGGTGGGATTGCAAGCTGATAAAACCACTCTGGAAATCAGTTTGGTGGTTCCTCAGAAAACTCGGCACAATACTACTGGAGGACCCAGTTATACAACTCCTGGGCATATACCCCGAGGACTCTCCAACCTGCAATAAGGACACATGCTACACTATGTTCATAGCATCCTTATTTATAATAGCCAGAAGCTGGAAAGAACCCAGATGTCCCTCAACAGAGGAATGGATACAGAAAATGTGGTATATTTACACTATGGAATACTACTCAGCTATTAAAAACAATGAATTCATGAAATTCTTAGGCAAGTGGGTGGAACTTGAGAATGTCATCCTGAGTGAGGTGACCCATTCACAAAAAATCACACATGATATGCACTCACTGATAAGCGGATATTAGCCCAGAATCTTGGAATATCCAAGGAACAATTCACATATCAAAGGATACCCAAGAAGAAGGAAGGAGAGGTGCCTGGTCCTGGAAGGGCTCAATGTGGCAGTGTAGGGGAATGCCAGGAAGGGGAGGTGGGAGTGGGTTGGTTGGGGAGCAGGGCGAGGGAAGAGGGTGTATGGGACTTTTGGGGAGGGGGGGAACCAGTAAGAGGGAAATCATTTGAAATATAAATAAAGAATATACCTAATTAAAAAAATAAAGTAATAGTGAATTTGTAGGCACTGCAAATGAAAAATGAAATACATACAGAAATGGGGAAAGCTTGGTGAAATTTAAGCCAGCATCAAGTGATGCTGGGGACATAGTTAGAAAATCTACATCCCCAGAGGGGCAAGGAGAGCAACCAGCAGAACATCTGGGGAAAACTACTAAAATAAATAAATAAATAAATATGTAAATAATGTAATTTTTATCAAATGAAAGAAATGTGATAAACTTCAAGTATTAGCAATGGCAAATGTAATAAGTTCCAAGTATAAAGAAAACTATACCAAAACTTCACAAACAAACCACCCCAAATCTGTGACAATGAACGCTCTAAATGCAGGAAGATGAGAGATGACATAATGTGCTCAGCTATCTCCTTGGAAATATTACAGCTGAGAAGGCAGTGAAACACAAGAAAATTAAGCAAGCTAAAAAACAAAAAAATAAAGTAAATATGTCAACTGAGAGTTCTTTACTCAATAAATTAACTTTAAAAGACAAGGCAAGACTGAAAACAGGTTCAAAGATTCAAAAGCCTCAATATTTCATTCCACACTAAGCCTAGTTAAGTTCTGAGGTAGAAGGAGGAGAGGAGCAGATAGAAAGTGAGTTGGACACACACACACACACACACACACACACACACACACACAGAGAGAGAGAGAGAGAGAGAGAGAGAGAGAGAGAGAGAGAGAGAGAGAGAGAGAGAGAGAGGACAACTCACTATGTGAGTCGTGAGTCATGCTGTTTGACATGAGCTGTGGAAACATAAAGATGAAAGAACTGGAATTATATGGTGGCTAGTTTGCTTGCTATCCTATAGCTGGAGGGCCATGGCAACACCTGCATTCAGTGTAGGATGACATAAGTGTTGTGACCTACTTTAAAGCAGTCTCTAAATATCAAAACAAAAGGGAAGTGGGTGAAGGGCATAGAGAAGATTCCCAAACAATTCACTAATCCAAAGAATGTAAAAGGGATTGGAGAACAAGAATGGAACTAATAGAAAGCAAATAAGATGCTAGATTTAAACCTAATCTATTGATAATCATATTGAATGTAAATTCTGTGAATACTCTAGTTAAGACACATATTAAAATAAAAATGGATATATGTTGCCTAGAGTCAGGTCATGTTAAAAACTAAAAAGGAAGCTGAAATGGGGTGGTGAGTCAGACACAGCAGTTTCTGGATAAAACCCAGGGAAAAGTGAATAATTTAACAATGATAAAAGATTTAATGGATCAAGGAAACAAAATAGTTATCACTATTTATACCATCAAAGATGGAGCTTCAACACGTTTCTTAAAGCATCTGTTTCTTTTTTCTTTAGAAACTGACACTCGTCCTAGAAGTCTACCGTTCACATGGATATGTGAGGCCTAAATTGGCCAAAGCGATTCTGCAAAAAGAGCAAAGATTGGAGACTAACACTCTGTCGCTCCATGACTCATAAAGCTACATTAGTTAAAACAGTGTGATATTGGCGTAAAGATAGATTAGAGAACAGAAGTGTCCAGAAATACACACACACACACACACACACACACACACACACATATGGACAAGTGATTTTTTCACAAAAATGAAAAGGCATTGCAGTAGATAAAGGGTACTTTTATTCCAACACTAACTGGGTCTAGAACAGTTGGTCACATAAAATGGATTTCTATCTATAACATTTGAAAAATGACTTAAAAGTTGATCATATAATTAAATACGAACACCCAAAACTTATCAGAAGAAAACACAGATAACATTGAGTTGGAAAATACTTTGCAATTATAACAGTAATCTAATCAAAATTCATAAGAACAAATTTTGAAATTGAAATGATCTTTTCTCCAAAAGATTATGTTTCACACATGTGCCAACACACTAAAACATGCGCGCGCACACACACACACACACACACACACACACACACACACACACACACGGAAATGGAAATGGAAAAAAGAAAAAGAGCCATGTTAACAGAAAAAAATGACAAAGTATAGTCTGGAAAGAAGTATTTGCAAGACGTGTTGACAACAAAAATGTATTCAGAATACAAGTCTAAATCACAAGAAGGCAAACAATCTAAGTATGTAATATGTTTACTTTTTGCATGTATAATATGTGTTTGCATGCATGTTCATACACATGTGTGAGTTCACATGTGTATGGGGGGTGCATGTGTGTGTGTGTGTGTGTGTGTGTGTGTATGTGTGTGTAGAGGCCTGAAGATAACATCAGGAATTGTCTTCTATTGTCCTCCGTCTTCTGGAGAGGCAGGGTCTCTCAGGTTGTCCAGTGTGCTGGACTAACAGGAAAGCCTCCCCTTCTGCACAACATTTAACTGGATTCTGGAGACCTAAAGTCTAGTTAGTCTTCACACTTGCTTGGCAAAAGTTTGAGTCACTAAACAATCTCCCTAGACCTAATTTATTTAAAAATAAATAAAAAGTGATCGCAAAAAATGGTTAAAGATTTCAGATATTACTTAATCAAGAAATTACATGGAAACTTGTAAAATGAAAGATTTTTCAGTGCCATTAATCTTTATTTTTTTTTTTGAGACAGGGTTTTTTTTGTGTAGCTTGGGTTGTTTTGGAACTTTCCCTCTGCCTCCCGAGTACTGGGATTAAAGGCATGTACCACCACTGCCTGGTGCCATTAATCATTTTTAAAGTGCTAATAAAAATCACAGTGTGGGAGCACCCAGATGGTTCAGTAGGAAAACACACTTACTGTGTAGCCTGATGCCTTGACTTCAAACCCTGAGGCCCACATGCTGGAAGGAGAGAACCCACTTTTGGAAGTTATCCTTTGACCTCTACATTCATGTTGTTCCATGTACCTGTATGTCCACATATGTGCTCACATACACAAGCACAAAAATATAAATGAAAAATTTAAAACACATGTTGGTGGGAACATAATTTATTATAGTTAATTTAGTTGATAATCTTGGTTAGTCTCCAGAATTTGTTGGTAAGATCTTATTGCTGAAACTGAAGACACAGCATGCTTGAGTCTTAGAACAAAAAAAAAAAAATCAAACTAGTACTGACTTTGAAGTTTCATCCTAACTTTCAGAGTAGTGGTAGATGCTATGGGAACTACCAGAGGGAAAAACAATAATAAATATTACCCAATGTTATTGGCTTTATATTTTCCTATCTGTTGGCTTTAACAAGTACCAGCCTGCCAGGATTCTGT
Source organism: Tokudaia tokunoshimensis (assembly GCA_036184795.1). Classification (NCBI taxonomy): domain Eukaryota; kingdom Metazoa; phylum Chordata; class Mammalia; order Rodentia; family Muridae; genus Tokudaia; species Tokudaia tokunoshimensis. The sequence continues at coordinate 50,385,454 of BTHU01000003.1, read as the reverse complement.
CCACTGGTACAATAGTATCATGAATGGTCATGGGAGTAAACAACCACTTTCTAGTGGAATGTATGGCTCTCTACACAAGATTGAGCTCATTCCTGGCACTGTTATTGGATAAAGAACATGTGGTTAGATAGGTCAAAGTCCCAGGAGGTAATCTATAGATTATCTATCAGCATTATTCTATTACATATACAAATATATATAGTATTAAACAAAATCATAATGATCACTATATCCTTCGATTAGTTAATACATCTTTCAACCCTTATGAAAATCTCTGTGATTAATACAGAGATCCATAAATGGTTAGGGTGTAGAGAATAAAAGACTGTGATACACTGATCCTTAAAAGGGACATCTATATTACAACCTCCCACCCACCCCCTACCCTAAAGCTCAGGGATCATTGTACAGGAAGGAGTAGAAAGATTGTAAGAGTCAGAATGTGGATGACCACAAGGAAATGGTATTTTCCAGACAGAATAGGGCAGTTGCACGTGTAAGTTTACAAGATATGACAAAAGGCACAAGATCTTCTCAAGCTCAAGCTCCATAACGTATAGAAAGGGGGGAGGAGTGGTTCATTGCCAAGGAGCAATGGCTATTGGCTACTAGTAGAGCTGCTGGCAACTCTTAGATGACAGGAGGGTGAGAGACAGTTGTTTGGTTGTTTTGTTTGTAATGGCATGAACTGCTGGTAGGTCAGAAGTACATGAGCAGCACACATCACACTCTGTATTATTTTTGAAAGGGTAGAAAAGGAGGGCAGGAAACTGGAAGGAGGAAGGAGGAAGGCGAAGATCTGGGAGGAGCTAAGAGGGGGGAGTGGCAGTATAACCTAAATACCTTGCATGAAATTCTCAAAGAATCAATGAGATAGTTTATTTTTTTCTAAAAAAAAAAAAAGACAAAAAGTTAAACAACTTATATAAAACTGTGGGAAACAAAGTAAAACAGAAGGCTGATCAGGAGTATGAAGATACTTGAGGTATAAAAGCAGCTCAAATGATAATTTCACTGAAGTGTTCATAAGTCAAAAACTTCAGATTGTAGAGTGCAGGCATGCAGTTTACTGCCTGTCAATTCCATCTCAATAAACTGTTTATGGATGGTCCCAAACGTCCTGGGCTGACTCCTGACACAACTGTACCTCCCCCATCTGACTGTGGGCAATTTGCTTAGCCTCTGGATCATGATTTCCTCATTCATCAGGCTGAGGTGATGATCATACAAGTATCACGAAGAGTGCAGAGCAAAACAGATACAGAACAGAAAAAATCAGTCTATTGAGAAGACTCAGTGAGTTTTACCAGTACACAGTCACTTCTGTTGTGCGATTGCTTCAAGGACCTATTTAGATATCCGGTCATTAGATATTAATATACATATTCAATACAGACACTTAGCTAGTTTTACTCTATGTCAATAAGTCAAGGAGTTGCCAGTCTGCATGTTTCATTTCTACTTCCTTTTATTATTATTAATTACTTTTACTTGTATGAATTTGTGTGTGTGTATGTGTGTGTGTGTGTATACATGTGTATGTGTGTGTGCGTATGCATGTGCAGAGACATATGATTCTGAAGTCCAGAAGAGAGCCTCTTATCTCTGGAGTTAGAGTTTACAGGCAATTGTAGGTCATTTGACAACTTGACATGAGTGCTAGGAACTGACTCTGGTCCTCTGCCAGGGTATCAAGCAGTTTTAAATGGTGAGCCATTTCTCCTGTCCTTCCTTACTTCTTAAGGCTCTGTTAAGAAAAAAAAAAAATCAATGCAAGGCATTTAAGATGTATGTATGCTTTCTGCTTGGGACAGGAACCAGTCTAGAATAGCCAAGTCTCCATTCAGTGTGCAGACCCTTTACCCATTAGGTCTGTATGACAGGGCTGATCTATCATAGGGACTTGATGTCATTAAAATTTATTAAGCACCCATAGTGTGCTAGACATAGAGAAAACAGATAAAAGTCATCATTTCTGCTTAGCAGCCCTTTGGAAAAGAAGACTAATGAATGAATATATGTATTCGATAGATCAAGAGAACAACATATATTTTAAGAAATTTATAAATATTTAATCAAGATTTCGTACAGTAACTGACAAAGAGATTTCTTGGAATACTAAAATTGGACTTTAAATGACTGAAAATTACAGGTTCACAACTTTCACGGGCAAAATGAAGTGAAGGGTCTTAAGATAGTCACTTCACTCTTATGCTATATTAGTTCTTGAAAAATAGTTTTAGAAACCAGAACACATTCCTTTTTTTTGGTTAAAATTTCTTTTTTTATTAGATATATTCTGTATTTACATTTCAAATGATTTCCCCTTTCCTGGATCCCCCCTCTCCAAAAGTCTCATAAGCCCTCTTCCCTCCCCCTGTTCCCCAATCAACCCCTTCCCGCTTCCCTGTCCTGGTATTCCCTACACTGCTGCATTGAGCCTTTCCAGGACGGGGCCTCTCCTTCTTTCTTCTTGGGCATCATTTAATATGTGAATTGTTTCTTGGGTATTCCGAGCTTCTGGGATAATATCTGCGTATCAGTGAGTGCATACCATGTGTGTTCTTTTGTGATTGGGTCACCTCACACTGAATGACATTCTCCAGTTCCACCCACTTACCTAAGAAGCGACAATGTGCTAATTTTCATCATTTCAAGCTCTCTATTAAGTGTGAAAGGGTTTCATTTTATTTTAGTAGCTTTTGTGTCAATATTTTGTGAAGAATTTGAAGTATGAATTCATCCTTTTTATTTTAAGTGCTTTTATATATAAGCTGCCTCTCTCTCTCTCTCTCTCTCTCTCTCTCTCTCTCTCTCTCTCTCTCTCTCTCTCTCTCAAACACACACACACACACACACACACACACACACACCTTTATACAAAGAGAAACTCTGTCTACAGACCTATGACCCTATCATGTTAACGTTTTGTCCTTTGAAACGTCATTCCTGACTGCACCTCTCCGATCTTATGTTAATTTTAGCTCTGAATTCCCAGAGCTCTGGAGAGAATATGTCACAGCAAACTTTGTAACAGATTTTTGGGTCTATGTTTAATTAAAAGTGCCCTTACATCTGCTCAGATGCCATCCTGAAAACTCTCTTCTGAAATATGAGTGATGACCTGCAACTTCAAGTCCATTTCTGTAGGTAGTGTTCCATAGCAACAGCTGCCAGCTGGTACCCTGCATGTTCCTCCCTACTGTGCCCCTAAAAGGGAACGATTTTTCCTGTGGGAGGTCTAAAATTCTGGGGATTCAATTACCTTCTGAGTGGACATGGTTTCAATATCATTCAAAAATATTACTTAACTCCCTGCTAGATTTCTGTTTCCCCCTACACTATCAGAATTATCCAGGTTAGCTGCAAAAGAGCTTGTGTCAACTGCTTCTGTTACACAGAACAGACAAGAGTAGCAGAATGTTTATCTGTCATCAGCTTACTGGAGAGAAAAACTAGAAAGTACTTTGACACAGTGGGGAACATAGTACATTTGTGAACTGAAAGAAAATTGAGGTTTTGTTGAATTGTTTATGACTGCTGGAGAAACAAGAGAGGTTAATTTCACATTGCTTAATTTTTTGGAAGGATGCAAAATAAAATACTATTTAAACACAATAGTGCTGTGCTAATCATAATGGTGGTGTGCTTAAAAAAAAAATCTACCCTCCTCCAAGCAAAATAAACTGAATGTAGTTTTAGACCTTTAAAATAGATTTTAAATTCTTATGAATTCAGATCCCAAGGGATTATGTTAAATGGTTGTTACAAATTATATCCCATGCCAAGTGGCATATACAAAAATATGCAAAAATATGATAGTTCATTGAAGAATCTGTCTATCCTATATTATAGCTAAATTTGAATTTGTATATTTATAGGCATCATTAAATCACAAATACTAATTGGCTGTAAAAGATGCATATGTAAAATATGTTGGTTTACCTATATGCAAATGAATACACATAGTCTATGTGCATTTTTTAATATCTCTAAAGTTCTTGAAAATTCTGGAATCCAGCTGCTTCTCATGGGTCCTGTCCTGCAAGAAAATAATTAATGTTCATCCCCAGTACTCCATTCCCAGATTGGTAATCCTTTGATTATATTTCATTGCAAAAGACCATTTTCTATGTTGGAGGAAACATAGTTTCTACTTCAAGCTAGCATTTTGAGTCATAGAGTGAGTGAAGGCAAGATTCTGGGGTTTGCTTATACCATTGTAAATAACTTTTACAGAGGACCTCCTCTCCAGGAGTCCAGAAAGTACAAGGGGCTCAGGGGTCAGTTAATTCAGCACTTTCTAGTAGAAATATAATTCATGCCACAGATCTAATCTACACCGTGTTGATAAGTTTAAATATTCTACCTATCTCCATTGAAATTCAGTAGGTAAAATTAATTTTAACAATGTGTTTAAGTTAATAAACCTGAAGCAAATGTTTCAACCTATGTTCTAATGTTTCTTAATAAGCCCATAGAGTTGTATATGGTATAGAGTATTTGTCATTGATGCTACAAGTGCCATATTTGTGAAATTAGTTTTCCTAAATGGACAGAAAGCTTACCACTGTAAGCCACTCTATTCTTTAAAGGGAAAATAATACCTGTCAGATTCAGTAAACATGGAAAACAATTAACATGTTGCCTGATGTGTTTCATTAAATGGTTCATTAAATGTGAGGAGGAGGAGGAGGAGGAATGGCTAGTGGTGAACCTTGTGGATGAAAGCCGAGGAAGGGTTTACCCAGCTTTCTACACTCTGTTGAGAGCTGATCTACACCCTGATGGAGACACTGCAAACTGCTGTTGACTTCCCTTACAAAAGTATAGGTGCAAGTTAGTGGGCAAATGAAATGTAGTTTCAACACATTAACTTATTTCTTTAACACATTTGAATGAAGTCTTTCAAGGGAAACAAAAGATGTCATTGAAGGTTTTCACTGCAATACTACCTGTGAAAGAAAACAATGAATTCATGAAATTCTTAGGCAAATGGTCAGAACTGGAAAATATCATCCTTAGTGAGGTAGCCCAATCACAAAAGAACACACATGGCATGTAGTCACTGATAAGTGGATATTAACCCAGAAGCTTAGAATACCCAAGACACAATACACATATCAGTTGATTCCCAAGAAGAAAGGAGAGTCCCCTGGTCCTGGAAAGACTGGATGTAGCAGTGTAGGGGAATACCAGGACAGAGAGGCAGGAGGGGGTTGACTGGGGAACAGGGGGAGGGAAGAGGGCTTATGGGACTTTCGGGGAGGGGGGAACTGGGAAAGGGGAAATCATTTGGAATGTAAATAAAGAATATAGAAAATAATAATAATAAAAAAAAGAAATGGAAAATGGCCAAAGGTTTTATCATGAATGAATAGCTTAAGTTTAGAACATGGAAATTAAAATTCAGAATACAAAATGATATGTGCTATAAAAACAATATTATAACAAATACATGGATGTGATTGACAGCAGTGTGGAAGATAATTTGCAAAAAATAAAGCTAACAGTATTAGGGTAAATTAAGTTAAATCATGCTTTAATGTTGTTACATTACATTTTAAATAAAATAAGTGGAAGCAGTTTATTCCAGAAACATGTCTAGATTCCTCTTGTTTCACTAATTAAATGTTTGTTTATGGTCTATTTTCTCTTATCTTCTTTATTGGACACTGTCAGGAAGCAAAACTAAGAGAATGGCTGCACTTTTCTTTCCCTAAGATATTGCCAAACAACACGAAACATTCGTGAGCAAAAGTATTAGTAATTATTATCTTATCTTGCTTAATAATAAAAGCCTGGTGATGTCCCAGGAAATATGTATGCGTAACTGTATGAGATGATTGAATGCTGTGTGGAATTGGGCTCAGGCGAGAGGCAAGAGGGAAAAGGATGATCACTATGAGAAGGGGCCTCGTGGTGGAGATTAGCTTTTCACTTTGAAGGACAGGCAATTTTGTATAAATGGCAAGAGAGGATCCATATTGCAGAAAGTGGGAGAGTGGATGAAAGTGTGGGGGGAATAGAATTAATCATGAGAGACTGGGATCATTAGCAAATTTCCTTTTTGGAGGGAAAAGATGGTGGGATAATTATTCATTCTACTTAATTACTGTTTATTAAGTGCTAACTGTAGTTCAGTAAGGAGATGAAATTTGGCATGGGTTTCTAAGGAGTTTCTGTTGCAAATCAAATCTCCTTTATTTGAGTGATGACTGCAGTGGACTCTATGCTGGTCCTTCTGAAAGTCTGCCTCTCACAGTTTTACAGTACAAGGAAGCTCAACTACCCTAACACACTGAGGTGCAATCCTGTGCCTCTGTACTCAGAGTGGGGGTTTTCTTTTCCTTCAGAAAATAACAACAAAAATGAACCTTTCCTTTTCCCTTATTTTGCTGAAATTAAAATTCATTAAATGTCATTTTTGAAAAGTTTTGCTGTATTAATTTTTTGTTTACAAAAAAGTTTATTTTGATTCTTAGAAAGTGCAGTATGGAACTCTCACGATAGATTTGACAAATGTCCCTCTGGATTCCAGGATCTAAACTTCCTTGTGAAAAAGAAGCTCAGAGGCAGAATGAAGGGAGAAGAGTCCCTAAGACCAGAGCCAGACACTCACTCCGAACGTTCTGAGACCATCCTCAGGAGAACAACCCAAATCAAAACAGATCTAAAGGCAAACAAATCTAAAAGGCCTTGCGATCGCATCTGCCCTTATTCTATTTTTGCTCTAAACGAAAACAGCGTCATTTGCCTTGTGATTTACAGTTTACAAAGCATTTTAACGTATACCTTATGTTTAAGTTTCATGACAACTCGGAGACTTTTTAAAATATATTTTTTTTCTAATTCTTTGAGAATTTAATACAGTGCATTTTGTTTGTGTGAGATTTTATCAATGAGAAAGTCAGAGTCTCAGAGGGTGGGCAGTCATACTCCCCACCCTAGGCAGTAGAGAAAGTGATTTAGGTTTACAGAGTCAAATCTCTTGTACTTGTTTACCTTCTGCTTCTGCAATAAATACCATGACCAAAAGCCACTACCAAAGGGTTTGTTTCAGCTCGTACATTCTGATCACAGTCCATCATGGCAAGGGGAAGGGGATGGTCAGAACAGGAACTCATGAAGTAGCAAGAGACCTTGAAACAAAACTGCTTTCTAGGTCTCTCCTCATGGCTCAACCTGCTTGGTTATTAAACCCAGGACGACTCACCTTCCCAGGGGTGGTAGTGCCGACAGTTGGGCTGTCCCATATATTTGTTTACAGGTCAATCTGATGACAGCATTTTCTTACTTGAGGGCCCCTCTTGGCACCAACGTAGGGAAAGCTGACAAAAAGCCAACCAACGCTGTTCTTGCTCTTTTTACTGCACAGGATCCTGTGCTCAAAGATAACATACATGCATATTCATTTTTCCATTAGATTCCCTCAGTGAGGTAGTAGTGGCCAATGAGGAGTAACTGGTAAGCATCTAGCCTTCTTCTCATGAAGCCAGTAAGACAATTCTGCAGGCACCCAGAGTTTTAGGCAGTTATGTATACCCCACAACTATATGTCTAGTCAGCCTCAGCTCAGGCTTGGAGTGCAGGTATTCCAAAGGAACATGGGACTCCTCTCAACACTTCTAGACCCTCCGTCATTCCAGTTACTCTGTTGAGTAAGATATGTAAGATAGTAGCTTTTTTTTTTTTGAAAAACAAAGATCACTGATATGGAAAAATCATGGCACATAGACTGGGTAAAACTTAGGAGAGAACAAGAGAAAATGGGAGATGAAGAGGGAGGGGAAGGAAGTGGGAGAAAGGAAAAAAGAATAAGAAGAAAAAGCGGTGTAAAGGAATGGAGAGTGCTCCTAGGAAAACCGAGAGCAGTTGCTCTAAGTCCCATGAGTGGGCTATGCAAGGAAGCAGTGGAGAGCTAAGAGCCTGGGTAAGAGAGAAGGGCAGAGCTGAGAAGGAGCTTGCAACTTTCTGGAACTGTACTCAGGGAGATCCCTTTCCCTGTCCCTTTTGCTTTCAAGTCAGCCTGTTGTTGAATGTACCATAGACCCACCAGTTACATAGGATTCTACCAAATGGCTTTCACAGAAGCCAAGATGCTAACTTGATATGACTCTACAATTATTAAAATAGAAAACAATCTTTCATAGGGTTGTCATACTTGAACTGTTTTTTCCCTCCTCCCATACAAATATTGTTTTCTGAGTGTCAAAAATGAGCTCAGCTTTCAACGGAGTGGGGAGGTTTTGTCAGTAGGGACTAAAGTGTTTGTTTTACATATCCATTTCCAGATCATTTCATCTTCTCCTTCCTGGAGCTTTGAATTCCCATAATGCAGCATGAGAATTTAATTATCTTTTAAAAATGATGTAATGAATAAAAGAATTAAAGAATTGAGCCAGAACTTCCACTAAGATTACACATATGTACAATGTGTATTAATTGCTCACAAAGTTAATGTTCTTAGTCCCTTTTTGACAATCATGGTCAGAAAAATTAACATTTCCTGGTGATCAGATCTTAAAGAAATATCTAAATTCCTTGAGGAAAAACTCAAAAAAAATTAATTGATTCTTAGATGCTAAAAAAATTAACATAAGACTTTATATATAGGACATACACAATAAATATTATCTAGTCCTGATAATCTGAATATATTAGAAATGCAAAGTAAACTTCAGGAGCATTATTTAATTTTGCAAATACTTTAAAAATTAAAATATTTATGCATTGCTTATGAATTAGAAATTACCCTTCTATTATCATATAAATTAAATTGCTTGATTTATCTGCCCCAAATCTTCTAGTAGATTCTCAATCTCTCAAATTAGCCTATAAGGTGTAATAATATGGCGTTTATCCAACTCTCCGCCTCAATTTCAACTCACCACACCTATCCTTTCCCTTAAACACACTTCCCTCTAAATATTTGCACATTTCATTCATTCATATTATATGCTTCTTACCCTAATATTCCACTTTTTGTTAACATTTCTAATCTGTCTATATTCTTGATCTTTTTCTTTTATCTTAATTTGCTTGAATTTATGGTATCACTGGTCAAAATTACAATATTTGTTGTGATTGTGTCAACTTCTGGCATGTCTTATATCCTATAAGGCATCTGGGAATCCTACAGAAAAATCAGTGTTTTCTTATCGGTCTTCTGGGTAGTGCAGACCAAAAGGTATAGCCTCAGACACTTTCAGTATCAAGACAAATATGGTATGATTAAGATTCATGTGGAGTTCAGGCTCCATAAGAATGTATTTAAATAAAACTGTAACTAAAATATCATAATCCTTTCCCTGTTAGGGCCCTCAATCTTTTCCCCAACTCTTCCATAAGAGTCCCGGAGTTCTATCCAATGTTCGACTGTGGGTCTGCATCTGTTTCAGTCAGCTGCTGGCTGGAACCTCTCAGAGAACAATTATGCTAGGCTCCTGTCTGCAAACATAACAGAGTATCATTAATACTGTCAGGAATTGGTGCTTGCCCGTGGGATGGGTCTCAAGTTGGACTGGTTATTGGTTGGCCATTCCCTCAGATTCTGCCTCATCTTTGTCCCCACATTTCTTGCAGATAGGAAAAATTTTGGGTCAAAAGTTTTGTGGGTAGTTTGGTGTCTTTTTCCTTCACTGGAGGTCCTGCCTGGATACAGGAGGTGGCCTCTTAGACAGGAAGACCAACAGAATCAACTAACCTGTACTCTTGGGGGATCTCAGAGATTGAGCCACCAAACAAAGAGCATAATAGGGCTGGACCTAGGACCCCCACACACACACACATGTGCAGCTCAGTCTTCATGTGGGTCTCTGAACAACTAGAACAGGGGCTGTCCCTAAAGCTGTTGCTTGTCTGTAGAATCAGTTCCCCTAACTGGGTTGCTTTGTCTGGTCTCACTGGGAAAGGATGTGCTTAATGCTACAGAGACTTGATCTGCCAGTGTTGGGGGATACCCAGGGCACACTCCTACCATCTCAGAGGAGAAAGGGAAGGGGGATGGAGATATGGTCTGTGTGAGCGGGGATCGGGAAAAGGGCAGCAATCAGAATACAAAATGGATAAATAAATAAAGGAGTGAAAACAACAACAATAAAACTACCACATTGACCAATTACAATGCATCTAAGAACCACAACATGGCCAAGAGCTTTTGATCTGCAAAGATCTCATCACGATGGTCATCCAAGGAGAATTTTGCAGAAAGTACTTCTAATCATTACTTATTTCCATGTCTTTCCATCCCTTTCTTCTGTTCTTGCATCCTCAACATTTCTCTCTAGGATCCAAAGGTGAATTAAAGAGCCTGCGTTCAATCCTGACCCTTCAGCCCCCTAGTGATGGGAGTAGTGAAGGCAAAACCCCATCCCAGCTCAGACATGAGAAATGGCAAACTTAAGAAGCTAAGCTAGTGGTGAGCATGGGCAATAGGATGAGTTGCCAAGGATGGGGAGGGGAACAGAAAATTCTACCCTCCACTCCCAATGCTCACTGAAGTCTGCAGAGGGGTGAATTCCAGAGGTGCCCATCCTATGACTGTACTGGGTGAATAAGGTAACAAAACCTTTACTTGCCTATTGTACCCATCAACTTTGTGCTTTCTTCCTGGAATGCTGTGGGTGAACCTACACAATTCTCTGATCCCAGAATCCTAACTGGTCTGTGACAGGGTTCAGATTCAGTCAATGTATTACCACCCACTATTTATATTTTTGTGCAATCAATGTCCCTGCTACGTTGCCCTAGGCTGTGATTCGCGGTCATAAACTGTAGTTTATATTTATCAATTTCAGTTATGAGAAAAATTGGGCAGGCAGGATGTAATTACATTGTCATGAGTTACTAGGAAACAAACACTGAGCCTCACACATCGGTGACCATAGAACTCAGGAACATTCTTCCAAGCAGATCCCTGTGTGTGCTCCAAGCTGGAGATTTATTTATTTATTTATTTTCTTACTTAGTTACCTTATTCAGATTTCAGCTAAATTGCAGGAACATTTTGTGATAGAGATGTCAGCATTTTCAGCAGAACTTTATGAGACAATGATCATCCTTGAAGAAGCTTGCCATAATTTAGATTAATTTATGGTTGAGCTGTCAAGCCTGGAATTAACAGAGAAAACCTAGCAAAGAGTAATCTGACAGTTCAAGGCAGAGACTTAAATTCTTTAATCACAGCTAAACCCTTTTACTTCTGGGGCAACAAAGCTGTCCTCACAGCAGGGTGCTATGCTTTGTTTGTAATGTCTAAAGGGTAGAAATATGCTCAAATTGTAGTTCAAATAGTGTGTTCTTAAGCTATAGCAGCTTGTAGAGGCTGTTAAATTCTCTGCCTCCCTTCCACCCCATGCTGCGATGATTTGACTAGTGCCTTAAGGTGTTTCATGGAATTGATTATTTTCAAAACAGATATCATAATTTAGGCTTAGAAAAATAAAATACCAGCTTAAGAAAAATGGCCCAAATAGTCAATGGGCTAGACCAGGGCAGGAATGCAGCCAACAAATCTATAACGGAAAAATATTATCTGAGACTCATGGAGAAAAACAAAATAAGCAAAATGGAAACCCCTCATTGTGGCCAAACTTGAGTGGTCATGTGCTGCTGATTAATTCTATGATCTTCAAATGGAGGATCATGTCCTTGAAGAGCACAAACCCTGCATGCCATCTCCTCACGCAGGTCTATCCCTGCACTCCCTCAGCTTTGGAGTGGGACGCAACCTTGGAAATGATCTGAACGCAATGGCACCCAACAGTTCTCAGGGAGGAAAGGGATATTTAAAAAAAAAATTGATGACAGATACTTACTTCCAGGTTTTGCATATTGCTTTTATATAATGCATATAAATGTATTTCCTCAGAGGTAGAGATAAGATGAAAAGCCTACCCAAATGGGAGAATCCAGGGCCTGGGCTAAGCCCACAGGGTTTCCTTTCTGTTGTAGCCACCCTCAGGCCTAGACCTGGGGGCTTCTAGTTTCCATACAATCTAATCTTCCAAGCTGATTGACTCCATTAGTCTTTTCTCAGCTTCTGACTGAATTGCTTTGCCTGGCCTCATTAACTTTGGCAATATATTCTCATCTTGTGGCTCCATCTCTTTCTCTGGGTAGTTTAGTTTTCACCTGTGTCTAGATTATTCTCTCTGTAATCTATCTCTGTCCTATTAAAACTGCCATACACACCCACCACCCACCACACCTTTTTTCTCCCTTGCTGCTTTTGAGTTGCCTTTCTTCCTCTGCTATTCTAGTGAGAGTTGGACATCTCCTATCTCTGACTCATTCCTTCAAATCTCTGATTTGTCACATTGTCCATCAATTAGATGCCACTTTTAAACATGGCTGCTTAACGTCTACAAACTAAGCTTACCTTCATTGTTAAGGATTAAAGGCGTGTACTAAGGGCATGTCTGCCTTCCAGCAAGATCATATCTTTGAATGTGATCTCTTGCTAGAGCAGCCATGTTCCTGGATTAAAATTCCTCTACAAACACATCTCCCCATTCCATTTACAGGATATATAAACATTTTCTCATATTGTTTTAAGTTACATGACAAAGTCAAGAATGAGGATTCCTTTCTGCAATCACAGCATTTAGGAGGCTAAAGTATGAGGAATATCCTTAATTCAGTGCCAGCCTCAGCTACATGGTGACATCTAGGCCAGTATGGGCTAAAGAGTAAGACCCTATTTCCAAAAGTGGTGGTATAGTACAAGTATTATAGAATTTAATGCTTTTCAATATCATAATTATATATTTGAATAGGATAATCAATTATTTAAGAGGACTTAGAAATTTTAAGGAAGCAATTTTACTTATATACTTACTGTTCTAAATCCTGTCAAAATGATCCTTGAACGTCCAAAACAAAGTGCAACTCCATCAGAATTTCGAATGTTTCTAATTAATATCTTTACTTCTTATCAACTTGCAATTGTAACCAACTATAATTGAAAAGGCTAGCACCATAGAACTCATTATAGATAATTTACAACTGTCATTGAAAAACTAATTGTTAAATACCACTGACAAAGTAGTATTGATGTTTTTGTTGTGTTTAAAATATGTTTTATCCTAGCTTCACTCCTACTTTCTTAGCTTCACAATCCATCCCATCTTCTTTCTTTCAGTGCTAACTTTAGAATCCATAATTTGTGCTCAGTTAAATCAAGGAATTATGAACTAGTTAAAATTAAAATGGGGGATTCACATATATGTGAGAAACTCAGGGCCTATGCCTTTAAGACAGAGATGTTTTATGGTTGTGAGCCTAGCCTTTAATGGCTGAGCCATCTCTCCAGCCCAAGACAGAGAAGTGAGAGGGGATTGAGTGGGGAAAAGAGGGAGGGAAGGGGGCTTATGGGACTTTCGGGGAGGGAGGAAACAGGAAAGGGGAAATGATTTTGAATGTAAATAAAAAAAACTTAGAAAATAAAATTAAAAAAAAAAAGACAGAGATGTTATAATCAATGTACCTAGAAAAGATTTTTTCCCCCTGAGTTAATCATTACTTAGTTTCTCTTTCTTTCCTGGTTCTTTTTGCATGCTGTCTCTTTTTCTCCAGGTAATTTAGTTATAAATTTAGGTATTTGTTTTTGTTGAGATCATTTCTCAATAAAAAACAACTTCTGCAACAAATCCCCCCCCCACCTCATTTTGGCCTTTTATACCACAGGACAGACACAGAGACATGACTCTGTTGAAGAAATAGCACAATGATCCCTAAAATAATTTTAGTATTTTAAAAAGTTATTAAATCATTCTATAATATTTGTTGAAGATATTTTGTCCAACCAGGATGTTGCAAGTTGATGTTTTTCTATCTTAGCTATTAAGTAACATTTCCTGAAGAACTGTTAAAAATATACCTAAGGTGTGCCACTTGCCAGCTACACAGTAGTTTAGTGTGTTCCTGGTATAAACAGGAGGGGAAGGCTTTTCACAAGGAAGTGGAAATGTTATACTCCTACTCTCGTGGTACTTGTATTTTGGTGAAAGAAACAACCTAAACAAGTGTTTGTTTCTAGATTGCCACAAAGGCAGTCTAGAAACACATAGAACCTTCTTACAGCACATTATTTAATGAATGTTTTTAGACTACAAAAGCATAGAACATTTACTGAGGTCAACAGCAGACCACTAAACCAGGGAAATGGGTGAATAGGGAAGACTGATTACTTAGTGTCTGAGACTCACAGATTGGAGTAGAGGTACTGGGCTAAGAAGAGCATTCAGAAAGGGTTAAGGACAAAGGCTAACTTAATGTGGGTGTTCACAGTCATCTCCACATCCTTACTGCTTGTAAATGCTCTAGGGATGCTTGGCAGTTGGCAAGGTTATTCATCTTGGCTTATTTCTAGTGGTCAGAATGAAGAAATATTGTTATTATTTGTGGTTGCCGCTTAGCCCCCATGGGCTCCAAAATTAATATATCTATTACTTTCATGTTACTTAATACTACAATCTAGGAATTACCATTTTATGTAGAATCAATTTATGCTGCCCTTAGACACCAGAAAAAAATTAAATGTGTGTTATTATTTTAAAAACGGGTACAAAGTTCTACCGTTTTAGATAAGAATAGGAAAAAAAAAAGATCTCATCTTCCAAATAGTAAATCACATTTGAGAATCCAGGAAGGAGGTAAAAAGAAACATATGAATTAAAGGAACTAAGTTGCCAATTAAACAACAACAATGACAAAAAAGTAAAAAACTCTTCAGAACTGCGAAGAGTTCAGACACAGAAGTAATCAGAACAAGTGTCAGATCTACCCATCGAAGGCTGGTGAGATGGCAGAGTGGGTAAGGGGCTTTACTGCCAAGCTCGGAGGCCTGAGCTCCATCCTTGACACCCACACAGTAGAAGGAGAGAACCAACTCCTTCAAGCTGCTCTATGGCCTTTACACATGAACCATGCACTATATGTGTCCTCAAAATAAAGAAATAAAATCGAATACATAAGTACATATATTGAGAACTTTAAGAAGAGAAGATTGAAAACAGTAAGTCCAAAGGGAGTGATGTGTTCAGCAGTAGGAACCTGCCTTCATTTTGGAAGGTAACTAGGAACAACAGCAGTGCCCAGTATTGTTTTGGGAGATGCTTGGACTCCCCTGAACAACTTAAAAGGAGTGTCTTTGTGGGCCTGAGTGTGTATGTGAGTTATGGTAAGGAGTGATAGTCACTCCCTCAACCAACAATCTATGCCTGATGCCATTTCTTCATGGAAGAAGACAAGATGCTCCCTTGACATTCCAGCAACTCACACCCCCTTTTAAGTTGCTTATAATTCTGCCTGTTTCACATGATCTCTAGAGGTGCTAGTAATTGAGAGGGGGTCATCATCTCCACAGATTTTCAGAGGCTGTCATTCCATCTGGTCAGAAATTTTAGTGATGTAGCTATTCTAGACATACCCACACTCTTCTTATAGGTGACATCTCACCAACGTCCTGTAAGTCCTCCAATAAACCTGTTGGTTTAACAAGACAGACTTGGATGGAGTAATTTATTTGTTCTGTTACTGGCATTTTATCTGAAATAAGTAGACATTTGCTCACATCTCCCTGGGACTTATTTTCATTTAGAAAAATGTTCTACAGGCTCGTGTTTGTTGTTGCAGATGACAGGACTTCTATAGTTTTTAAGGCAAAATAATATTCTGTTGTGTGTGGTATGGAGTACATGTGTGTTTTTGTGTATGTATATATTTTCTTTATTCATTTGCTGTTGGACACCATGGTTAATTCAATATTTTAAAAATACCCCCAACAAACAGTAAAATGCTGTTTACTGAAATATTGACTTCATTTATCTGAACTGTATTCTCATAGACGGTATTGCTTGATCGTATGATAGTTAGACAAAGATTGGATTTTTTAAATGAAATGCAGAAGTGTGCCACCCATAAAGGAAACTATTTGATGTACTTGATTCATTAACATCTATGAACATGTGATCATTAAAAGTCACTATATAGGGAATGAAAGTTCAAGTCATAAACAGGGTCAGAAAAGGCAAAACTGAGGGAAGATTAAAATCAGGAGTATATATTCCCAGGAATCAATTAAGAACAAAAGAAAATTATTTTATAAAAAAAGGTCAAAACACAGCAAAAGTCATTTCTCCAAATAAACGTGAGTGATAAACATTTGAGGTGAAGCTTATCTTCATTAGTAAAGAAGCTGTTAATTAAAAGCATGAGTTACCATTTATATTCAAGACAGAAAAAAATCAGTAAGCTTAAAAATAGCTGGTGTTTATGAGGCTGTAAAACTTTTAGCCTGCTAGTGGAAATATAAATTAGGTGCAGCTATTCACAGCAAAATAGAGCTTGCCTTATTGTATTGACTCTGGGCTATGTACCTTATGGTAAATCATTCCCTTCCAAGGTACTCCCTAGATAACTTTTTGTATCCTTACAGAAGAATGTTTCTAACAGGAGCATCAGTAAAAGCTGTAGTTGAAAACAATCCACTGTCCATTGATGAGACAGCGGACAGAGTAGCAGTGGTGGCTTCACAGAGCAGAGTATGATTTCATTGTTTATAAATCCCAGGAGCAAATAACTGAGTGAAAAAAAAAGTATCACAGAAGTATGCATTCACTATGGCATTAGAAACTGACTGAACTGGACCTTGGTTGAGATATATAATTATGTATCAAAATAGAGACCAAAAGAAGAGAACGAGAAAATAATATGTCAAGATAACTATTGCTCCAGAATTGAGTGCAGGAGTTTTAAATAGTCAGGGCCAGAGCAGCTCTCTTGTTACTGTTGGAAGGCCGAGAGAAGAAGGGTGCAAGCAACATGGGATCCTGTGGAAGCTACACCGGGGACTAATTTTCTTCTTCATCCCCCAACTTAGTTGCATTTCTCATATTTTCTCTGCACGTAGTCATTCTTGAGCATTTTCTATGTATTTCCAGTTACAGAAACATATAACATCTTGAATAGACTTCATTGTGACTCACTCAATGAGTAGACAGTTCCCTAAAGCACGGCAAATAAGAGAATACAATTTCACTTGCAACTTGTGACTCCACTATTGGGTTCTCTGCTTTCTCTATGCAGAGCATGCATGTGCCACTGCAATAGTTTAAAATCACATTTGAGTCAGGCAGGATGGCTGAGACAGCAGCATCTCAACTTCCAAGTTTTTCTGAACAACTTACTGAGATTCCATCCCCGAATAAAAGGCACAAAGAGAGCTGGGGGGAGAAGTTCAGTGGTAGAACTCTCATCCAGCAAGTGGGAAGACCTGACTTCAAACACCCCTCAACCTTAATATAGGAGAATGGTAATGAGCACTAGATAGTGAAAACCATAGAAATATTTAGTGTTTCTTTACTGACTGATAAGTATTGTGTCACAGTTTCATGGAATATTTGCATATTTAGTTGATCAATATTGCCTAAAATTTGGCTTTAAGGTTTTTTTTGTTTGTTTGGTTTCGTTTGGTATGATTTTTGTTTTGTTTTTCAAGACGGGGTTGTTTCTCTGTGCAGACCTGGCTGTCCTGGAACTCACTCTGTAGATCACATTGGCCTCGAACTCACAGAGACCCACTTCCCTCTGTTTCTCAAGTGCTGGCATTAAAGGGGTGAACACCACTGTACGCCTCAGTATTTTTTTTAAGACTTGGTATTTTTGATAAAAATGAGGTTTTATAGATTAAGTTAAATTATATTATCTGGAAGGAGTCAAATAAATATATATAAAGAAAACAGATAATGAAGATCATTACTACAGATGTAGCAGTGTAAGAGTGGGGCTTTTGCTAGAAATGTGTCTCTGCTGAGGGTGTGTCTCTGCTGGTGATGTGTCTCTGCTGGAAGTGTCTCTCCTGGGGATGTGTTTTGGCTGGGCGTGTGTCTTTGCTGTTGTTGTATCTGATCTGTTGGGAGGGTCCTGTGAATATCAGATGGTTAGAGGGTCAAGAAGAATCCAGAAGATCAAAGTTGACATTTGAGGAACAGAAATAAGGTTCTGTGACTGATTCAAGCTAAGGAATCAGGGGGTAAATACCATTGGAAGAGGTCAGAAGTGAGAGGCAGGGGTTCAGTGCTAAATGTCAGAGGTCAGTGTGTGTTATCTCAGACACTGGGGAACCACTGAAGGGTGCCAAGTATAAACATGTTATGATTTAAGTTTCTGAAAGAGAACTCCGACTGCATAGCAGAAAACTGATTTTCATGAGCTCCAAGCCTTACTGACAGGGATAACAACAGTAGCCAGGTTTTGCTGTGAGTGTTTTATGCACCAGACGTATGACACATCCGCAAATCATTAAAGGGAAGCAAAGTTTATCTACATCACCATGACATGATCTGATATACTTGAATTAAGTCATTAGATGACTCCCACCTGTGGTCATCATCAGGAGTGATGGTAGTATCATGAACACCATGAATAGAGGCAGAAGGAGGGAGCTGACTTAGATGGCAGGAGGCAGTGGGGAATACCACTGACAATGGAGGTTCACAACAGCAGACATCCTCTGATAATGAGAACACGGTCCTACATAGAATCTGGGGAAACTAGGGTATTGATAAGGCATTTTAATAAGGATCCCAGTCAAGGGATAGACGATGTTGGGAAATTGGAGGAAAAGCATGACCCAGCCGCCAGTGAGCCGTAGCAGATCTCAGCTGCATGCCATGCACAGGGCTGGCACCTCCTGCACCATTCTAAGCTATCTATTCACTCTCCCACGTGAGAGATAAAGACGTCTTCCCAAGACGCACAGATGGAGAAACAGGTAAAGGCCCACTGTGTCTGGGCACCAAGGTCCCTGGCAGAGGCTGAGTTGCCCCTGGTGGCACCCATTTTGGTCTCACTAGGAGTCTACCTTCCTGGCTTTCCTTCCTTGCTCTTCTTCATTGCCCTTTGCCCTCCAAACCCATATCGCTGCTTCTGCCAGGCTTTTCCGGGATCAGTGCAAGTCCTGCAAACAAAACTCAGTTTTCCAGGAGAGCAAAGAGATGATGTCTGGGGAGACAGGGAACTGAAATAGCATTGCTCTTCTCTTCCTATCATGTAAAAAAAAATTGACTATGTTTTTATTCTTTATAAATGAACATACAATATAAAATCCTAGCTATCATAGGGCAGTGTTAAAGTGATCCTTAAGCAAGTTTGAGGGAAAGTGTATAAAATAAGGGGTGCTTTGCAATCAGTCCCCTAAATGCTATTCTAGCTCTTGAAAGCCAGATCAGCTGCTTTTTAAACCTGCTACTGAACATTTATCTTGGATATAAATATTTCACTTGTTTTGACATCTCTGGAGAGCCTTTTTTTAACTCACCAAAGGGGGGAAATCTAAATATATATAACATATTTGTGAGACTACCTTAAAAGAAATGTGTTTGAGATCCCGAGCAGACTCCACAGCCTGTGTAGGCAAGATGTCAATCAGAGAAAGAACCATAGGCCATGTCTGGGCCACTGCCTGGAACATTCTTCCTGGGAGAAGTCTCACTCAGCTTGGTCTCAGATGAGTGATCTTTTTCTCCAGCCTACGTGGACCCCAAATATTTCACGAAATCACCTTCATGCCCCTGGCCAGCCCATCCTATCAAACTTCTTCTCCAATAAAAGGAGGTTTTCCTTAGAGAATTGAAGTGTTCAGGGATCATTCCCCATGGAGAAAAAAACCTTCACTCGCTTCAGGTTGGCCACGGGTCTTTTTAGTGCAGGGTCATACTTTTTCTTGTTCATGCCTGTAGCCAATCGAATGCAGGAACCTGACAAATCATGGTGGCATGTGTCAGTCATGCAAACAGAAACACTATAGACTGCAGTCCCAGTCAAGGCTTTGTGGCTTGCTACTAGCGTTACAACAATTGCTCGTTCATAGGTATAAGGTGCACTATGAAGACGCGTGGAGACCATTTTCAGAAAGCACGTCTGCCAGACTAGTGAACTGGTGAGCAGCCCAACTCCTAAAAGATTCTATCCCTGGTCTTAATAACAGATACATAGTGAGGAATGAAAAGCTTTCTGAATGTTTTTAGAGCAAAAGAAAGAATGGCAGAAGTCCAAAGCAGGTAGCGCACTTTTCATGTGGATTTTCACTGGGCACAAGGGGCTCCCTAAGGTGCTCTGAAGGTTGCATATAAAACAGAGAGGATGACATTCAGGATAAGAAGTGTTATCAGTTTGCTGGAGGTGTTTCTAGAACAATAGGTGGGGACTGATGGGCTGCCCTCATGAATTATATGAAATACCACCTGACTTCCTACCCCAGGGAAAGCAATGTCTTTTCCAAGAAGAAAGCCAAACAGCCATGCTTCCCCGGGATGCAGAAACCTCTCTGCACCAGCAACTCACATCTGACTATTGGCCCCTGAATATTCTTCCTTCCAGCACAGACTTTGAAAGTCATTCCCTGTGTTCTTCAGTCTCACACAAAGAACAATAAATACATGCTTATTATTCAGAGTATTTGCTAGTGAGTGATTCCAGCCTATAGCCTGCTTCAAAATATTAACTCCTTTCCATTTTAATAATGTATTGTGGCACCTGCAGTGCAGGCATTAGATATCTGATACTACCTGGGTTTTTCATAGAACTCTTGAACATTAGGTTTGAATTCTCAGGCAAGGATTTTCCTAATCAGACCTACAACACAATGGCATCCCCTATTCTCTCTTGGAATTACTGAGTCTTGTCCTTCGGAGAAAGACAGATATATTATATTTATTTCTAAATGGTATTTTGAAACTACTCCAAGTGTCAATGCTTTACAATGTGAGGTGGCTTTTTTTCCCCTTGACAGTAAAAAAAAAAAAATAAAATAAAATACATCCTTTTTCATTCAGGTTAAAGATGGTGATATTTTATCCATAGGTTAAACTTATTCTTAGAAGAAGCCAAATTCATCCACATTATACCCAGCAGTTTAAAATATATCTTGTTTTTTTGTTTGTTTTGTGTACTTATTCATGCATATATGTTTGTATTATATCTAGTGTCTTTCTCAGTTGGTTTCCACCCTATTATTTGAGGTGAGGTCTCTCTGTGAACCCAGAGCTTGTGAATTCAGCTGTTCAGTACCCCCAGGGATCCTTCTGTCTCTGCCCTTCTGGCAACCAGCATTGCAGGTACATACCGCCATACCTAGATTTTACAACATGGCTTCTGTGGGATTAAATTTGGGTCCTGTTGCTTGCGTGGTAAGCATTTTACTAACAGAACCTCCCTGAAATTATTCTCAGAGCAGTTAATAAATACATGTCTGTCTTTGTTCAATGGGGCAGCTGGAACTTTCCAACCCAGAGGAGTTTCGGAACAAAGGTAAGTGTTTTAGAATTGAGGGGACTGACATATGCACACATATTAAAGGAGTGGTTTGAAGTTCTTCAAATCAGTGGGCTATCATTGGGCATAAGGCAGTGGCCCAATCCCCAAAAAATTCAGCAGACCAGCGATGTTGCTGACAAGGAACTCATCAAATGGATTCAAAACAAAAATTAAAACACCAACAGATGGGATATGTTTAAATTCCCTCCCTAATGATCTTATGTGTGTCACTAAATATCAGCAGAATGCACCAAGGAGGCCCCACAGGATCCTGCCATGACAGCAGCGACCCCAATCCACTTCCCTTTGCAGAGGGCTCAAGGTTGATGAATGCAGCTGGCTTCTGTTGGCTTTGCGTATCTCTCTGGGTGGTCTGTTCTATTCTTTAAAAAAGAAAATCAAACCATAATTTTAGATCAAAGAAACTGTCCATTTATATTTCCATAAATACTTAAGTAAATATCATCTGTAGGTTCTAAGAATCAGTCCTCCTGTTCCTTGTAATTAAGTGGGAAAAGAAATTAGTGAATGTTTCCAAACATAAACATGAAAAAACAATAAATATGCCTCTGTGGTGAAGTTATACTTTTGGAGGGGAAGAAGGAACGAAACCTAAATTAAATTAAAGTGGCGTTGTGGGAACCAGAGTGGTGATACAGCTCAATAAACGAATGTAATTAGACAATGTAAGGGTTTTTTTCAGGCTACAATCTAAAACATGGGCTCTATCCCTGCTCGGGATCACTGTTAGAAGCCAACACAATATTCGAGCTCAAATTCACAGCTACCATGTTCTGCCTTTTAGGTATTGCTTGTCTGATTATGCTGCCAGTCTTTCCATCTCCGAGTGGTTTTGTGTAACTTTCAAGTGAAGCAGCCCCGTTTGGAAATAGACAAGTGCTCGTTTTGAAATGGAGTCATCAAATGCGAGCAGCCTTCAGGAGGCTCTCCTTTTCATGAGAACAAACAAAGGGAAATGTTTTTAGTACAAAATCCCTTTTTAACAAATACAGAGCTTGTATTGCGCTGCAGGGCTGCCCACCTCCACAAAGCCCTGGCTCTTTTTTTGGTGGCCCTCAGAAGCAGCTTTTCATTGTATAATTCGTCCAGGGATAGAGCATCTGCTGGGCTAATGAGCTCTCCTGCAGCCTCTTCTCCCGCAGGCGAATCCCCAAAAGCACAATCTTAAATCAGATACTATAAAAGCAAAAGAGGAAAAAAAGGGTGGGATGAAAGAGAAAAAAGTAAGGTCAAGAAAGCCAAGTTAGCAGTGTGCCAAGTATCCTACCTGTGTCTGGCTTCAGAGAAGTTGTGTGCCTGAAGATTTTCATCCACATAGTTAATTTCTAAACTTGTTCTTTCATGGCCAAGATCCTGTTTCACGATTACATCATTTGAGTACACTTCCAATGGGGATTAATATAATAGATCATCATGGCATCTGGCTCTTAAATATCTGGATAGTAACCTTGACCAGGGGCTGATTAGAAAGGGCAGGATTGAGGTTTGCTTTCTTTTGTGGCAAAGTGGAGCATGACATTGGGAACCTGAAGACTTTGATTCCTGTCCGATCACTAATATTTCCATGTTTTACAGTGTCACTGGTGAGTCCGGTGGACATTATTAGGATGCTCTGTGACAGCATCTAATAAAGCATGTTGGGAAAGAAATCACTTCTCCCCTTTGCACTGATGATCTTTTGGAGAAATACAGTATTGTAGATTACAGGAGGTGGAGGTTGAAAACCCTGATGATACCCATGGTAATTCATCATGAGCCGGCAGCATGCCAGTGATCTATAGCTTTAAATGAGTAGCTTCCAGGAGGAATGTGTATGGAGAGCCCATGTTATTCATGGTAGCAGAGATGCTTTGGAGAGGACAGTTCGATTATTTATTGGTTGTTCTAAATTTCTGAGCACAGTTTTAAGACATTGCAAGTGTCTGTGCTGTGTGATCCATTTGTGAGGTGTGCTGCCTTTAGAGGTAGCTTGTGGTGTTGCTTTAAACAGCACAGGCTGTGAGGAGTTGTTTTGGGATGCATTTGTAGAACTTGAAAGGCCAGGAGAGTATTAGTAATGTTGGGGTTAACAGAGGCAGCTCATTTTAGAAATTTGATATTTGAGTTTTTCAACATTATCCAAAGTAGGCTCGCCACATTCTTTTGAACAAACTCTCCGGCACAGAGCAGATGGTTCCTCTATTAACAGCCATTTGCATTTAACATATTGCAATGATTTATGTACCACATGCCACTGAGCAAAGCAAAAACATTCAGTAGCAACTAATTAGTTGAGTGTAAAGACACATATCTCAATGTGCAGAGCCCTCCTCTAACTATGTTTTACAGTTTTTATAGTTTAGCATTTTATTTGTGCAAAGCAGTTAAATCTGAACTGTGACATTCCTCTTATGATTATGGTAATGCCTCTGCAATTATGGTTCTATTAATGCCTCAGTCAACCTTGTTCCTTTATTCATCCAGGAAGCCAGCATTGGCATGTTAGAATTTCCCAGGCCCCAATAGGTCAGTCACAGTTACTTTTCAATGGCTTAGATTGCTTGTAACTTATCACCAAGCTCTCAGAAGTACTTGTTTACAAGTAGTCCACTGCACCTGCAAAATGGGTTATCCTTTGCACAAAGTGGGTATGAAGTAAGATCGCTAATGAAAAAGCGATGTAAAAGAATGACTCATTTTAATTGGGTTTTGAATGTCACATTTATTAACAGCATAATTCCTTCTTAATCTTATTAGTTGTACTCTTTAATTGACCCATATAACTGTACCCTGTCACCTGCTCAAACTATGTTGCAATTCTCTTACACCTCATGGATTCCCCTCTAACCTGGACTTGCTTCTCAAACTAGTAACCTCTGACACTCCCTTACACACTGGGGTTTTGCTGACTTTTTACAAGCATCTTAAAGCCAAAGGAGAAACAAAACTAAAAATTGCCTTAGTTATTGTATCCTATGGGAAAGAAACTCTATTTCTTTCTTAGAGGGATCCTGAGACATTTCCTCCTCCTTTGAAATGACCATCAGGGTCGATGAATATCATGATACTGTCACTGTGAGTCAAGGTGACAATGTAAGAACTGTAGAATGAACCAATGAATCTTTTATAAGTATGATTTTCATTCTCAAGAGCCATCCATGCAAAATGTCAAAGGAGCCCATCCATCATCTGTGAGGATAAATGCTCGCCTGTGACCCAGAGGAAATAGGATATGACTTAACTACATTTACCCAGGACTCTGGGAGCCATCTTACAAAAATGACTGCTCTTCTTCATCCATGGATGTTTTAATTTCACAGAAATTTCTACCTACCGAGTAATCTAGAAAGTCAGTAGTTATTAACGATATTAATGAATCAGTAGAATATGAATTAATATGAATTATTATATATTAGTATAGTTATGAACTCAGCCCATCATGGTAGAAAGGTGAAGGTAGTGGAAAAGAAAAGAAAAAACAATCATCTGGTGGAGATAAAGACAATGTGTTGTTGTAAGTCTTAAAAGAAATAATATTAAAAGCAAGTCACAGCTTCTTTCAAAGTGATGATATTACATTCTGACTGCATTCATGAGCGTTATGGTAAAATAAAATATGTATTTAGTATGTATTTCCATTTCGCTCATGTTAATAGGCTTTCACCTATCATTTAGGGTAGACTTTGTCCATCTTACAGGTGAAGGGACTAAGGCACCAAAACAAAATTTAAGTTCGTGATTGTCTACATTCTACCTATGAGTGAGTGGAGGGTTTAGCTGGCAAAAAGCCACCCACTGCAGCCTTTTCCTGAGAACAAGGGCTGGTTAACAAACTTGGTACCCTGTGTGATATTTTCTTATTTTAGTGTGTGTCAAAGATTCACCTGTGGCATGCAATTTCCTTTGGCATCTTATTTTGGAAGTAAAACTATACAAGAACCGTTGCCTTTGTCGTTGTTAGTAGGGAGACGTAATAGAATAATCAATATCAAGGACAAGAGGAAGCAACAGCATCGCAAAGAAGCTTCTTGTTTTAAACTCATTGCTTCTAAACAAAGATACAACACGGAAACCCTGAGAGAGATCCCTCTGCTTCTGAAGGACATTTGTTTTCCATAAAGAACATTTATATTTAATGAAAACAGGATTAACTTTGTATTGAAAATTGAGCCTGCCATTCAGTGTGATTAAACAGCATGCACACAAGCTTGCCAATCTACACTTTACTCAGTACTTCCCTATATCTGAGACAACTCTACTGTGAACTAATTTTTTTTAGATATGCTTACAGTAGGGAAGTGGGAACAAAAATGTGTTTAAGTTTATATATTTACCTGGTACTAAAACAGGATACTATACAGTGTTTTAATCACTATATAATATTGACTCTTTAGTTATTAATCATGATAATTTTACATAATTTCACCTCACTATAGTGGTAGTTAATTGTGATAGCCTTGCTGGAGATGAGAATATCAGGTTGTCTTTTGGCTAGCTTCTCTCATTCCACCCTTCATTCTGATGCCACAGAAACCTTATCATGACCCAGGCCATGTTGCTTTGTAATTTTCTTTTTGAAGCATCTGTCAGTCCATGCAGGTGGGAGCATCTTGAAAGAAGGAACTTCGGCTATTCATCTTTCTCTGTAGGAAACGGCACACTGCCACAAACTTGCAAGCACAAAATATGCAAGCGCTTATATCTGGTTTTTCCTTTCTTTTTCTTTTCTTCTTTTCTTTTTACATTGTTACACTTAAAGAAAATTCATCAGAAGTACATACGGAAGATATTCCATGTTATAGTTCCAGGACTAAACGTCATGGAGTCTGTGTGAGTCCCAGTTTACTCTGTTGTAATCCACCAATTACTGTGTTCCCACATAAATTATAATACAATTTCAAGTAAAGTAAAAATAATGGGTTACTTTTTTGATTCTTAATCCCAAACCAAGTTATTCTCTTTTGTGTGTATTGTGGTATACATGGGTTTTACATAGATTTGGTCTGAATGCGTGTGAGTTCATGTGTGTGCTAATTCATATACCCATGGAAGGCCCAAAGTTGACTTCTAGTGTTTTCTTCAATCACCTCGTGATACACTGAGATGGGGTCTCTCACAGAATTCCCTTGGTTATTTTATCTAGCTAGCTTGCTTCTGGGATTTTCTGTCTCCTGCAAAAGAACATTGGATTATGGTCAGATTACCACACTTACCTTTCTTTTATTTAGGTTTTGGGTATCCAAACTGGATTTCCAGTCTGTGGTATAATGCCTTACCTTCTGAGCTATCTTACTCCAAAGTTATTCTTAAGATAGAAAAAAAAAGATTTTATGATAGCTTTAATCGAACAGTTACTGAAGTGTGCAAATGGGCCCCATTCTGTTTATAATTACAGAATATTTCAAACTTCCCATCCAATTTTTTTTCATGATTCTGCTACACATTTCAGGATTTTATATATTTAACATCCTCTTAGTGCTGGGGTGAATAATCTGCTCACCATATTATTTGATATCAACACTACACACCTTTTAGCAGGTTTCTTCTTGTTCTCTCAAAGAGTCTCTCTGCCACACAGAAAAGCCTCAAAGTTTGTTACCTGACAACTCCCCAGATCTCTAGTGGCAGAAGTAATGGGCAGAACTCTGAGAACCAGAGAGTATCTGAGAAGCTCTAGTGAAGCTGGAGTCTCACCCCTCTCCCAAGACTTTCCATTCTATGGGCTGATTTTCTACCCTATTCATAATGTTTTTTGAAACACACAGATTTTTTACTTCACAAAATTCAAGCCACTTTTTTCTTTTGTTGACTATTAGTGTCCTTTCTAAGACACTTTTGCTGGATTTGATCTCGTGAAATTTTAGCCTGTGTTTTTCTCTAAAGGCTTAATACTTTCAGCCCTCACCTTTAGATCTTTGATCTGTTTTAAATTAGTTATGTGGTTTAAGATGTAGGTTTGATACTATCTCTTATTTCTTCCTTTCCCTTCCTCATCTTTTCTCTCTCCCTCTTCCTTCTTTTCTTCATAGTCTTGTCTTTCTATTTGTTAATGTTTAGTTTTTCAAACCCATTTGTTGAAGACTGCCCCATCCTCACTGAATAGTCTAGAAAGGACCAGAAACACAAATAGTTTGCAGCTGTGCATCTCAGTATTCATTTACACACTTGTTATGACATTTATATTGGTACCTGAGGTAAAAATTATATTCCTTAAGTTTGGACAGTGGGTTCAAATCTGAAGCTTTGTGTGTTTGGTGAAGTTGGGTAAAATAGCATTACCAACACATCCCCAGAAAAAACAAACAGGATTTTTTCCTATTCCCTTGCTCTTATGTGTGAAATAAGCAAAGGTGGGCGCAGGATACCAAAAGGACAGAGTACCAATATGTCAAATGATTATGTGATTTGCGAAGAGTGTTCCACACAATTTCCCTCATGTCTTTAATAGTCAATTACTGAGTTTCTAATATGCATGAGCCCTAGTTCTAGGTACAGGCCATCCAGTAAAATACCAATATATTCTGGGTCTAGATTCTAGTTATACAACAATATTGTTCCTGGCCAATCCACTCAACTATATTCTGTTTCAGTCTGAAAAGGGAGTTAGATGAAATTATTTCTGTGATTTCTTTCAGTTCTAAAATAAGTGATTTTGTAATGTTATGACTCCTTATTTGGCACACACACTGCCTATATAAACCCAGTACAGGAGTTCATCATGCTGTCTCTCCCCAACCTGCCAAATCTCTGACCTCTTAGACTCCCCCTCCTGTCCTCTCTTGGCCCACCCTCCCCCCATCTGTTCCCTGTTCCCAGCAGCCCTGAAGGATCTATAATTACGCATGGATGTCACCAATATGTTGTAACAGCATTGCTTGCCTGATATTCTGGTAGCTTCAAATGAGTAAAAGCAACCAGAACAGCAACATGAGTCTGATATAAGGTAATACCCCTTAGCTTTGTCTTACTGGGCTCAAATTTGTTCATTTAACTAAAAATACTCTGTCAGCTTAAGAATATCACCCAAAGTAAATGGAAATATATATTGGTTACTAGTTAATCTTAATTTCCTTTAAATGCATTGTTTTAACTTACTGCTATAGAGTGTAAAGAACTCACAGCCAGAGAGATCAAACGCTGTTAGCATCTCTATTTATCTCAGAACACACCAGATTGCACTACCTGATAGTTCATATTTTACATGCTAAAGCTCCCATCAAACTTTCTCTAGTCCAAACAAAAACAGCAAAAAATCCTCCTTATCTATTCCAATTTGGTACTTAATTTCTTATGATTTTAAAAAGATACCAGGTACTTTGCAAGGTAAAAATAAGATGCAGCAAAAATTGGTGAAAGTCTATATCAAAGCTAGCCTTTCACCTAATGTAGTAACAATGTAGAGAGGATGATAGCTAAAATTAACTTGCTCTGAAAAAATCAATCTGTTTTTAGCACTGTCTAAACACATGGGCATGTGTGTGTGTGTGCATGCGTGTGTGTGTGCATGCGTGCGCATGTGTGCACATGTGTGCGTGTGCACACACACATTCAAACACACACATGCATACTCAAGCACAGATGCAAACATACACATACATATTCCCACATGCAAGCACACACATGCATGCTAACACAGTCCACAAATGCTTTCATTTATTTTGTTTTAACACAGTAGAAGTTTAATTATTTAGTTTAATAATGAGGAATTTGCTACCCCAATGTGATTTCTGTGAATACTAGTTCTTTGGGTGTAATAATACAGACTCATATGCACATGCATGTACAAGAGCATGCAAACACACAAACACACACACACACACACACACACTTCAGCTAAGAATGGTTTTAAGGCTCTGACTTAAATAAAATGGTAATGTATACTGTAGAATAATTCAGAGACTTTAACCTATACTCAGTATTGTGATTTCCATAGAAGGAAATACGTGTGAGGGTTTTTCAAAAGTATTTGAGCATTAGGATATTTGTGGATTAATTCTGAGGAGTATATGAAAATACTCCATTTTATAAAAGGGAGATACTGCTTCTGTTTCATTTGAGTGACTCTGAGTTCTCCAGAAGTTATGAGTACAGGATCCACTTCTCTTGACTCATAACCAATACGTCACTGAGAGAGATAATGATTTTGAAACCTTAATAGTTTCTCTTATTTACTCTCATGGTGTTTCCAACACAATATCTATTATCCACGGCAAAACCACAGTGTGAAAGGGAACCAACTGAGTACCTATCTCAACTTTAATGCCTTGTGTCAGAATCTTTGAATTGATGTGATTTTTTTTTTGAGGTTGCCATCCATATATGTTAAGCATGTCTCTCAAGTCAACAACTGTTTTTCAAATTCAGAAACAAGTGGATTGTTCAACAAAAAATGCTGCCTAAATCATCACCCCTTTGCCACCTACAGTTTGCATCATTTTGATCAATTATTCTATCTATAACATGAAGGCAAAACCAGCAAGCATGACTTTGTATGCACTGGGGTAACTCCTGATTAAACTAACATACTATTTCTAAGGGTAACATGGTGAAGACAAACACAGACCTCTGCTGCAATGGAATCAATCTATCAACTCCCAGTATCAAAGTGCAAAAATAAATGTCTTTTCTTTCATTGGAGGCTATAAATAAATATCATAGCGAATATTTATCATAGTGAATGTTAGACCAAGACAACATTTCTGATTGTATCTGGAAATGCTTTCTGGTCACACAAACCATGGACCTGCATGCTCGAACCCCCCCCCACACACACACCCACACACACACCTTCACTCACTGCAACACAGTTGGGGGATAATAATGACAACCACTAAATTAGGAATTAGAATATAGAACATGGCTCTGCACCTTAGAAAGAGGAATCCCAAGTTCATTCCTGATTCTGTTTTTCAGACCTGCCAATGAGGTTGTATCTCCCCATACAAATGCTAGGTTAAATTCTTTTACTATTTTCTTTTACTATCTTATTATGTGGTATTTTCTTCAAATATCTCTAAAACCCAGGATAGCTAAAACTATTCTCAAGAGTAAAAGAACTTCTGGGGGAATCAGTATCCCGGACCTCAAGCTGTACTACAGAGCAATAGTGTTAAAAACTGCATGGTATTGGTATAGTGACAGACATGTAGATCAATGGAACAGAATTGAAGACCCAGAAATGAATCCACGCTCCTATGGTCACTTGATCTTTGACAAAGGAGCTGAAACCATCCAGTGGAAAAAAAGATAGCCTTTTCAACAAATGGTGCTGGTTCAACTGGAGGTCAACATGCAGAAGAATGCAAATCGATCCATTCTTATCTCCTTGCACTAAGCTCAAGTCCAAGTGGATCAAGGACCTCCACATAAAACCAGACACACTGAAACTAATAGAAAGGAAACTAGGGAAGAACCTTGAACATATGGGCACAGGGGAGAATTTCCTGAACAGAACACCAATAGCTTATGCTCTAAGATCAAGAATTGACAAATGGGACCTCATAAAATTACAAAGTTTCTGTAAGGCAAAGGACACTGTCAAAAGGACAAAGCGGCAACCAACAAATTGGGAAAAGATCTTTACCATTCCTACATCCAACAGAGGGCTAATATCCAATATATACAAAGAACTCAAGAAGTTAGACTCCAGAGAGCCAAATAACCCTATTAAAAAATGGGGTATAGAGCTAAAAAAAGAGTTCTCACCTGAAGAATATCTAATGGCTGAGAAGCACCTAAAGAAATGTTCAACATCCTTAGTCATTAGGGAAATGCAAATCAAAACAACCCTGAGATTCCATCTCATACCAGTCAGAATGGCTAAGGTCAAAACCACACGAGACAGCAGTTGTTGGCGAGGATGTGGAGAAAGAGGAACACTCCTCTACTGCTGGTGGGATTGCAAGCTGGTACAACCACTCTGGACACTCCCGGAGGATCCTGCTATACCACTCCTGGGCATATACCCAGAGGCTTCCCCTGCATGCAATAAGGACACATGCTCCACTATGTTCATAGCAGCCTTATTTATAATAGCCAGAAGCTGGAAAGAACCCAGATGTCCCTCAACAGTGGAATGGATTCAGAAGATATGGTATATTTATACAATGGAATACTACTCTGCAATTAAAAACAATGAATTCATGAAATTCCTAGGCAAATGGTCAGAACTGGAAAATATCATCCTTAGTGAGGTAACCCAATCACAAAAGAACACACATCATATGCAGTCACTGATAAGGGGATATTAACCCAGAATCTCGGAATACCCAAGACACAATTCACATATCAATAGACTTCCAAGGAGATGGAAGGAGAGATCCCTGGTCCTGGAAAGACTGGATGTAGGGGAATGCCAGGACAGAGAAGTGAGAGGGGGTTGAATGGAGAAAAGAGGGAGGGAAGGGGGCTTATGGAACTTTCGAGGAGGGAGGAAACAGGAAAGGGGAAATCATTTGTAATGTAGTAGAAAAAATATAGAAAATTAAAAAAAGACATTTTTAATGATCTACTATCTTTAAAAAAAACTTTAGCACTTGGGAATGAAGAATAAAAAGACAAGTTCTAGACTGAGTTGTGCTCCTGCATCCTAATGAGGTCCTTTAAATAAAGGCATCCTTAGTTACATCCTCAGCTTTTAATGGCAAAAATCTCAAAGGAAAAGGAGATGTTTGTGTATAGATTCTCTTTTCAGTTCAATCTTTTTCAAGAATTTTAAAAAATATGCTTGAAATCAGAATGTCCCCCCACAGTTGTCTCCCAAAGTGAAGGCTCAAACCAGCTGTTCTCGCTAGCATATCCCCTGCCTGAGCAACAGCCTGGTCAGTGCTGATTTTTATCTTTAATTTGTGGTCATCAAATCTTTACTTTGAGTATTCTTAATTATGGAGCTCCACTCTCCCTTTAAAATGAAAGCAAGTGAAAATTTTGATAGTAGAATGGTCAAAAATCCATTTAGCTTGGAAAAGAACCACCCATATGATAGGATCACTTAATATAACCTTATAAAATTGCATGTTACAAAACAGGCAGTGCATTTAGTCAGTAATCTTCTAAAAGGCAGAATTGATAGTGATACACGATATCAACAGAAAACTGGAGGCCCTCGTGTAAAAGATGAGATTGCTTTAAAAGACTAGCATGACTCACCACTTCCAATTTTATCCATTAATATCAGTGGCCTGTTGTATTTTTGATTATTTGATTACTTTTTATTTTTATTTTAATGAAATGCAGTTGTAGGCACTTAATTTTTCAGAGAAACATAGAAAAAATATTCAGAAAATTCAACTCATTTTTTTTTCCTCTAAGGAAATACCATAATATCATAATTTTACTTTGGTGGCAAAATCTCTATATCTAATATAGTAGAGTAATTTAGCTCCGTTATAGTTTTACAAATGATCAAAGTAAAACTAAGAAGGCAGAAAGCAAATAAGTAGTGAACAGACATGCGTAGTGAAGGAGCAAGCCGCACAAGTCATGGAGTTGGTTACCCCTGAACACACCATGAATGGCAGAGATGTAATGGTTGGTTTTGCTGTTTATGGGTAGATCCTTTAGGGATTTTTGGAGTCTTCTGTGTTTATTAAGCTCCATTCAGGCTACTGTGGATGCAAAAGCTCTGACTACAGACCACTGCAGTCAGGACTTGACTGATACTTTATCATGTGAGTGATGTCAGAAAAAAAAAACAAAGTCATGAAACATTTCTTGTCCTCAGTTTTCTCACCAGTAAAACAAAATTAAATCCACGTGTCTTGCAAGCCTTTTGTGAGGACCAATGGAAGTAAATCAATCAACAAGAATCTTAGAAGCTGAGGCTTACACAACTGCTAAGGATCATTACTCACATTTCGATAAGGAGTAGCACATTTGCCTCTAGCTTGAATTTTTTTCAGATTATATCTCAGTTTCCTTCGGAAGGCAGCTTTTAAACATCAGTGTTCTGTGGGGTTCAGTGAATGAGTTATACATGACTTTTTATTTTTTAAAAAAATGTGATCCATTGCCCAAGTTTTACCCACTCCATGTAGTGTGAGAATTTCTAATCCAAACCTCTTTGAAACAGTAGAGTGCCCCTTTAAGAGTCTGAACTGGAATCTCAACCTCATTTCCTACTGTCAGACATGGAGTGGTATAATACAAATTCGCAGCTAAACCTCTGATTGCCTAAAACCCTGCTTCAGTAGCTAGTCTCTATACCTTCCCTTCAGCTGATTAAAGGATCTCTCCCCTGGTCTTTGCTGTGATTGAAATTGCTTCTCAAACCCAACTGCTTCCACAAGAGAATCTCAAAGCCTCACTCTGTGCTGACTTCCAAGGATTTGAAGAACCTTTCTTGACTCTCAACTTGAGTACCAGGTCTGGGAGTCATAATTGCTCCTAAGTTAAACAAATGTTACAGCTCCCAGTATTCACACAATGGAATATTTTCTACTACCGCCTTAAAATGTTTCTCCTCTGTGTTCAGTTCACATGTGAAAATTTATAAATTTAGATGTATTATAACATGAGCAACTGCAAGAGCAAGATGTAAAAATCCTTTAGCGCTTCTTAAAGATGAAGACAATCCATTGGGAGAAGATGGGAAGGAATCTCTCAGGATTCCACACTTCATTTCCTATCTGGAATTCCTCAACAAGTTGTGCTGTTTTGTGCATAATTTGTCTGCCTAGAATATCCATTCCACCTTGGCTGTCTGGCACACGGCACCACACAATTCAAGATAGCGTACAAATGTCAAACTTTCTACTAGTCTTCTCGAATTAAATTTGTAGTTCTTTTATCTCAAAAGGATTCGTGCAGTGCTATGAATTAGATATGGTGTGGATGTATCTCCAGGAACTGCACGTACTGAACTTTAACCCACTGTGCAGTATTAAGAGGATAGAAATAACTTGATGATGGCTTTTAATGATAATAATAATTAAATAATTTAATGAGACCTTGGAAGTGCTTAGAATTCAATAATGTGACCAAAGTGAATGTCTTCAATTTAATTGTAGTGGCTTTAGAGAATAGCAGGACCAAAAGTTTCATGCCATGTGCTGTCCTGGGATGCATTGGGACCATGCCCACAGGAAGAAAGTCATCAGATAAAGCTCCACGAACCCTCAGAAAAGAGATATAAGTGAGTCTGTTTTGTTTAAAAGCTACTTAATTTTAAATTTGTTGTAATAATGAAAAACACAAGAAGCAAATAATAAGAGCCCTCAGCTGATATTGCCTATGCTATGGCCTTCCAGGCTATGAGCCCTTTGAAAGTAGAGGCTTCGCCGTGTGCATTGCTGTGTGTAAGCTGCATCTGCCCAGATTTTGGCAAATTTATTTTAATTTTGGCTAAGAATGACATTTAAAGAATCTGCACAAAAACGGACTTACCTTTTGTAGCTAGAAAATCAATTTAGCATGACACTATGTTTTCCAAATACTTTTACAATTCAAAATTGTCTATATAGTTCAAAAGTTTCCACATTGTTTTTTAAAGTGGGCATTTTGGTTGCATTTATGTCTGTGTACCATGTGTGTCCCTGGTGCACTTAGGGGTCAAAAAAAGAGAGCATGGATCACTTCAAAGTGGAATTATAAATACTTCTGAGCTGTCCTCAGGTCCTCTGGAGGAGCCACTGGTGCTCTGAACTGCTGAGCCATCTCCCCAGGACCAATCATAAATGTTCCTGCTTACTCAAGATTATACAGTTTGGGTACTAACTTCTTTGACTTGTCCTACTTACAAAATCCTAAGATGGTGACATTTAAATAGTTATAGGTTCTGAGTGCTAAGCATGATTCCTGGGAGTGAGACGATAAGGAGTTTTTCTTCCTGTGGCGCCCTGGTAATATAACTTTGTCACTGTCCTGTCTCATACCCTGCCTTCTGGCATAGGAGATAGGGTTGGCCAGGACTGACCTAAGTGCTCCACATGCATTTTACAGTTATGTAGCTTGATCTTCTTGCAGAACTCCCAACAATGGGAGTAGAAGCTGTCTCTGACTTTGTTGCCTGTCTTTGGGATCCTTTCCTCCTACTGGGTTGCCTTGTCTAGCCTAAATAAGAGAAGACACACCTATGCTTATTACAACTTGATATGCCAAGCCTGGTTGATATCCACAGAGTCCAGCTCTTTTCTGAAGACAAATGGAGGAGGAATGGATAGGGTCGGGAGGAGGGGAGTTGGGTGGGGGAATTGGTAATGAGTGGGGACCGGAAACTGTGATCAGGATATATATGTTAAAATAGGGCTTCCATCCTAATGTCCTCAGAATCCTTCTTAGGGAAAAGCAATGGAAATAGAAAAGACAAAGTAAGTATATTAATTAATTAAATTAATTAATTAATACAAATATCAATTGATTTCTGTAACTGGGAAAAGGTTACATTTCAAAACCCTCAAGGGGTGTCTGAAATCAGAGAGCACTGAGTCCCATACATACTATGTTTGTCTCTTATGTGTACATACCTATAATGTTTAAGTGAGAAATTGTCAGTGTCTAACAATTATAATCTATAGTAAATATAACTAAATTCTTTAACAAAATCCACTTGAAACTTAGTAATTACTAATTTCTGACATTTTCTAACATCTTTGCACCAGACTCAATGTAAACTTCAGAAAGCTATGCTACAGATAAGCTAAACTGGAGACTATTTGTTATTGTGATAGCCAGCCTATGGAAGGAGAGTAGGCTCTGCATGGGATGAGAATGGAATTCATTCCATTGAAAGGGTATGAGTTACCACTACGAATGTACTTTAAAAGACAAGAAACTGAAATGCTGATCAGATTTGAATATTTCGCTCAAGTCTACCTTCCTGTTTATGCTGTTAAAGGAGAAATTCTATTATCCAATGTCCAAAGCCAGTAGTTTGATACATTGCTGATAATACATCTCAAAAACAAATGAGCTTATCACCAAGTGCTCGTTTATCATTCAGATTTAAAAAAGAAAACTATTATAATAAATCACACTGCTTCCTCAATCTTACCTCGAAGAAGCAAAAGAGAATACAGAGTTGATATTCTGATAAAAACTCGTGCATCTGACAACTATTCAGGTTTAATTAACTTAATTGTGGACAGAATGCTCAGAAGGAAACACAGTATTTGAAAACCTAAACCTCCCACTGTGTATCTCAAGAAACATTTTGGACATTACATATTGAATGACTTTTGAGTTTAACCCCCTGTCTGTATGGAAAAAGAAATGTTCAGAACAAACATGTCCTCTTCGTTTCCCCTCTCACCTATCATTCGGGCACGTTTTATTTATGCACTGGACGAACTCTTGGCCATTAGAACCATCTTGCTTCAGCAGTTAATTAACACAAGTACCATAATTTAATACAGTTAATGCTACTCGATGCCCTTTAATGTACCTTCCATTAGTGATATTATTGTAGTATTACCCTGTAAATTAAAATGAGATCAAGACTAAGAGAGTGGCTCTTTAATTAAGGTCCTGGCGCACCGAACTCCTCTATTATTCACTAGAGAAAATCACCCTGATTTACTGAAGCAGGGCAGCCATAAGTCAGAATTAGCCCGTGAAGATTATTAGGTTTATTGAACAATGTAAGTGCTATGGAGTTGCTGAGATTGCCAGTAGCACTGCTTCCTCTTTTTCCTCTATTATCTTAATAAATACTCAATGAGAAGAGGCAA
Organism: Tokudaia tokunoshimensis; assembly: GCA_036184795.1. Taxonomy (NCBI): domain Eukaryota; kingdom Metazoa; phylum Chordata; class Mammalia; order Rodentia; family Muridae; genus Tokudaia; species Tokudaia tokunoshimensis. The sequence goes on along the minus strand of BTHU01000003.1, from coordinate 50,348,468 downwards.
CCGAAAGCAGAAAAACCATGCGGCAAGAGAGAAATACATTTTATGATAATATCATAGCTTTTGTCATCAGTTCAATAGATACCGGATATATCACATGGCAAGAAGAGCCTAAATGATCCATTAATCTAGTGTTAGTCAAAACATTGCTTTTAGGTGAAATAACACTAATCGATATGATCTCTTCATGTGTATATGTACATTTTATATTTTCAATTATTTCCATTTCATAGTATAATATGTCAAGATGGAAAAATATATTTTCTGTTGCCTGTTTTGCAAACTTATATATCTGGCCTCCATCCAAATTTTGTACAATAATTCATATGAATTCCCACATTTTGCTTGGATGGTATTGGAAGTGACAAGCAGAAAAACATCATTATTATTCCTGGATACAGACAGGTATAGACATATAAGATTCCATGTTTTTGTGATCTTGGGATGATGGTAAAGGCAAGGTGTGGGAAACAATGTTTATATTTTGGAAAATTTAGAACTTTCCCTTAGACATCACCAACTAGCAGACAAGCTTTGTATAGATGACCTGTTGTTTAAGGGAGAGATAACCAAGGTTATCTGAAAATTAGTCCTGAAATTTTCAAGGAAAAATAATCATGATGGTCTCTAGGCTGGGAGGCCTCATGAGCCACCATTGCTCAACTTTCTGTTTAGTGGTTCCATCATAAGCAAATATTCCTTACATAACTTGAAAGCTGGAGACACGCCGGAGCCATCAGGCCTTGCTTCTTTAGTCCCTCCCCCAGGACTAAAAATACTCCAGCCATCTGGTGCCTAGTGTGGTACATGCCAGCATCAGTTTGCCCCGAGGAATTTGGACAGAGGGTGGAGGTGACAGAGTAGCACCGTATGGAAGAGCCTCACCTCTACTGGCCCTTTCTTTTTTGCCCAGCTGCTTCTCACCAGCTCACAGCTATCTGGTGAACAGGAATGACAGCAGAGGTGAGACTCGGAGAAGGCAGCTTGATAGAATCTGGGTCCAGCTCAACCCTGACAGTCAGTGAAAAGCAGCTGGAGGTCATTGCTAAGGCGAGGCTTAAGAGAAAGGTGAGAAGTCTGGAGGGATTCAGTGTTCTTGGCATGCCACCTTTAGGAGATGGCCTGTCTAACTCCAACGGAGCATGCATAAAGCTGTCCTTAGCTTAAAAACGTGTTTTACACTTTCTTTCAAAAGAATCGGAGAATAGAAAATGAGTTTCCAATAGCAAAAATAAACTCTAACACTAGCTATTTCATAACTGAACACCTCTGAAAGGTTGCCTTTCTGGCAATGCCAAATCAAAGCTTTTGGAGTATAGTGATTTCTAAAAACTCAAGTACACATTAAGGAGTCTTCAAACTGCCAGAAACTGACCTACCTGAATTTAATATAACAAAATCACATAAATCTCAGGCTATTAACTTTGAACTTTATTCTTTCAGTTATCTTGGGTATTTGTCATTTGATGTTGGTGTACTATTGTTAAAAATATCAAATATTTCATATAGTATATACAAACAAGAATAAATAGGATCACATTTGAAGTTGATAGTCTTTTACTAAGTTGTTCCTGAATTGTGATGGAGCATTTTGGTACCACACACACACTCAAATCTGAGACGACAGCATTCCATTGACCTGTCATAATTTCCTACTAATCCATGCACACTTAATACTAGGGGACCCAAGCTCAGTGTGGGTATCAATATATCAGAGCATAAATTTCTCAAAATTATGAACTTGCTTTTAAGATATTGTCATCATCCATCACTGAGTCTTGGTTAAAAGTTGACAGTAGGATCCATAGCTAAAGACTCTTCACTAGCCACGAGGAACACAGCACTAAACAGAGATGGCCACAAATTCATGCTATTTTTTTTCCAAAGTTAACATCCTCAAACCCTAGATGCCTCTCTAAGCAGTAAAGCTTACCATTGCATCTTTTTTTCTCACTATGACACTCAGCAGCAACAAGTAACTAGTCATTAACATGTGGTAGACAACTCTCTGAAGGACCAGTCTCAGCACCTTTAGTCTCGGAGGACTAGGCAGACCTAAGAGAATCTGAAAGCCAGCCAATTGAACGAAGCCTGATTTATGTGGGTTCGTTCAATTGTTCGTTTAGCTGTATATGCCAGGTGTACCATTTATACACTTATCTTCATATATTTTCACTGTTTAGAAATTATTATTTCTTTGCTTATATTTCTTTATTTCCCATCCATTATCTCATGCTTCCACTCCTACCATGCCTTGCTGAATAAAAATCTCTATGTTGGATTCTCATTATTTGTTTGTTCTCATTATTGGAGTTTTTCATGCAAACGTCTTCAAGTTCTTTGTAACTTAATTGTAGTTTTTTTTAATATACATTTCTGAAACCAGGTATCCCTGATTATAACCACTGATGTCACAACACTTGACCATCTGTACTTGACCTATAAGGAGGCCCAAGTCCGTATTTTGTATGTAAAATATTGTTTAGTACAATAGAGTTCGAAACCTTAAAAAAAAATAAAGGAACCTAACCACTCTTAAAGAAATGGATTTTATTTCTCCGATGGCTTTTGAGTCTAACACTTCACGGTGATTCTTGCTTGCACTGGGAAATGCAAGATATAACCTTGTTTCCCCTAATCTCCTCAAAGAACAACCAGTTTCACTATGTTGAGGAATTTAGCATCATCTCACCTAGGGAGTTCCATTGCTTCCCACAAGATACTTATGTTTTCTTTTGTTTAAATTACAAAGACTGCCTCAAGAGTGGCAGCCAATGCCGGTTTTACAAATCACTGTTGAGCCAAAGGGTCTCAAAATGCCTTTAGAATCTACTTGCATTGTGGTGCTCCTCAGAAATAAGGAAATAAAAATTGACCTAAGTCACTTTATAACTGTGGGCATAATTTTTGACATGGCCTTTCTTTTTCCAGTTCAAGATGGGCAGGTGTTCTCTTACCTTCCTCGCACCTTTATGTCCGAGATCGCATAAAAGTAACGTGCCAAATGTAGTTCATCTACAAATACTTCCCCAACAGCAGGTCTCAACAGCCTGATCCTCAGGTCCGTGACTGTGAAGAAATCTCTGAGTTTCTTGGTTGTATCCAGCTGTCCATAGAGGGAAGCCATATTTCGTAGCCGAGGTCCAGCAAAAAAGGCAAACCTGTCTTTGATCTCGAAGTGGATTATTTTGCTATTTGTGGAGTACCCGGTGGAGTACTCTTCTGTGCAAATGATTTCTAAGACCGTGTGCTGGGATAAATCCTTCACGGATTTCGGGTCCATGTGGAATGCATGTAGGCAGTCTGTGGCGTAATACTGATAGGGCTGCCATGTTCGCCCGTAATCGAGAGATTTCTCTAGGATCATTTGGTCTGGACGCCCCGATTCAAAGGTAATGACTATGTTGTCTGTGAGTTCAATGGTTTTGCTCCAAGACAGAGTGATGTTAACCTGGAGAGGTTTGGGGTACTCCTTCCAAGTAGCAGACTGCCAAAATGTGGAGGGATGTCTTCCTTCAAAATCAAACATCAGCTCGGGAGGGTGTGCCAGTTCAGGGGTACTTGCATCACACTCATTATTGCACATGTAAGGGTTGCCCTATGGAAGACAAAGAAAGGAGGGCACATTAAACACTGGCTCAACAGACTTTTCTGATTTCTCATTGCTAGCAAGCTAGGATAGAAAACAACAATAACAAAATCACTAAACGTTTAATTTTCCCCAACTGGATTCTCCTCTATAACAATAGCCTTTAAAAAGTACTACAGGACATTGGAGAGATGACCAAGAAGTTAAAGACACTGCCTTGCTCTTTCAGAAGACCCACGTTCAATTCTTAGCACCTATGTGGCAGCTCACAACTGTCTGTAACTCTAGTTCCAGGGCATCCGATGGACAATTCTGACCTCCACATGCACCAGGCAGGCAAGAGACATACAAAACACACATTAAATACAACATAAAAAAATAAATCCTGCAAAATTAATATAGTAATGTTTTGTCTTTCCCTGGACTTCAAAGTATGAGAACAATTTCTTCATCCCATGTGTGTTAGACCCAGGGTGTGATCCCAGAGACACAGAGACTCATAACTGCCTAATGCCTCAAGCCTTCCATTTCCTTCTAAGGAAGGTGGTGGTGGTGGTGGGGATCCTTTCTTGATTTGATATTCCTTAGAATATAGTTTCTTTTTATTACACATTATTGTAATTAACATATAATTACATCATTTCTATCTTTTTCTTTCCGTCTTTTTTTTTGATTTTACTTTTTTTTTAATTATTTATTTATTTTTTAATTTACATTCCAAATCATTTCCCCTTTCCCGTTTCCTCCCTCCCCAAAAGTCCCATAAGCCCCCTTCCCTCCCTCTTTTCTCCATTCAACCCCCTCTCGTTACTCTGTCTTGACATTCCCCTACATCCAGTCTTTCCAGGACCAGGGGTCTCTCCTTCCATCTTCTTAGAAATCTATTGATATGCGGATTGTGTCTAGGGTATTCCCAGATTCTGGGTCAATATCCCCTTATCAGTGACTGCATACCATGTGTGTTCTTTTGTGATTGGGTTACCTCACTAAGGATGATATTTTCAAGATCTGACCATTTGCCTAGGAATTTCGTGAATTCATTGTTTTTAATTGCAGAGTAGTATTCCATTGTGTAGATATACCACATCTTCTGAATCCATTCCTCTGTTGAGGGACATCTGGGTTCTTTCCAGCTTCTGGCTATTATAAATAAGGCTGCTATCTTTCCGTCTTTTAACTCCTTCCATGGATCCCCTTGCTCTCTCTTAAATTCACAGCTTAAAAAATTGTGTGTGTGTGTGTGTGCGCGCACACACACACGCATGTGTATCCCTAAATATATAAATACAATCTGCTCAGTACATATAATGCTACTTGTATGTATGTTTTTAGGGCTGATTATTTGGTTTTGGATGATCAATTAGTGTTTCTTCCCTAGGGAAGATTATTCTACTTTCAGGATTCCTTAGTTGTCAGTAGTTATTTGTCTAAGGATGAGGGCTTCTGAGAGGTCCCCTTCCACGTGGCATGTCTATTGATGTCATCCTTATTCAGGTCTTAGTAAGTCATGGTTCTTTAACAGCTTATTTTTCAAGCTGGGTTTTAGAATTAACCATGAATGATAGATGCCTGACCCATGTCCTCTATAGCCATGGATACCCTCATTAACATTCAGCTTCCTCTTGGCTTTGCCCCCAGTCCATCATACTTAACTGGGTTCCTGCTTCATAAAGTCTGGGTTTAAAACATTTACTTTATTCACCACAAATCATTAAAATGTGGTACACTACAGACTCTGGGGCTTGGTCCAAACATCTGGCATCCTAATAGCTAGAGATGAGATGAGTGTTCAGGAAAGTCTTGGACTGAGAATGTGTTCCAATAATGGGGCACGGAAGCCCACTATAGTTATGCCGCAGTATCCTTGAGGGATTTGTTCCAGGTCCTCCATGGATACCCAAATCTGCCTAATCTAAAATCTAAAGCATTTGCATATACCCTCTACATACTTTAGATCATCTGGAGATGATTTAAATGTAAATGTTATGTAAATAGTTACTACATCGCATTCTTTTGGGAACATGGACAAGGAATAATCTGTATGTTTGCAGTGCAGAGTCAACCATCCTGGGCTTGACTATACAGCGCATGAAACCATAAAACAAGGAGCATTTGCAGAATGAGGACCTGTAAATGGCAGGAGGCTGTGACACAGGGTGCCTTCACGTTGCTTATTCTAATGAATCAACACAATACTCTACATGGGCAGAGCCTTGTTTCGCCATTGGTAACTTTCTGCATAATGCCTCCCACCCCATGTCTTCTCTCTATTGCTTGGTTGACTGCAGATGCTGACTATAGATGTGGAGCCTTCAAGTTGTGGGGCAGCAGCTCTAGGCAATGAAGAAGGTGCTGTACCAAACCAGACACTTGTGTGTTTGTTACTTTGCACCAGCCCATTGGCAGCTCCAAGTGGATGTTCATTATTATTCTCCTTACAAATGCTACTTCCTTTACAGCCCACTCAAACAAGAAGCTGGAAATAGAGCTCCTTGTCATGTCACAAGTTGTAATACTGTTTCTGCTACACTAAATGCCTCTTCTAAGTTGTAATGCTGCTTCTGCTATACTAAATGCCTCTTCTCAGCTTCCAACAGAAGAATCTATAGAGAGTGATGCAGGATTTCTTAATACTTCTTTACAAAGAATAGCAAATTATAGCATATAAAGTCCACTATTCTGGTACAGTAAAGAGTTTTTCTGTATTTTCAGGGAATATATCACAACACCCTTAGGGAATCCTGAAAAACTTCTGGTCACACTAAACCCAGGATGTATGTTTTCCCCCTACCCCTATTTAACCTATGAAAAAAAATTTATAATTTTACACAATAAAAATTAATAACAATGACTCATAATTAAACAGAACAACATGTTATAATAAAAACTGTGAATGAGGTCACTCTCAAAATATTTTTATATCCTCTTCCTTCTTCGACAGATATGGACTGTACAGTGTCCATGTGCTGAAATGCTATAAATGGGGGATATGGGTGGATGTTCTTGATATAGTGCTAGGCTAACAGGATATGAATACTGTGAGGATGGGCATTGCTGCTCTGAGAACTGAGCCTGCTACTCAGTGACTAATCAGTGGGCAGTATCTGCAGTGTGAATACAAAGATAATGCTATTCTTATCCACAAAGGGTGGGATGGAGTCAAACAGAAAGAGATTTCATCACATTACTTACAACAGTGCACAATGTGAACCTTAAACACATCGTTTGTTTTTAGGTTTTTCCATCTAACATTTTGGACCCCAGTTGACCACAAGTAGCTAACAATATGCAAAAAGAAACTACGAATAAGAGGGATTACTCTAGTCCCCTCACTCTGTTCTGGGCAATTGTGAGCATCATTGCTGGAAGAATTGACCTTCTCATATGGTCCTCAGTCTTTCTCTTGGAATTATACTTAGAACTCTTTTCTTATTCTTTTCCTGAACTATGAGCTTTTGATCATATCATCTATTGGATGTGTGAGATGAATCTCAAGCCATTAATTTACACTGTAGATGTAGACACTCAGTTACCTGCTGACTCTTGTGAAATACAAGATGGACACTGAAGAATTGCTATCTTCCCTAGAGGCAGCCTGCTCCTACCTAGTCAGCCAATACTTTCTCCCCCTTCCCCATTAAAGCAATTGAATCCGAACATTGACAACAGGTATCAGGGACTCAGGTATAATTGAGATGAGGCAGGAGAAAGGAGAGAAGGGATATTATGTGAGTAACAGAAGTGTTTTAAAAATATACTCAAGAAATCAGTGATAATGGAAATGTTGCTGTACTTCTTTCTCAAATTTCAATTCCCTATTCCTGATCCCAGCGTCTGTGCCACTATTTATAGTCTTCCCCTTCAAAATGAGCTGGGGCGGGGGTGAGGGTGGGGGTGCGGGCGGGCGGGTAACTTTCTGTTCCAGGTGGAATAAATCACCAAATTTATTATTATTTAAACTCTCTTAAGCATACCGGAGCGCCAAATGCAAAGCTCTGCAAACTGGCAAAGGCTTTTTATGGAGGGCTATAAATATTGTGGAATCTGTCAGGATTTATAAATTCCAAATAGATGTAAATGCACATTTTACTGGAAGGGGTCAGATTTACAAAGATCATACCTTTATTTGAAATTGACTTTTAAAATACGGTCACTTCAACACCTGTCAGCATGCTGCCATCTGCATAAACTCTAATGTGGATGCTACCACTTCCCCCCCCCCCCGCCCCGATTGGAGCACCTTCACCTGTGGCTGGAAATGTGGGAACAAAGAAAGGTGGCTTTGTTGGATACACTGGAGGGAATAATCTTACATTAGTATTAACTGTTGATGGAAGACAGCATTTATTCATCTTCAACTTCCATGTGCAAAGATTCTCAGATGGGGTCAAGGGATTGGGACCAAAGGATGTAGGGGTGCATCAATCTGATTCTGGGGATGCATAAATACTAAAAGCCCCCCCTCCTAAAAATGGTTGTTGAAGACATCTGCCTAAAAGGCATCCACCCATTCCTGGAATGAAAGGTCATGTCAATACCCCAGCCCCTATTCAGTTTGCTAAGGCACTTTGCATAGCCTGTCATTCCTCTCTCGGAGTTGAGGGAATCAAGCACAGAGGAGTGTTAGGAAACTTGCCAGAAATCACTGGAAGAGTGTAAGGAGCAGAGCCAGCCAGAACCCCCGATATCTACACCCAAGGGTACCGCCTTACAACCTTACAAGGTTCCTTGTTTTAGAAGCAGTGCTGACCAGTCATGAGAAAAATGCCCGACACAATTTTGAAAGGCAGGGTAAGATTTTGTTTTAGCTTGGACGAGCATCAATAGCATCTGAGATACCTTGAAAAAAAAAAACCTTGTCTAAGGATGCTGGTACCTCAATTGGAAGAGGGAATGGAATGGTAGTGGAAGGCAGATGGAGGGAGAGAATTGGGTGGGAGAGGGGATCAGGAAGGGAGTACGAGGATTCTGGGTCCTGTGTGAGGAGGCGCAAGGGGATGGCCAGATGGCCATGAGAATAAATGGAAATCTGCAACAGAGGAGGGTGTAGAGGGTATCTCCAGGAGGAGATGGAGACTTCAGATAGAGGAGGCACCCAAGAATCAATGCAGGTGTCCTAACCTTTGACTCATACAGCATTGGGGATATGGAGCCTGGGGAGGTTTCCCCCTGTGGTCAGTCAGGGACCCCAGTGGATCAACAGGGACACCAAGCTACCCACAAAATTTTCACCCAAAATTTATACTGTCTACAAAAAGATGCAGGGATTTAGGATGGAACAGAGACTGAGGGAATGGCCAACCAGTAACCAGCCCATCTTGAGACCCATCCCATGTTGAAACACCAATCCCTGACACAATTAATGATACTCTGATATGCTTGTAGACAGGAGTCTAGCATGACTGTCCTCTGAGAGGCTCTACCCAGCAGCTGACTCAGACAGATAAAGACACCCACAGCCAAACAGTGGATGGAGCTTGGGGTCTCTTATGGAAGAACAGGAGGAAAGATTGTGGCCTCTAAGGGTATAGAGATTCCACAGAAAGACCAGTAGAATCAACTAACCTGGACCCTTGGGGCTCTCAGAGACTGAACCACCAAACAAAGAAAATACACAGGATGGACCTCTGTATGCCTTTCTGCACATATGTAACAGATGAGCAGCTTGGTCTTCAGGTAGGTCCTGAACAACTGGAGCTGGGGCTATCCCAAAAGCTGTTTGTTGGCTGCATGTGGGATATGTTTTAGCTAGGCTGCCTTGTCTGGCCTCAGTGGGAGAAGAAGGACCTAGCTTAACAGAGATTTGGAGAACTAGGGTGGGGGAAATACCCAGGGAGGCTCCCACCTGCTCAGAGGAGAAGGGGAGGGTAGATATGGGAAGGATTATGGAGGGGTGGACAGGGAGGGGGCAGTGAGCAGGATGTAAACTGAATATATAAATATATTAATTAATTAATTAATTAATTAATAATGCTGAGAGTTCAGGAGACAAACAACGATGACAATAAAAAGAAACCTTGCCTAGCTTCACAAGATACTTTCACTTACTCAAGTCCCTGTTAAGCTAAGTAATCCCTTTGTATCCTGAAGAGCTAGTGCCATGGGCAGCATCCTTTGAGATTCTCTGTTTTATAGTATTCTTAGAATTATAAGCATTTGAGGTTCAGAGGGTGCCTCCTGCCTCTACTTTAGTCCTTCTATAAAGTCATGGCCACAGAAAGCCTGGGTCTATAAATTGTCTTTTAGGAAGTGGTGCCTTTCCCCTTGGCCTAAGCAGCACAGTCAGCTTTGTGTGAAGACTGACAAAACATGGTTTCGCATAGCTTCACATAGCTCTGGTGTTTCAGGCACCTGAAAGATGAGAGAAAAGTTTCATGCGTTCACCAATTCATATCAATCGCCCACTATATGACTTTATTAAATGTCTGAATTCCTAAGATACAGCAGTGAACAAATTCTGATCCTTTCTTTCTGTGGTGTTTCCATTCCAGGTGGAGGGGATATACTAAGCAAATAAATACGCAATGCTGTATTATGCTATGTGGTGATAGGGACTGTGGGAAAATGAAGCCAACTGAAGGAGAGCGCCCTTGGGGGAGGGATGTTGATTGTAATTTTATCCTGCGAGGTCAGAGAAGGTCTCACTGATAACATGACATTTGAGCAGATTAAGAACAATTTGTAATTTACACAGGGGATCATCAGAGGAGGTGACCAGAATGACAGGTTTGTCCTTCATCTGACTCTACTCTTAGGGGTATTTTCAGCAGCACTGCAATTTATTGCAATCGATGAGTAAACAAATCATCTGAAATGGGAATCTAAACCAAATTACTGCTGATACCAAAATAAATAAATAAATGAATAAAAATAAAATAAACCTATCCATTCTTCCCCTTATTTCATAGCACTCAGACTCTGTGAGGGGATTGATGGTTTGATAGCTATTAACATAATTTACCCAGAGACAAGGAGAAAATTAGCAGACGATGAAATAAAGGGAAGGTAGGTGAGAGAGAAAGAAAACAAAGACAGCCAAAGGAATCAAAAATCTTACCAGCCCCGATAGAGCTGAAGGAAAGATTATATGCTAAAATACTTAGTGTAAATATTTCACGTGGATGTGATCTGTAATACTGTTGTTACAGAGAATTACTGGTATGAAAACAATTCTTGTTAAAAGGATTAGGTTAATTAAATTTTAGTCTACTCCAGCTCCACCCTAATCCCTTCTAAGAACATCAAGAATGAAATTTATGTAAGAAAATGCAACTTTTCCCTACTTACGAAAACAAAGACCATTTCTTCTATATTAAATCTCACAGATGCAGACATCTGCATTGTAAGTAGTTACTCTGTGGCCTGGCAGGCAGCCTTAAGTAGTTCTTAATTTAAGATCCTTTGTCTATGGGAGAGTAGAAAAGATGTATGACTATGTAGATAGTATTTACACCACTTTGAGGTGTTTAAATAATTAAACTGATTTCACTATTGAATAATTTTATAACAATTAGAACATCACATGTGACACTTACTTTCATTTTAAAAATATTAATATTTTACCTCTGGGAGAATTGAAATTACTTATTAATTAGCAATGTGTTGGCACAGTGTAATGTTGTTATTTTTTCCTAATGTGCTTTCAGAATTCAAAGGACAAGTACAGCTGCTGATATGTATTCCCTGTTTCAGTAGATGGAGGCCTTTTTCTTCTGCAGATTGGTATTTTGAAAGATCATCCTTTCACCCAAACTCTGTGAGGCCTTTTAGTGTTGAAAAGAAATCTGATGTGGCCAGTATTGCTGTAACACTTAAGTACTAACAGCTTCACTCTCAAGGATTTACCTATCATCAAACAACTGGGAATTACAGTTGGAAATGGAAGTGGTACTCAGGGCCGATTTGTTGGTTGATGTTACTGTAAGTTACATGCTGAACAGCATGTGCTTGCTGGAGGCTGTGTGTGTGTGAATCAAAGATGGTTTATACTCAAAACCATCTTGAAAAACAGAGAGAGCTACTGACATTTGTGTCTGGCTGATCTTTACTCATATTGACCCTTGAAAGTCAAACATACAAAAGCAAGAAGCTGCGCTGTGGGATGGCCCACCCACCCTGTTGCCGCTGTGTTTCAGAAATAGACATCACCAGCTATTTGCCAATTTAAGGCCTTTAAAAAGATTCCAGAACTGGCAGATTCACAGATGAGGCATGATCTACATGAAGATGATCCTAGAGTATGCTCTAACTGCTAGGCTGTGGCACCATCTTGGGCAGACACCTCCCTTTTGACTTTCAGTTGTCTTCCTGGGAGCCCATCAGGTTCATAGAGTCTGGTGATTGACATCTTTATATGAGAGTTGTGATTGTTGGAATTTTCCCCAGTCCCTTCTTGGAACTTCTCTGTCTCAATAATCTTCCACCTCAGATGATTTCATGACTCACACATGGAGGATCTAGGTTTTATAGCCTTTCTGAAGATATTAAGATGTCCCTGAAATGGAACATGGGACTCAGGCTGTTCTGAGCTTTACTCTTTTGGACCAGCCACTCAACTACTGGCACTGGGAAGAAGCAGAAAGAAGATAGAAACAGAGTAGGAAGATCCAAGAGAGAGGACATCTTTACTAGAAGTCAGAAGGACATTTATCAGTACAACCAACATGGAAACACATTTAAGCCCTGGTGAGTACAAATAGAGAGGAAATGTCCAACAGGTATCATGTTCCTGTCACCCCAAGGTCATTAAGAAATAAAGTGTTATGACTACTACATACAACAGTAGAATCTCAATTAGTAAAACTGCAGAGATAGTACCCTGGGTCTTAAAATAGAATGTATTTATGACAGTATAGCCTGTCTCCCATTCTTCCAGACATTAGATATGCAAAACCTTTGGGACAAAATCATCTATGTATTTGTAAATGCATGAATCTCAGGTTTTAGTTTGGAAAATATAGCACTCCAAGAATAGTAGGAGACAAAAGGACTTGGTTTTATAACTTTGTTGAGAAAAAGGCCTTCCTAGGTAGCACAGGCTTTCCTGGAAATATCTATGTAGCTTAGGCTGGCCTTGAACTCATGATCCTTCTGCCTCAGCCTCCAGAATCATTAGTTTTATAACTTTGAAGTTATAAAGAGTTTGCTCCATTTTCTAAGGAAACCCTTTGTTCGCGGTGGAGTTTCCTCTCCAGGGCAAGCATAGGCTTAATGTATGATTGAAGTTACAGCTTGTTTCAATCTGTTCTCTGACAGTACTAACACCTTGTGGACATTTTCACTCAAAAAATAAAGTCAGGATAGCTTAACCTTTCCATAGTGAGACTACGGAAGCCACATCACAGATTGTGGGCCATAATAGACACCTGCACAAATCCCCACAGAAGATTATGTTCAGGTCTTTCAAACTGGTGAAGGCCACAGGGGTCAAGCGGACACATTTCTAAAAAGGAACCAAATGTGCTCTTCCATCACAAGCCACACAAGTGAATTACTGCATGGCAACCTAAACCAATGTTTCCTGTGTTCTGGGGAAGAACAAAATATTAACAGAACCAAGCCAAAAGGAAAAAGGATGCCTGCAGGTAAACATTGTAATAAGGCAATATGGTGTATGGGGTTGGAAATGACTTTTTAAAAGTTACTGTCTTAAAAAATGCACAAATACTGTGTGAACTATTTTGTTTTATATATAACCAGAACAGAGGTTCAAAATAGTAAGTTTAAGAGGGCAGAGGACACTTCAGTAAGAGCAGTTTAAGGGAAGCAAGGGACAGTAAGACACCACGCAGTGAGAGGTGCTATCCTGAAGGCACTGTTAAGAGATGGCTTGAGCTGAAAGCTCTGCTGTGACGCTCAAAACCATGTTCCTTCTTCTCTTACATTGAGACAAGAGGCCCAAGCCCACCCAGAGCCCATATTCTGGATGTCACCAGGTGTGAGACAGTTTGGGAGGACCAATATTATCCTTTGCTGATCATAAGAAGAGGGAAAAGGATTCCTAATTTATGGACTTCCAAAAGGATTGACTTGTAGTCTGAAATCACCACATGCCTCATTGATTTGTATTTCTTCCAAACGCTTTCCTTGTTTATTGGATACTAATTAAAGAAGGGTATTCTCTTTCAAGGGGGTATTGTGACGGACACAGAATAACAACATGGCAAGAGTTGGGGTGCAGATCACACAATGAACAAGCACTATTCATACTCCCAGAAGCAGCGTTCCATCCCTACAGGTAAATAGAGGTATGGACACCACAGTGCAACTCCCAGGAGTGTCTGTCTCACCTCCTAGTAGGCAATTAAGTATAATTTTACACAGCAATGGATATTTTATTCTGTAACTCACAGAAGTTCCTTTCAAGCACTTTCAGGAAAAAAAAACAACTCACAATGATATTTCATACTTGGGGCAGTTCTGGGGTGGGGTGGGGGCTGTGCTAAAACCCACATGATAGAGGAGGAAGACTCTGAGGTTCCACCGCAGCCTGCTTCTGCATCTGCTTGTTTCACACAAAGTATCTTCAGAATTATGAGTTTATTTTTCCCAACATCAAATCACTAGTCAGCAAAAAACAGTTGCCTTTGACCCTTTGACAAACTTAGTGGTTCTCTTCAGGATAAGTCATGAAGCCTGGAGCCTAGCCACCCCTTGACTCCCCCTTGCTCTCACTGGAGTTCATCCTCATGGTAATGGGACTTGATGCCATCTTCATAATATTGATCTCTACACTCTACCCCAGGACCTCTGATACTTTGTCTCTGAGTATAGGCACTGTCATCTTTATGGCAGACATCAGAGAAACATGTTTATTAAATTGTAAGGTGATCAGGATGTCTAAATTCAGGAATGCTGGATTTGATATTCCCACTGGACAAATGGTAGAGTTAAGCTTCCATATTCTGTGACCCTCTTCAAAAGAGAATATTTCTATTTAGTCTCAGCTTCCAAAGACTCTGTAAAGAGCCCAAAGCAGCTGTTCATCTGTACATCTGTCTTTTACTCCCTCACTCATTCATTTGATAATTCTGTTTGTATGTCTCACTGTGTTGTATACCAACAGAGAAACACAGGCCCTATTTCAAGGAGGCTTGCAGTTTAGCTGGAAAGGCAGACTCTAAAAAATAATTATAATAAATAAAACCAATCACTTCAAGAAGGGATAATAATATAGTTTCGGTTTCATGGAAGAAAATAGAGTCAAGGTCACTTGATCAAGGTCGATGGGAAGAGTTCTTTTAGAGCAGTGGTCCTCAACTTTCCTAGTGCTGTGACCATTTAATCCAGTCCCTCATGTTGAGGTGAACTCCACATATAAAATTTTATACTTGCTATTTCATAACTGTAAATTTGCTACAGTTATGAATTATAATGTGAATATTTGATATGAAGGATATCTGTTATGAGAATCTCCAAAGGGTTGCGACCCATGGGCCATGGGTTGAGAATCACTGTTTCAGAAAATCATACTTAACTCAAAACTTAAAAAATCTTCAGTGAGAGAGAAAGGAAAGATCTTAGTAGACAAAGACATAGCAAATGCCAGGCCTGAGCTTGGATGGCACGTGGGGATCTGCAGCATCCACAGAGAAGTGGTTGATGTAACGAGATATTTGGCGGTCATTTTTACTAAGCTGTGAAATACTAGATTTGAAATTGTAAGGTGATCAGGATGTCTAAATCCAGAAACGCTAGACTTGATATTCTCATTGGACAAGTGGTAGAGTTAAGCTTACACATCGCTCACTGTGTGTTCAACACTATTCTAAATGCTTACATTAACATGTTCGGATTGTTCTAACAGTAATAGAGGTAGACACTGTGTTTATATTGTTCTGTAGATACTGAAACGGAAGCACAAATCATTTAAATAGCTTGCTCAGAATCACAGAACTACTAACCCTCACAGTGATTTTATAACCCGATTAGTCAATAGAGTCAAACATGAAGCTGCTGTGCTGTGTGCTGCTGTCCCTGTCTCTGCCTCCCTCCATCTTCATGATCATGAGTCAATATGAGTCTTGACCCCCAGGGCAGATATAGTCAATGCCTGAGACACTGGCTTAAGAAGTTATTTGAAACTGAGGATGGATGAGGATGCTGGAGGTGGAAGAGTGGGGATGAGGACTGTGTCCCAGTCAGATCAATGGCCAGTGCTTTTTTATTAGCTTCAAAGACACTATCTACCTCTTCCTGGAAAGACATCTCCTCAACAAATGCATGTGGCTCTTTCTTTACTTTAAAATAAAATTATTAAAAAAAATTTTTTTACACATATGGGTATTTTGCCTGCATGCATGGGCATGCGCACCACGTGCATTCCTGGTGTCATGGACATCCTAGAACTGGAGTTGCAGACAGTTGTGAGCTGCTGTGTTGTTGCTGGGAATTGAACCCAAGTCCTCTGCAAAAGTAGCCAGTGCTCTAAACTGCTGAACCATTACTCCAGCCCCTTATTCTTTACTTTTTAAGTTGATTTGAGTGGAGCAATTCTAGAATAAATGAGATGCTAAAATACACACAGGGTAAATTTCAATTTTAAAACATTTGGTTTTTCTTTGGTATTAGGAGAAGATACTCTCTAGCAAACCATTACTGCCTGGTAAGTAAAATCACAGTGTTTGCTAGAGGGAAAGAAAAAGCACTTAAAGATAAACTGTTTGTAAATGTATCTTTCTTTTATTAGTTTATTTAAAGCTATGAGAAAAGAACTAAACCTCTCTCAAAAGAAAAATTCTAAAGAAAAAAATCCATAGTATCATTTAAGGTGGAATTACAGCAAGGGGTAAATTAAAGTGAAAGGACTTTTATTCTCCTGATGTCCTCTCAGAGGCTTACTGCCTTCATCTGCTAACTTAGACCTAGTCCTGGAATCTTCTAGTCTCCATACAGTTTTATCCAGGCCTAGAATGTTTTCAGCCTTCGAGATTTGCTGATGAATAAGCTCACCCTTTCTTGTTCCTTCTGATCTCTGGCTGGCTGATTCAGCTCAGCTTTTGGCCTCAAAACTGCTCTCCAAGCTGACTGAGTCCATCTGATTTCTCTCTCCTCCTCTCACTTCTTGCTCTGCTTGGCTTCAATCTAATTCTAGCATGGAATTGTGCTGGGGATATCATACTGATATGTTCTAATCATAATTAATGCTTTTAGTCTCCCAGCATCTTTTTGTTGTTGCTTCCTTTACATGTTCTTTGTTCTTTAGGTCCTTAAAATTAAGATTTCCTCATGGCCCAGTCTTTTGATATTTTTGTTTCCATTTCTTGTGTATTTCTTAGATAATTCCTGTTGCAGCTTCAACTGTCACTTAAACTTTGATGAACCTATGATTCTGTTTCTAGTACTTAGTTCCCAGATGAACATCTATTTACCTATCTGAATATCAAAATTCTGATTCAGTCATAGGAATCCCAAAGAAAACACATGGAAAGGTTAACTTTTCCTCTTCCCTTTTCTTCTGCTTCCTGGAAATTAGATGGATGTTGTGTAAAATCCATGGATGTTGTGTAAAATTCATGGATGTTGGTCAATACCAATGTGAACATTGTGCTGTTTTGGTAGGTTGTGGAACAGTTAGCTGGAGGCATTCATTTTTTCATAATCTGGTCCTTCTTTTTGTTCACTCTTGGTTCTTGACTGTACATGCAATGTGACCAGCTATCTCATGGTCTCTATAATGAACTCTTTCCCTTAAATTATAAGCCAAGACAAACTTTTCCTTCCTTAAGTTGCACGTTGTCAGGTATTTGATCATAATGATGATGAATGTGATTAATACAGTTGTTCTAAGCAAGGTTGGTTTGACTTGGAGAGTATTCCCACTAAAGTTATTTAATCTGAATCTAGCAATGAGAAATTATCAGACAAACTGAAACTGAGGAGACTTTCTACCAATGAACTGCTCTTATGAAAAATAACTCCTTATGAAAGATAGAGGAGCAGGGCCAGATGCCAGATTTATAGAAATTAAACAGGTCTCACTTCTAATGCCACACGTTCCCAAGTAAATAATCCTGCTATTCAAACCTTTAGGGAGACATGTGATAGAACTAGAAGAGTGGTTGAGTATTATATGATGGCAGAAGATCCATATTAATTTTCCAATTGAGGCAGTATAATTATAATTATGTAGGAGCATGTCACCACTTGTGAGAGATTACCAGGCATTAGGATGACAACTTGCGCTCAAGTGATTCTGTGAAAAAATAGTTCTTTATATCACATGCACAACTTCTGTAAGTTTGAGATGTAGACAAACTCAATGATAGTTATTATGTATCAAGCCAGGAAAGCAAATTCACAATTTTAAAAATAAAGTATCAGTATTAAAAGGATTTTCCCCCACAAACCAGTAGCCCATATTTCAAAATGTGTAAGATGTAGTTGATGAGTTCAGTCCCTCCCTTCCAGGGATTACGTCTTGGTGTCCTGAGCTGGGTTCAGCACCATGTATTTGAAAGTCCTTATATGACACTCACTCAGGGCCATCTGGACCACACTTCCATTATGATTGATATGCTGCTTTTCAATAACTGAGGATCATGTCTGATCAGCTTTTGTCTAAATTCACCACTTTTTCACTATGTAATGTTTCACAAGCATTTTTCAAACCCCAATTTTGTTCATTTAAAAGTCAATGACAGTCTGTCCTTTATGATTTCAACTTGACAAAACAGTACACAATGGATGTTAAATGCTTAATGTCTCCTTCAAATTCAGTTATGCTCAATACATAGTAGTTAGCATGATTATGTTCTACCTATTTCCCTTGGTTAACAAAATAGTACCAGTTTGCCAAATGGTTTTCCAAGACACAGCCCACTGTTACTGAAGGAGGAGTGTTCATACTTCCACTACCTTCTTCAGTTTTTAAACTGATAAGGGCCCTAAAATTAGCTCCCACTGCAGAGTTTTGGCATTTTATATTAGGTTAAAAGAGCTGCTACACAGATCTTTTAAAAATACAAATCTGCCTGTGTATCATGTTCCATCCTAAAGCTATTTAGTAGATTTGTCATCACATTCAAAGGGACAGTTCAAATTTCTTAGCTACATGTAAGCTCTTCCCAGTCATAGCCTCTGAAAGCATCTTTCATTTTGTCCATACTTGTTCATGTTCCATGTGTGAGTCATCCTAACCTGGGAACGTGTACTATGAACCAAAGAATAGACTGTATATATGAAAAGGCAGCTTATACTAAAAAGCAATTAGTTTTTATGTCTCCTTCCACATAGGAGAATAATTAGCACATGTATTCACCGCAAAATATTTACTCATTTAAAAGAGTAAGAGAGACAAACAGAAAAGAAGAATGAAAATAAGATAAAAACATGTAAATTTGATAGTACGTGATGAAATGAATGGTAATTAAGAATTAAAGAGATAAAAGAGATAGTCAAGTTTAAAGAATTAATTGACCTAAGTTGTATATAGAATTTATATGAAGATATAGACATTATAAATAGGAAAAAGGAGTCTTGCTCCAAGTGCAGTGTCTCTGTGATTGATGTAGTCACTCAAGTTTCTGGTGAGGTTAGAGGACAATGACAAATTACATAAGCTGCAGCTGTATCCCAGTCCTTTCCTGGTGTTCATTTTATCTTCATTTTCTCCATCAGTCAATGCAGTGTTTCTTCTATTGGTCTTAGAGTGAAACATCTTTTTTCCTAATCCAATCTTATACAAGAAGCAGAATACCAAGAACTTGATTTGTTCTTGAGTGGTTGCAAACTGTGATGAAGCAGCAATGAGTGGGGGGGGGTGTAGCTTTCTAATGCTCAGTTATGAAGTGACTCAGTAGGACTAATCCTCTGTAAAGCCTGGAGTGAAAGGGCAGAGAGAAAAAGACCAAGCATGATTTGCTACATAAGAGGAAGGTGGTTTTTGTTTCTTATGGCTAGTTAGAGGGATCTTAAAAGTTTTACTTGAGTCCAGGGTTTGGTTCTTCATGAGTTAAATTTAACTCTTGGAGCCACTAAATTACAAGAGCTGCTTCATAAGCTTGTAAGTTGGATTCTACATATAGTTTTGCCTTTCTTCTTCCTCCCTTCCTTCCTCCCTCCCTCCCTCCTTCCATTCCCCTCTCCCCCCTCTCCTCCTCTCCTCTCTTCTTCTCTCTCTCTCTCTCTCTCTCTCTCTCTCTCTCTCTCTCTCTCTCTCTCTCTCTTTCTGAAAGATGTTTCTGCTAACTATATAGATCAAGGCATAGAAATCTCGGTCTCAACACTACTTAGAATGCCGATATCATATTCCAGGGCCATGTGAGTTTACAAACTCTTCATTGTATACCCTCTTTCCTCCTATTCTTTTAACTTTTTTGTTTGTTCAGTTTTGGAGAGAGAGAGTGCAATTGTATAACCAAGTCTCAGGTCTGTGTGATCTAGCTGAAATACAGACATGCCCTTAGTACATACCTTCAATATCTCTGACTAGAATCATTTAGTGTACACCTTTAATTACAGTGACATCTAATGAGGGGCAAACAAAGTGACAAATCAGAGACAGATGTGACAGAATTAGTCAGAGAAAGAATATGCCCAACTCTAAGAAGCAAACCTATTTAAGGGCATTAAGGGAGTGTGAAGGAATTCAGTCCATTTAGCTGGGAGTCATGAAAGTGAGTGCAGTGCAGCAGAGTTGAGTTCCTTTCTGAGATCATGCAGTTCAGTGCAGGTCAGTAGAGGCAGCTGATGCCAGAGAAGAAGAAGGAGCCGGAAGATTAAAACAAATGGCTAATGTTAGTTTGAGGCCAAACAGAACAATTCAATGAGAAGCTGAGAGAAGCCAGATTGAATCAGTGAGCTTGGAGAGACATTTGAGCCAGAACACCTGATTTTAACCAGCAAGCCTGAGTTCAGAAAGAACTACAAAGTCTGTCCTTATTCAGTAGGAAGCTTCCAAGTCAATTACATCTGGGAAATAAGAGATACATATACAAACCTATTCATTCTTTTCTACTGTAACCATTATTCCCTTCCAAGGTTTGAACCCCCATAGGTTCACATGTTTGAGAGGTTGACCTATGAGAGTGCCAGTATTTAGAAGTGTGGCCTTGTTGGAGTATTGCAGCCTTGTTTGAGAAAGTATGTCACTGTGGTGGTGTCCTTTGAGGTCTTAGATATGCTCAAGCTTATATATGCCCAGTGTGGTATACAGTCTCCTTGTGTTGCCTTGGGATCAAGATGTAGAACTCTGAGCTTCTTCTCCCAGCAACGTTGTCTGCCTGAATGCTGTCATGTTTCCCACCATGATGATAATGGACTAAACCTCTGAAACTATAAAGAATTTCCAATTAAATGTTGTCCTTTATAAAAGTTGCTGTGGTCAAAGAGTCTCTTCACAGCAATAAAACCCTAAGAGACTCTCTTACCCCAAGTACTCCATTCTTAACATTTCCAACTGTGAAATAAATTTCCTCTAAATACAGTATTTTCTTTACATCCACTTTTCAAAATTTCACATCCCAAAGTTCATTCATAATTCATGGTATACTAATATGTCCTTAAAATAGGAGCATATTTTATATGAATTAATGGACATATCCTGGTACATTAACAGCAATAAATACCACATTCACCTATTTGTAAAGGTAGTCATTATTTTACCAGGGCCACCATCATGAACTGGAATAAATCAAATGACAAACAGTATGAAGCAACTGACATGTGCCAGACATGCTCAACGTTACAGATTAACTAAAGATAAGGTTCATTTATCCTGAACAGTTGTGGTGCAGTAGCATGTCAAGATAGAGAGAATATATCATTTTGAAAATAGGAAAACAGATATGACAGGGCATTGGGTTTTATGGTAATAAAATAATCGTCAATTTCCATTAGCAGACCATATGTTCATATGTCTACTTTTAAGGAGACACTTTATTAGACAGTCATTGTGAAGTTTTTAAATGAGGTAAAGCCTAGGTTTTAGAAAATGTCTGTGCTCTATCTAGGTGAAGAGGAGGGTTGTTATGTTTGTCAGTTAAATACAGTTCCTTAAAATTCATGTCTTCATTTTACTGAGAAGAGGCTGAAGTTTACAGTGTCATGAAATGTAGTCAAGGCAAGTTATAGGATCAGGTATATTTTATTGGGAGGTTCATACTCAGTCATGATGAAATAGAGAATTCATTTAAATATACAGTGGAAGCTGGTTTTAGAAAGCTAGGTAGAAATTCTTTGAGTTTAATGAACTAGAGAGGCAAAATCATCAGTGTTTTCTAGAAGCAGACATATCATACATGGTTAGCCTTTTTAAAAATTAGTTTCCCAGATTTTCTTCTAGAGAGAGACAAAAAAAATCATTCAAGTTGAATTGAATTTTAGGAGTTGCCTAAGTTATGGAGAATAATTAGAAGTGGGATTCCAACCAAATTCTAGTTCTGGACATGTATATAATTCAAGATATCATCTTTGAATCTATTCTAATTTCTACCATATGGATATACAATAAATGATGAGTAAGTGAATGAATGCAAGCTACTTTGTGATTAGTTTTTCTATTTAATAAAGTATGGATATTCCACAATATTGAAGTAGCAATTAAACATCTTTGATATTTAATTGTCTATTTGCTGTGTAAATTGATTATAAATCGATTATAAATATGCACCCATTTATTACAAATCCAAATAGTCCCTTCACATAAATATGAAGCATGAATCTTACTATCGCTTCTTTGTTAGTCTTCAAACATCAGTTCATTAAGTTAAAATCATATATATATATATATATATATATATATATATATATCAAATTATGAATAGAGAGATATTGATGTAGGCTAAGAATGGTGAAAAACCAGTCTAGAGCTGGTACTAATCTTACTAAAGTTCAAGGGACTAGGGAGTCTTTGTAATTGTAGAATGTCATGGTTACAGCTTCATACAAACAGGGGTAGACTGAAGGTACAAAGGCTAACTAGGAAATAGTTTTGACTAAATAGGTATCAGAACATGTGGCTGAGATAATGTCGATTAAAATGAGATGTTATACATTTAGCAAGAATTAGATTGATTGGAAGTAGAGAACAAAAAGAAGGCAAGAATCAAGAAGATGCAATGCCCGAGAAGCATCAAAAATGGTGGTGATGAAGCTTCTATTTGAGTCTAGTGTAAAACTGGGACTCATTGGCCCATCCCAGCAGCTCTATTTGAGAAACATTAGTTTGACATCCAGTGTAATTGAAAATGAAGAAAATGCCATGGAGATTCAATTTATAATGCACAACAAAGCAGTTTAAGATTCTCCATCCTCTTTTTCTCTCTAAATATCCCACATGCATAATTACTGACCTGTAAATCTTCCCTTCCTCACTCTAAGCTCCCATTAGCTCAGTCCCAGGATCAGCTTGCACAGGCTCATTTCTGTCTCCTGCTTTCTTCTTCCTCCTCTTTTTTTTTTAAATCTCCTTTTAGTCTGCTCACCCATTTTATTACAAACCCAAATGGTCCCTTCTGTTTCTTTATATAGTCTCATTACACATTACTCGTTTATTAAAATATGGCTCAGGAGCCTAAGAGGCAAAGCAAAACCTCGAGAAATTGATGCAAACAGCTGCAAATATTTTTAAGGAGATAAGTGGGTACATTGATATTTTGAAGGTGAGGCTGTAGCTAGATATTACAAACTAAGGAAAGGACAAGATATGTGTCCTTCCCTAGAATAGTTACAAGAAGGTTGAAGATCGAGAACAAGGAGTAAGACGAGCTTGAGTGGGGGCATGTATGAACAGGATGAAGAGGCAAAAGAAAATAGAAACCCTTAAAAGACAGAAGCAGATTAGGAAGAAGTTAGGCATGATCTACATTAAAATTAAATTAGTAATGCTGTTGTATGGACACTGACTCTGGGCAAAGATGGAGCTATGTAAGCCTGGAATAAATGATGAACTACTAAGGACTATAATTCTCTCCTTTCTGAACACACAGAATGCCTTTCTCAAGGTTTACTTTCCCATCTTGTAATACTGCCTGTGCCTCGGCTTTCTCATCCAAATAATAGGACCAATAAAGGCTTACATTTCATAGAACTTCTGAAGGAGCTGAATGAATTAATCTGCAAAAAGAGTTAAACGTAATGTCCCAAACATGATAAAATCTCAATAAATGCCTGTGAGTACTGCCATTGGGGATACTGTTACCATTCTTGTTTGTGTAGCTATGGCTTTTCTAACTTGTCATCTCATGAGAGGCTCACTTTCAGGGACTAGTGTGCCACTTAATAGTTCAGAACACAGTTCTTCAGATTGGAGAAGTGAAATGGACATATGACAACAACAGTTGATGAAAATGAAGACTAATGTGAAAAACAGAAAGAGAGGGAGTCTATTAAGACTCCTTAATAGCAAAACACGTCCTATATCTCTATCATCTCTATCTCTGTCTGTCTGTCTGTCTGTCTGTCTGTCTGTCTATACACCTATCATCCATGCATCCTCTAACTCTATATGTCTCTATCTATCTACCTACCTACCTCTCTCTTTTTATCCCTTTCTAGATATATATCTCAAACTCAAGGACCAACATTTCATACAACATCAAGAAAGTGGACAACTCCCAAGGCACTGTGAGGAAGAATCTTGTCTGTGTTTAAAAAATTAATTTAGAAATTCTTCAACCATGATCTTCATGAACCGCAGTAGAAGTGCCTTTCTTAGATCGACTGTACAGAGTGTTGGTCACTGTTAGATCGTCTAGTAGAAGGAGTCTGTAAATCTGGTCATAAATGTGAAAATGCTAAACTCGGTTATAGCTGACTTTATTGGCAGCTAACAGCCAACATTTGAGCTCCTGTATATAATTTAGGGCACTCTAGATAGTTGAACGTCTGTACACAGAGAAAAATAAAAATTTAATCTGACCTCTAAAAAGAATGAAAAGGCAATTCAAATACTAGAGAATAGAGGAGAAAAATTCTTTTGAAATGTCAGAAGAGAAAAAAGTATGTGTGTGATCAATAGTGCCAGATATTTGAGAAAAGATAAGGAGTGAGAAAAATCTCTCTATTTGTCTTGAAAGTGGGTGTCAAAGTCCTGGAAGTGTTTGTTATAATAGGGTGTTGAGACCGAAGCCATCTTACTAGAGAATGCTGTAATGATCTCTTTTTAAAGGGAAGCAGAGGTTCCAAACACTCGTTACAAGAAGCCCAAAAATGAAGGCAGGGGAAAATGGGACAGAAGTTTCAACTGGGCCCTAGATGAAGTAATGCACTTGTCAGACTGATCAATGTCTGATGACAGTTCAAAGAAATGCCAAGAGAAAGGAGAAGGGAAATGTACTCATGACAGAAGGGTTAAGTGTGTGCCTAAGTTGGTAGGATCTGCATTGTAACTGGAATTGCAGATGCATTTCTAATATAAAAACCTCTTATTTCCTGGCTAAATTATTTTAGTTAGGAGCCAGAACGCTCTGTGGTTAAAATTATTGGGTAAATGTCCCTGGTTTCTTCACCTTCTAATCTCATTAATCTGCTTTGGTTAACTCTCACTAACGGGAACCAATATAAGGATTGATTTTAGGCAATTTTAAATCTTCCTCAATATTAGGTCAGGTCCATACCAGGAGAAAATCTACTTGTCCTGAATGGATTGCACAAGGCTACTCAAGTGATTTCAAAAATGGGAAATCAGAAGATATTGAATTTTAAATATTAGATTATTTTATATTGGACTTTGGATCTAATATTAGATATTAAAGTGTAAAATCACATTGCCCTTATTGCTAGCCTTCTTCTTTATCTTGCTGAAGGATCAGTATTGTTTTAGTACAGTATTTGATGGCTCATGAGCCTACAGCACAAGGGAAAATATTTTCACTGCTTATTGAATGGTGGACAGCCCAAGCTTTAAAACAAATGTTGCCCACGTTTAAATACTGTAATTTATTAACATGTGATGGCAAAAACATAGTTTACTATGGTAGCAAAAGAAATCTAAAGCAAAACAAAATGGAGCAAAATACCAAGCTCATCTACAAAGAAGAGAGGAATTCTGTTTGTGAGTTGTCTGAAATGCTGCCTTCAAAAGAAACAGCCCTTCACGGAGGACACCTCTGTACAGCTGGGTGAGCTGACACCACAACAAAGCCAACATGAAACCAAGCAAATAGGCAGGAAGATCACGGGACTCACCCATTGGCTCATCACGATTTTTCAACTATATTTTTACATATGCTACTTTAGTCATTATTTGAGTAAAACTTTGAAAACTCTTTAAAATCAGAAACAACACATATACCATTGAGCCCTCTAATAAAACACACATTTCCCCCCAGTAGTCCCTGCCTTGTTATTTTATATCACATATGTTCTTCCATTCACTCTTTTATTTTTAAACTTGAATTGCAAGATGATTCATTCCCAAGTAGCTCCTTGATGCATATTTCCCTTTCTTTAAGCCTTTTACCTGTCCCCTCATTTTTTTTGTCCCTGCCACTCCACTACCTGTTTGAAGCCTTCTTGACCAGTACTCTCCCTTCCCTACATTTATTACACCTAGACTCTTCTATTCCCCCCCCCCAAATGCATCCTGCCTACTCATGACTTGCTTCTAGTTTCCATATGTACTCTATGGTAAACACAAAACACAAGATGTAAATCTCATATGAGAGAGAGCATGTAGCATTGGTTTGGGGGAACCTGTGTGACATTACAAGGGATCCTCTTTTCTAGTTTCATCCATTTACCTAAGAATTTCATCATTCTATTTGTCTCTACAACTGAGTGATATTCCAATGTTAAATATACTACATTTTTATTATGATTAGAGGAGAGGGAGCCTCAGTTGAGAAAATGCTTGATGGATATAGGTTGATTCCATTTACTAGGTATTGTAAATAAAGCAGCAGTGAATGATGCGTAAGTATCTTGGTGGTAAGATCAAGTGTTATTTGGGTATACACCCAAGAGTGGTATAGCTACGTTATATGTTAGACCTATTTCTAGATTTTTGTGAAAACTTTAGGCTGATTTCTAGAATGGCTTCACCAATTAACATCCTCATCACAGTATAGAAGGGTTTCCCTTTCCAGATGCCCACACCAGCATTTATTCAGACATCTTTTTGTCTTCCTGATGATAGTCACTGCGGAAGTTGTACTATGGTGTATTACTGTAGTTTTTATGTGCATTTCCATGAAGGTGAGGAACAGTGAAAACTTTAAAGTATTTACTAGTCAGTTATGTTTTTTTTCTTTTGAGAACTTTCTGTTCAGTTCCATATCCCATTAAGTTTTTTCTTATCAACTCAGTTTTCTGAGTTCTTTGTATATTCTAGACACTTACCCAATGTTTGATGTTATTTTAGTTAGGGTTACTATTGCTATGTGGAAATACCATAACCAAAAGCAAGTTGGGAAGGAAAGGGTTTATTTAGCTTATACTTCCACATCATAGTCTGTCACTGAAGGAAAGTTAGAACAGGAACTCAAACACAGCAAGAACCTTGAGGCAGGAGCTGATATAGAAGCTATGGAGGGGTACTGCTTACTGGCTTGCTCCCCATGGTTTGCAAAGACTGCTTTCTTATAGAACTCAGAACCAACAGACGAGGGGAAGCCCTCCCCACAATGGCTGAGTATTCCTACATCGGTTACTCATTAGAAAACTGTCTATAAGCCTGCCTATAGCCCAATCTTACAGAGGCATTTTCTCAACTGAGGCTCCCTCCTCTCTGATAACTCTAACATTCACCAGCTTGACATAAAACTAGAACAGATATATAACTAGCAAAGATTCTTCTGCTATTATGTGGGCTACTTGTTCACTTTATTAAGTTTCCTTCTGTATGGATGCTTTTTATTTTCCTGGTATCCACATTCTTAATTGTTTGTCTTACTTCCTGAAATTCCAGTGTCATATTTGGAAAATATTTTACATGCATCTTTACCTGGAAGCATACATATTTATTTTTCTATAGATTCAGGATATCAGGTTTTAGGTTGGAGTCAAATTTGTGCAAGGTAAGAGGTAAGTCTAGTTTCATTTTTCTGAATGTTGAAATCCGACTTTCCCAGCACCATATATTGACCATTCTGTTTATTGTCCAGTGTATAAGATGGGATTGGCAGGTGGTGGTGGGGGGGTCGATGCAGGCATAGGGTGTGGTTTAACCAAAGCTAAGGATTTATGTTATAAAGAAACCTTATGAAAACCCATTAGTTTATAAGCTAATTAACAATATAACTTGTTTTGAAAAGTATGAACAGATGTACTGCACATTAGTGTGAACAATGTTACTCCCAAAAGACATAGGATGTAAAATGACTATCTTGCTGCTGGGGACAGGTATAACAGCAGTAACTTATTAGATGGAGAGGACCAAGAAATCCCCCAAAGCATTATTAGCTGATACCATTGCTCTTGACTTCCCATCATAACTACATGGTAAGATCCTATTGCTGAAGATACCATACACATTTATTGCAGACACAGAGAAATTAATCTTGAACTAACCTTCTCTCTGCTGGCTAGTTTTCCTGGTACTAGAAGATAACACAGAGGATACTGGGAAAGGAAAATTTATCGAAGATCTTTTCTAGAGCTGAACCATGTGCCTACTACTATAATGAAGAGGAATACTAAGCTCATCTACAAAGACATAGGTATTCTGTTTGTAAGTCATCTATAATCCTGCCTTTAAAAGAAACAGTACTCCAAGGAGGGCTCCTGTGTGCAGTTGGTTGTGCTGACATCACAAAAAGGCAGTGTGAAACAAAAGAACATGGAACGGAAGAAGATGGGAACTCATATTCATTGGCTCACTTGTCAGCCAAGATGTGACCACTGGAATAATTATGGTAAGACTGGTTACAGAGATAACCAACTGTGCTATTGATTGCATTTGAAGGAAGGAAATTCAAGCCTCGTATTGTAAACCTGATCAAAATCCATGGCTAGAAAAATCATAGCTCCTATGGGAGATTCTATTGATGTTTTCTATAAAAAGTCATTTTTCCAAACCATCTACTGAATATCCACCACCACCACCACCACCACCACCACCACCACCACCACCACCACCACCACACTGAAGGCTCATAGAACATTGTGAAAGAGTCAGATGAGCTGGAGTATGAAAGTATGAAAGAGTTGGAGGATGGGGAAGAGTCTTGTGAGATGCTGTCCAGTGGATAGGACATGACTGCTGTATACATGAACCCATAGCAACTGTCATTATGAAGACACAATAGGAAGAAGATCAAGCCAGTCAAAAGTTTCAAAATGGATAGAAGAGACTCTCCCAAGGCCCTACCCCAAGCTGAGGAGCTATTGGTAGTTAATGGTTAGTGGGGGAAAGTCACTGTTTTTGGGTATGGCCACCTGTACATCCCTAGTCCTCAGTAAATGACACCACAACTATGTGCATATGACATAACACATGTGCATTAATTGGATATAGAGAGTTAATAATTAATTAATTGATTATAAAGGGAAAACTCACATTTAGTTTCATAGATTTATAAAACAGGTTCAATGTTTTTAAAGAAAGCGATCTAGTGCATTTATTTAAAACAGTAATATTAATAATTATAAACAGTAAAATAATATATATTTTTACCTTTTATGTATTGAGGCCATTCTAAGTTCTTTACCTCCAAGTACTTTTTCCTATATTAAATAATTTCAATCTCAAAACAAACAAAAAACACAATGAGGGATAGACCATGCTTTTTTCCTAGGTTTACAGGTGAGGAAGCTGGACTGAAATGACAGTCAAGGCCCTCAAGGTTTATAAGCTGCAGGATGGAGAGTTTTCAATGTGACTTTTCTTTCATGGATCAAATCGAAGTGGTTCACCACAGT
The DNA here is from genome assembly GCA_036184795.1 of Tokudaia tokunoshimensis. Classification (NCBI taxonomy): domain Eukaryota; kingdom Metazoa; phylum Chordata; class Mammalia; order Rodentia; family Muridae; genus Tokudaia; species Tokudaia tokunoshimensis. The sequence goes on along the minus strand of BTHU01000003.1, from coordinate 50,319,082 downwards.
TGACTGGCACCGAACCCAGCTGATGCTTTAATACACATTTTCTCTGAAGAGCAAAAGCATAAAATGTTCGTTGCGTGGTCAGGTGTCAGATAGGTGAGTAATAATCTGATCATTAGCAACTGAGTATGAACTGGACACTCTTCCCTAGGAATGGGAAGATTGTTGGAATTAGAGTTTTAATGTATGACCAAAATGAAACAGGAAGAGCAATGACTGAGTTCCACATTATCGGAGTCCATTTAACACAGGACAGGTATTTATTCTAAATATGGTAGCAAAAGCAGTTGGGTAATTTAAAGGTACCCTAGTTCCATGTGCTAGGAGGAAACGAAGGCTTAGATAGAACTTATCCATAAAGATCATAGGCTCTGGATGCAGAAAAATGTCCTATGTCCACAGGTCCTAAGGAAGAAAACAAAAAGCAAGCTGGAAGCTGTAAAGCAGCCAGAGTGAAGAGTTTGGGGCCAAGTTGTCCCTGGGACTACATGGTCACCCCCTGGGAAGAAATGATAAGCAGCAAGAAAAGACGACCTTCAGAGAAGTTGAGTGGAGCAGGATTTTCCAAATTAATCTCACAGAAATATTAGTCACAAGGGTCCTCTCCCTCAAAGGGATTCACAACAGGATTCTGAATTTAAAATGAGAAGTCACATGGCGAGGACACTTGCCTCATTATAACCTAGTATTTCTCAAACTCTCTTGACAAATTAAACCCCTTGTCATGCAGTGGTTATTTCAATGGCATTGATCTGACAGTCATTGCTCAGAATAAATGCTGGCAAACAGCTGGGAAAGAAACAATGTAAAAGAAACACAAAGAAACCCACTGGAGGAAAATGAAAAAAAAATATATCAAAACATCTATTTTTGCTTTTGTTATCTCATCCTTTTAAATTCATTATTTCAATATGTACCAGTGCACAACAACTTTTGTTTCTCTAAGTAGATGTGCATGAACTGCTCAACTGCATGTCAAACACATTTGGAAATTATCAGGGCAGAAAGATGACCATTTAGCAGGGTAGCCATTACCAGACAGAATGCAGCCCTACTCTCTACAAACCTGGAAGCTGTTTCATGGTTCTTCTCTACGTTAGATCTTTTTGATGTTTTTCCAAGATTAATTTTAGCTCCTGTAGTACCACGCTAGCTACCCATCAAGAACTGTTCGTTGTAAGCAGTAGCAACAGTTGGAACAACGGTATATGAGGAATTTCAAAGTTAATTCAAGTGCTTTCCATTTCAGAGTAAATAGGAAAACAAATCTAGGCATTATAGGATATTTTTATTGCTATCAAAAAAGTTTTAAAAAGTATACAACAATTCACATATAGGTAGGTCTTGATGTATAAATCAACAATTATTTTCTTTCTAATATTGATAACTACTTGGTTTCAAATAGAGGATTTTTATAAGCTCCCTGACCCCCAGATACCATTTCCAAAGAACTGATCTCAAAAAGCTCTCAGCTTTCAGGTAGAAAAAAATGAAAAAGAAAAGAGGAGAAAATCCATTCAGTCACTGTAGTTATTGGGATTTATAAAATCCTTTTCCACAAAGCCCTTAAAATTCTCTCTAAATAAGTTTGCTGACGTGAATTTAAAAATACAATCTGGATTTGCCAAAATATTATTAACCTTAAAATATCCAGTCTTTCTTGGGTTCCTAAATGTTCTGATTTTAACACTGTGCGGTTTTAATAACATCTGAAAGGCTGGACGAGAGCTTGCTTAATAAAATGCCTGCCACACAAGCATCAAGAGCTGAATTCACACCCCAGGAACTGAGATCAAAGCTAGGCATAGTATATAGTGTCTGTGATCCCAATGCTGGGTAGGCAGAGACAGAAGGATCCCTGAGCTTCGGTCGCTCAGTCTAGCTACAATCACGAACCATAGGCTCATTGAAAGGCTATGTTTCAAAAAATAAGGTGGAGACACAGTGAAGCAGGATACTTCGGTGTCAGCTTTGGTTCTCCACATCCTTCATAGGTGAACCCATAAACCCATAAAGACAAACATGACAGTAAAATGTTAAGTTTGGAAGCACAAGCACGACGACTCCCAACTCTAGAAAGTAAAGAGGAAGTTTCTTAATACAGATTCTCTTCTAACAGACAGTAAATATTAATTCTGGTCACAGAACAGATCAAACCACTCTTCCCTAATTTTAAGAATCTTTATAGATATCTATAATGACCACACTGTAGAGTTCTTGAGTGGCTGTCTTAACAGTAACACCCATTTTAGAACTGAAGTCCTAGACTTAAATCTTGAATGAACCAGGCAGGCAGAGGTGCTCTATGTACGAATGGGATGGACCAAGGGTATCTAGAAAAAAATCCCTGATTTTAGGTACCAGATAATGGAGCCAAAAGTACCTAGTAGAAGTTCATATCCAGTTCTAACAAATTCTATGATTGTATTTTCAGGAGAAATTGTAAAAGCCCAAAGTTTAGGTGACTGTATCTGAGAGTAAAGTCCAGCCACAATTTCCAGTGGAATTTGTGCTGTGGCTCCAAGCCTCCTCTCAGTGATTAGTAATTGTGTTTAATTATTGTTGGAAAAATCAGAGTTTAAGCTTCCCAGGCAAGTCTGCCTTTGGTTTGACTCTTGTTTTGTCACCAAAGAAGGCTAAACCTTGGCTTAAAGTTCTTGATCTCCTCAAGATCTTTAGCTGCTACACAGACGCCAGTGGCAATAGCCTTGAGGCATCATTGTGATGGTGAAATGAAGTAAACAAAGAGCCAGGCTTGCTTCTAAAAAAATACTACATGCTTTCTTTACCATTGTTGCCAATGATGAAACACAAAGCAGTTGTGAAGTTGGGGCCCATAAGCTTTATGCATTCTCACAGTGGGCTTTTGTTGATGTTTTAATTTCTGGTTTGTGTCAAATGTCAGGCAGAAAGAATGTAGAAGAGGAAAACCCTGCACACTGTCAGTATGTTCCTGCATGCTTCCTGAGAATTTTCTCCAGCTCGGGTCTCTAAAGTCATTCTAGGAAACTGGTCAACTGGTTAAGAGTTGAGAGCAGTGGAGTCAGACTGGGTTTGAATCCCAAGGGAGGCTTTCTTAGAGGCATGGAATATATAATATCATAGTGAAGTAGAGATGATATGACCTACCTTATAGGGTTCTAATAAAGAAATGACATAAAATCTTTAAAACTATGTCTAGACCATGGCAACTGTATATTAAATGATGACTATTTCTGTGGCTCAGCCTCTTATAAGCCATGTATTATAAAAAGTGCCATTGTATGTCCTACCCAGGAAAAAAAAAATATTTCAAATTATAATGCTTTATTTGTAGAAAGTCTATTTTATGAATAAATAAAACATCTCTAGGTCTTTATATACAATTTCATAGAAACCGTTTGTGTACATATATAGAAAGGACAATAAATCTTTAATTGATTGTATTATCTTTGCTGAACACTTTGCAACTTGAAGCTAGCTATACCACCACATTTCTATCCAATATGAGCCAAACAATCAGGAGAGTTGAAAATACATCATGATGACTTCTTCTTTCTCTCTTCATCCTCCTCTCTCTTTCAATCAAAAAATATGTAATTTCAAATTTTTATAAGGCACACATTAATATAGGGAATAATATAGTATCACCATAACCCAAGGTGACCCTTTCTATGAATACACAAAATCTAGGTCAGCAATCTTCATAAAAGGGCTCTTTTGGTCATCTGCACGATTTTTTTTTCTCCCAAGCTGCTAACATCATTTTGTAAGTTTTGATGCTTACATTTTCTTTATTTTAGCACAAAACCTTCAAAGGAAGGTTTTCAGGCAATTATCTGGATTTCTATTTTTTCCCAATCACCCTGATATGATTTAGTTTTCAAATATCAAGTAGCTGTCCTTGTTCAGTCATGTCATAAGCATTCCAACTGGGCTTGTGCACATGTAGGTAATGACAAAGAGTCACCTCTGCACCTGCCAAGCAGTGAGCATAGGGCACTAGGGGGTGGGAAGGGGCATTTTACCTTAGCAATATTGAAATGAGAGGCAGGGATGTACCTTCAGCTTGACACAACAGAACATCACAAAACAACCCAGGAGATATAAGAACTTAATTTCCCTTTCAATGGCATTAATTGTATTTACAAATGACTTTGCCAAAACAAACTCTTGAATGACATACTCTCTGCTGTGTAATATCTCAGGATACCTTTTCATATCAATAGCAATTTAAAATCTTCCATCCTGCTCCCAAATACTTCCATTGTCTCTGAGCCTAGAATGATGCAAATGAGAACTAAGAAAAAAAATTAACTAGTAAAGATATGGTCCTATGGAGGAGATCGGGCTTTTCTCTGCTTAAAGCTAGGCTGCATCTTTATTATATTCTATAATTTAGAAATAACAGGGTGTGTCTGTTCTATAAACTGATCAATAATGTTACCTTGGCATGATAAATCTAATACTATACAGTGGCTTTATTCCCTAAAATTTAAATTTTATTTTATTGTATTTTTACTGGGTGATTAAAATTTTTTGTTGAGTTTATTGTTTTGATCTTCATGCCTAACCTTTCTGCTCATTATGTTCAGAGTGATTTTTAATTCTTGATTTCATTGCCTCAATATCCGCATCTGGGTGATTTGATTAGCTGCAATGTTAGGTCTGCTTTTTCCTATTTTCAAATAAGATTTTTATTTCAGTTATTGTCATTTGTATTATAGAACTTGCTCTTCTTCCCCAGGTCTGCTTTTACTCAATGAAGACACTGACCTCTCTAATTTCATTAAAAGTAAATCATAGGTAATTTCTGAAAGCATGCCTTCTATCTCATGAAACTGACAGACAGATTTCTAAGCATTTATAAGCCAACTCTATTATGATACAGAATTACTGCAGTTGTTTTCATCTTTGAGACTGATGTCTTGATATTTTTGCCCTTGGAGTTAAGTTTTTCTTGAGCACCTTAAACAGTCGCAATTGTTCTTTTTGGGAGAGAAGGATTTATTAGAGAATTGACTCTGCTACCTTAAATTTCAACTGGTAGTGAGTGCTCAAACTTCAGAACAGATAAGAACCACCCGGGGAAATGTTTTTAAGAATCTAGACTCTAGGACATATACCCCTATGTTTATAACTCAGTATAATGCAAACCATGTATCCACACTTATCATTTGTTTTAGGTTTAATAGAAAATTTTAGCTATACACAAATTAAAACAGTAATACAGTGATAAATACTATGCCCTTATCACTGCCTCAGACAACATCTATATTTTGCTAATCAGGCTCTTCCTTCATCATAGATCACGTTTTTCGTCATTTTTTATAAGAAATTTTTGATGTAATGTAAAATACATCTTACATGCTGCATCATTTTTCCTTAAATCTATAAAATATTCCCCATCTGTTGAGACTTTTTTCTTTAGACAATTGCAATTGATATGATCACATATAGCAAACTTAAAAGTAATTTCCAATATCTCATCAGGAACAGTTCACTCCCAACGTCATCTAGTAATCCAAGTGTTCCTCTGTAGTTTGTCTGTCGACTCACTCTCATGCAGTGTCCATGTATATGGTTGAATACAATGATGTTGCTCATCTGTATACAGTTCCGTTGCTTATGTTAAAGGAGCATTTTAAAGGCTTGTTCTCTAGGCTCTAGAATAGATGTTGACTTTTGATCCTTTCCAGAGTGAAGCTGCTTACCCACAGACACTGGAACTGTTCTATCTTACAGCAATGATGGAAATGGACAAGGATTATCAACAAACTATGAACCAGGAAACAATATCTAGACCTAAAAGCAAATCCACAGTCTAGCTTTGCTATATAGCACTAAGGATACTCACTGCTTAACATTCACATACTTAAATATATAGAATATAAATGCCTAAATATAGCTGACATAAGATAACCTTTTATTAAAGGCAAGGTATTGTTATAGTTACTTAGTCACTTAGTCACACTGAGTCTCATTTGGAGACATAGTCAGTGATTGAAAGCAGCAGTTGTATATGTTTTGTGATACATTGCAGAATTTTGTGGCAGATGACAAAGGAGAAATGCAAAAAACAGAGCTGAATTGGTAAGTAAGAGATGAGATAGGTGCTCTAACAAAAAGCAGTGATGGACCAGGCAGGACAACATGTTCTGTGCAGGCCATCCTCAGTGGTGATCATAGCCAATGTAATTGTGTAGTAAACACAGAAGAGATCAAACTTAGTTACCATTAATTTTTTAATTCTTCTTCATAAATTGTTTACCTTACATACACAAAATAGAGTAAGAAAAATAGGATAATGTTATTAATATGCAGAACTTCATACTTTCTTGGCACTGTTAGAAATGAATCGTGGGGGGAAATGAGATAAAATTTATGTTTTCCAAGTCTAGTGAGAGACTTGGAGAAATGAGAGTTTGTGAAATAATTGTCATGTTTTTTTTTTTAAATTTGAGATATAAATCAGATAAGGGAAGGAGAGAACTATAGACACAGAAGATAGGAATGCCCCAAGTTATCCTGGGAACAAGTAAGATGACTGTGGAACATTATCCAATCCTTTGAGAATGAAAGATATTATTCTCAATACTCACAAAAGAAGGTAGCAGGTAAGAGGTATTCAGAACAATCTAGGATGAATGGGCAGCTAGACTGTGCCAAGAAATAGTTTTCTAACACACATGACATATAAATCCTGCAGGAAAGGGCTGCATCTATTGGCAAAGAACACGTTTTCAAAGGGAGGAAGATAGAGAGACAAGGCCAGAGAGAAGTCAAAGACTTGAGAGTATATGGATACAATACAAAGTTTAGAAAGAGACTACCTCTGAATTAAGAGCATCAGACAATACTGACAGAAGGATCTGAATAGACCCATGAGAGAGTCACTGTACTAAACACATGGGATCAAACTGGGAAAATGAGTAGGAAGGCCATGTTGTCAGTGTTTTACCAAAAATGGTTGTGTTTCCAACAATGTGGCATGGATACACGTTATCTGTATTTTACAGCAATTTAGAAGGAATTAAGGAGTTTGACCATAGGAGATACATGTGGTACTTAAACATAGGCACATCTCATTTTAACTCTTGCTATATCATTCTGGGACAGAAATATTGACAATAGTTTAGCATAGACATGGGGCTGAGAGGAAAGGCTATGGAAACTGATGGAGAAATTATGAAAGGAACTGAATACAGAAGAAGCAGTGTAATATTGAAGGAAGAAATAGGCACTCTGTATCAATAGAAATAACTAAATTCTGGGCTTAATTGACTTAAAGATTGATAAAAGCAGATGAATCAACAGTATAGAATTTTGGCACATGTATAAGAGATACAACATCAAAAGGGGAACCTGAAATTTTATGAGGACTCAATGACTTCTCTTTGAGAATATTGGGATAGGATTGTGATACAATAATGCACTGTGTGAATCCTGTGTTCATCAGGGAATTTGATAGCCAAATTCATTATAGACTGTGGGACTGGAATGACCCAGGATTAAAGGTGGAAGTTGGATACCCACTATTAACCCTAGGAAAAATTTACAAAGTGGCTCAAGTTGGCCTCATCCCAGCTCTGTACCTCAAGCTGGCCTTGAACTTGCAGTCCTTCTGTCCTAGCCTTCTGCACAGCTGGGATTGCAGGCCATCTTGATTCTGGCATACCTTATACTAGCTAACATTTCCCGTTCACATCATCGGCATGCTCTATACATGTGTATTTCTTTTGTTGCATTTATAGCAATAACTGTAAATGACAACCCTGAATTTTATATACATTGTACACATAAATCATCTGTTTACAAACCTGTAAAACCTGCGTGATAACTGTTGTTTTAAAACAGAGAAACAGTGTTTCTGTTGTTGTAATGAAATACGGATCTGAGGCTAAATCCTGAAGATTTCAAGTCCTTCACTTTCTGCTAACGCCTCAAACACACAGAGGGAGTGTGTATCTGCAGCAAAGTCAGGGATGTAACTCACTCTACCAGCTCAGATTCACAAAGCAAGAGTTTAGAAAATACTTCCTATACTTCCCCAACAACTCTAATGCCATCACACAACCTCTTTCTGACACTGAAAAACTGAATACAGTGTAAAATCCTGAGGACGATTTTAATTAAAAAGTATTTTCAAAAGCAAACATGAATGGAATTTGCATAAGGGCCAGTGAAAATCAGATGTCTGAGTGTTACAAAGATTGTATCCTCGGTGCTCTTAGGTTCGCATTACTTTGAGTAAAAGGACTTTTGGCTTAAGTATGGTCAAATGATCTTTTGTGTTGGAACACGCTGAACTTCAGATGAATTCAGAATTCAAAATATTTAATGTATTTAAGGCAATGTTATACATAATAGATAAGTAAATGTAACGAACATAAAGGAAATGCTGAGGGAGATTTTGTGCAAACACTGATTGTGGACTCTCACCAACACTTGCAAGCATCTCTAGGAAAAGCAAAGCTACTCTGTCCTCTCCAACATCAATCCCCTCGCACTGACCAGCTTTTCAAATTATCTGCTTTCAAAACACGTCTTTGTATGTATGGCCTGGCAAAGATGATGGTACAGGTTCACTAACAGAAGCCCTTACATTTTGAGTTATTGGTTTAGTAGAGTGGAGACAAATGGAGACAGAGAGGATAATCGCCTTCCCAATCTTGCTTTAACCTGGCTCTGGCATGGTGAGACATATGGTGGTAAACATCCCTTTAGCCTGCAGGTCCTCAAACATGCTCCTTGTAGAAGTCCCTTGGGGATGCAGCATGGGACTTTGACTGCATTCAGACCACAGTGTAGCCCGGGGGTCGTCAATTTTTGGTATGAGTTAGAATCACAGGTGGAAGTGTCATTAAAAATTAAATTTCTTGGATTCCACTTTAGTCCGATTACATGAAAATCTCTGGAGACAGGCCCCTGGCAATCCTGCTGCCCTCAGCTCTGGTCTTGATTCTGATACCAATCACAACTACAGAACCATTGCCCTGGCCATCAGCCCCCCTCCAGCCTGGACTGTGATCATTTGCTGTGTGGCAGATGGTGCTAATGAAGGAGGCTCTGGCCTGGTAGCCTAGGTGTTGGCAGTGGCTGCTGCCTGTCAAATTTACTCTTCTTCTTAAAATCCTTTGTCTCTCTTCCACTAGAAACAAAGCAAAACTAAAAGACAAACCAACATGCTCTTAAAAACATAGAAGTAGAGAAATCTGGGAAATGCACACATGAAAGCTAGGTACTGATTACCATACTGGTCCATGGCAGCTGTTTTTAGTCTTAGTATTGTGTTTTTAAACAGTTATAACAATTTACGGAATCATGTTAATTTGTGTTGAATATGTGCCTATGGATTAATTAATGAATTATGTGATCTTTACATTACTGCCTCCTCATATGGAATAAATAATTATATACTGCTACTGCATTTATGAAGCTGGAGCTTAGAGGGACCACAGAGATAATGACTGATTCCTGGTTTGGTCACAAGAATATCATCTTTCCTTCTTACTTTTATGCTCAACATATGCATATTTCTAAGATGTTACAAACCATTAGAATGAACACTCATGGTGAGCACATATCCTTGCAAGTAAGGCTCTACCATTTGATCCCCAAATGCTCATAATCCAACAATTGATTACATTTAGATGAACATCTACATGAATTACCTTTATATGTATTCCCAAATCCCTTCTTGGGAGAAAGTCCTGGAAAATAAATCAACACGCCAAACAACAAAAATATATTCAAAATGCATTTTTTATATTTTTTTTTCTTTTTTTTGGTTTTTCGAGACAGGGTTTCTCTGTGTAGCCCTGGCTGTCCTGGAACTCACTGTGTAGACCAGGCTGGCCTCGAACTCAGAAATCCTCCTGCCTCTGCCTCCCAAGTGCTGGGATTAAAGGCGTGCGCCACCACCGCCCGGCACATTTTTTATATTTAATGTAACTCTTGATATGCAGTGCCAAATTGATTTTTAAAAAGATTATAGAAATTATTTTAATTCTTAAACTTATCCTGAACAAAATGGTTAGGCAGCCGATGATTCTCCCTGTCAGTTTATTGCAGGTGATTATATCCATTCACGCATCTGTGGTAACATTTCTCATTGTTTCATGAGGGTAATTCCTAAAGGGATTGTGGATCAATAAGTACACACATTTTCAAAGCTGTTAATATTTGAGAACATTTCTAAGCCGTTTGTTATAAAGGGCACTTTTTTATTCCCACTAGCAGAAGCTGTGAATGGCTGTTTCTTTAAACCCTTGGCAACAGGGAACATCGTGTTTCAATCTATACATCGAAGAGTCAACCAATTAGATCAGCTTTGCATGTTTGTTGACTCATCACTTTTAATTTTCATTTTTCAAATTTCTTGCGATGCTTTACTATTATTTAAAAGGTATTTTAGATATAAATATTTTTCTTCTTAATTTGAAAGAGTCATTTATATTACGATGATTAACTTATACAAGTTTTTGAATGCCTCTAGTTTGTTATCTATGTGATTATGGATGGTTTTGAGGTAACTAAGTACAAATTTAAATATGGTTGTGTCTATAAATATTTTCCTTTTGGCATCTAACTTTGGGTTAAGATAGAATTTAGAAAATTTATTCTCATTACACTAAATATAAATATTCATATATACTTTTCAATATCATTTATATATGTTGAGTAACTACCTTTGGTACATTTGCAGCATAATTTGGGGTAGACAATATAAAAACTATTTTATATTTGTTCTTTAGTCATACAATGAATTAGCTAAGTCAGCAATGTTTCTTGAATAATTCATTTTTTCTCTCTGTGAAAGGATGCCCTTGAATACATGCATTGTACATCTCTGAAAGATTTTTAAATATCCCTTCAAGTGTAATCAATAAAAAATCTAATTTATTGATTGATCCATCTGGTCTCATTCATTCAGTTTATGCATATTCATGAAAAATTTGACAGACAAGGGACAGAATCAGAATTTTTCTCAATATTATTATTATTATTATTATTATTATTATTATATATTTAAGCAAGACTCTTCTCTTTGTTAGGCACCTAGTTATCTCATATACAGCAGCATGTTTTATGTAATTTTGGAGCTATTTTGTTTATGTCCATATAAAAATATAAGCTGTGGATAGGTGCACATCTCTTAGCAATACCTTTCACACTACTTAACAAATTATGTCTCTGAGTCACACAATAAATCACTGACTGTGTTAGCTATGTTAGGTTCATATCCAATATCTCCCCATCATCATTTCAAGACTCTTATTATGACTTTTTTTCTAATAGTGTCCCATTTGAATCTCTTCTGTTGTGCATTTTGATACTAAGGTCAGCCCTTAGAGCTCTTGAGACAAAGTTGGGTGAATTAGGAAATCATAGACAAACTTAGCTTGAGAACTACTTCTCCATACATTTACTTACACATTGTATGTCTGTCTGAATTAGTAGCTAATGGTATAGGAAAATTGAATAGAGAAAATGAAAAATCAACACACATGGTGAAGAAATAATGCTCACTGGATTAAATAAACAAATATTAAAGATTGTTTTACCAAATGTTGAGATCAACACTTGTTTGGTGTAGACATATCTGCAATTATAATTGCTTTCCATTGGAATGTGATTTCATATAAAATATTCTTTGCTTTATTGTTAAATCAATGCATGAAAATTAATGTAAAAATCAATTCACTACAAATCTATTCTTTAGGCAAATTATATCATAATATATGAGCTATCTACTAATAAGATTGTGCAATAAACATCAGCACAACATTTTTAAGAAATTACTCATGGCTAGGCTGTATAGACCATTCATCACATAAGAATGAGCAAGAAAAAAAAAAGAGGCCTTAGGCAGGGTAGTAGAATACACGTGATATGAGAGAGTGCAGCAATACTGTGTGTGAAAATGTTTAGGCACAGCTAGAGCAAGGAAAAGAGGCAGAAGAGTAGAAAGGGGAAATGGCTAATCAAAACTGACAATGTTTGAAAAAGCTTAAGAAACCTACTACTTTGTAAGCATGTATACACATTTAAAGGAGTTAAATGTAAATATGGGTGGGTAATGTGACTCCCCAGAACTGAAATGGGTTATTAAATAAAAGTTACAGTGCCAGGCATAGAATATCCTCTTAGGAGTGTTAGTTATAAATGTTCCATAAGCCCCTTTCCCCAAAGAATGCAGGGTATTGCCATGGCTGTGGGTTACCCACCATAACTAGAAAGAAAGACAACTGTTGAAGACACCATACAATTTAGTTACTGGTTATAGAGAAACTTTTCCCTTGATACCTTCCATGGTGCTGGAAGGAAGAGAAAAATCATCAACCATTTTACTCTGTGATAGACACTGCCTACTACGATATTAACCTTCCTGGAAAGATGTACCCACTGGTGCCATAATGAAATTAATGTTACATTGTTAAGCAACCACTTGCTGATTGTATTTAAGACCTACTTTATGAGTGGGAATTCATTTCTGGTCATGTACACCTAGTCCAGTACCAGTGGTTAGGAAGGTTATAGGGCCCAGGGAGGACTTATTACTACTGTTTTGCCAAATGGGCATGTTGCCAAATTGTCTTGTAAATACTTCTGCTTCTATCTAAAGATCAGTGCTGCTGTCAGCTTTGGTCAGGGAAGTTTATGTTTGCACTGTGCAATGGTTAATGCAGAGACTCATAACTGATCAAAGGGATTAGAATAAGTGACTGGTAAGTGCTCAGTACTAAGTAGAGCATCTGTATTCCTGCCCCTTCCACACTACCAGGGCTCAAGGTACATCATGGAAGGGGGAAAAGGAATTCAAGAACCAGAGGATGGGGAAAATCTTGCAAAAGACATGTGCTTTTCAGACATGACATGGCTGCTGTATTCATAAACTCATAGTAGCCAAGATAACCTGCACAAGACCTGTATAAGAGCAAGCCTTTCATATTTCAGCATGAGTGTGGGTAGGGATATAAAATCTAACCTCAAGCTGAGGAGATACAGTATTAACAGCTCCTAGGAAAGGGAGAATCATTCTTTTTTCTCACAGTTATAATAACATATAAGTCACTCGTGACCTAGCAAACTATACCATATACATACATGTGCAAACAAGCTTAATTTAAATCAGTAGTTCTTTTAAGACATGAAGATAGGAAAAATATGTGTTTGGAAGAAAAAGAGTTCCAGGAGAAGTTAGACTACATTAAATATTATGTATAATACCATATGTGTATATATATATATATACATACATATATATATGAATATATGTAAAATTTTCAAAGAAAATGAAAACTATCTTTAAAAGAAAAAAAAGAAAGGAAGTAAGAGACATTATTTCTCCACTGAGGAATCTTACTCTCCTTTAGTTAAGAAATACAAAATGTAATCTGAAGTGTGACAGATATAAATACAAAAAAGATCACCATGAGTAATGTTATCGTACAGAAGTGACATTGAACTGAGACTGAAAAGATGAGGGAAGCTCAAGAGGAAGACACATATGAAATAGAACAGTCACCATATAGGAAACTGCAAATGCAAACAGAAAGGAAAGATTTGTGTGTCCAAAAATTGGAGAAACTCTATGAAGCTATGGAATTAACACTTTCATTATAAAAGGAGGTAGGGCAGAAAGATGGTGAAAGGGGGCTTCTCAAAAGCTGGCAGAGGGTTGAGCTTACTTGATTACTGACATGAAGAAGTCAATGAAGACACAAGGGTAAAACTGAGGTGAGGAGTGACCTGCAGAGGGTTTAGGGAAGGGAAGGGGAGAGAAAGTCAACAATACCTGGCAGAGACTGGCCTCCTCCAATGTAAAGGAACATGGAGAACAGTTTCTAGACCAACCACTCATCCCTGGTGGTAATGGAAGTCTGTAGAGATGGACCCAACATAGAGGTCACCTACCCTGGATTTCTCTAATGTGCTTTAAATCAGGTCTGCAAGCTCACTTGGGTATCTTGGGTATCTCTATCGTGGTAATGGGGAGACCCCAGCATGCTAGACTTCTGTAAAATAAAACACTCTTTGTATTTACATACTATTTGAGTTGGGGTGTCATTCTTTGGCAAATCATGAGTGCTTACAACTTAACCTTCCAATGCCTGAAACAAATTAAACCTTCTCAGAAAATGGAGCTTTCTTGACTTCTATTCAGTACTAAAGTTCATAATTTCACACTAGTTTCCTGTCAATCACCTACTTACTTTCATTCCTAGTCAAACAAAACAAAAACAAAAAACCCAAAAACAACAACAACAACAACAAACCACTTGAGGCTTCAGAGAACAAAGATTGCATTGGCAATTCCTTGGCTTCATCTTGTTTCAGTTTTGCTCTGATTGTGACATCTCTGAAGCCCCTCCCGCCCTCTTAAAATGCTTTCTTAGACTCTTGGGACAACTGCCATTTCTTTTTAATTTTCTTTCTGCTCCTTTGCAAGCGCTGACATATTTCACTGTTGTGATTTGGGAATTTTTCTTTTTTCCTATACAATTTCAAGTTTTCATGTTACATGTTCTTTATTTCATTGAAGATCCTTCCCAAATATATAACTCAAAAGTATGCTTGTCAAGTCCCCCAGGTCTTTGTCTCTTAATGGTCCATCTAGATGGCCTGCACAGAAAATGTCCAAGCCCTCTTCTTTTCATTTGACTTTACTAATTTGTGTTGTCAACTTTCTACTAATTTCTTATGTTGTAATTTTTACTCCCATATCATTGACCCAACCTCAACTGATCTTTTGCTTTTTATAGCACATCTATCTGACCGTATACTGTTTCTGCAACCTCTCAAAAACAATTGGTTTAGTAATTGTAGCAGTATTTATATTCCTGTTTTTTCTTCCATCAAAACTTCTTCCACTGTCTCTATGTTATTGTCAGGTTTACTTTTTTAAGATACGGGTATGATTCCTTTTTCATGCTTCAGATTCTTTCACGTGAGAGCTGTCATTTATTAAGTTCTTCATAAGTGCCTGACCAATTGCAAGTATTATACACCCTTTTCCTGTGTATCCTTCTCTCATAGTAATCTGAGACAGAGTACTGTCCCTGCTTTATAACTGAGTGCTGTAGCACTCAGACATTAACAACTGATATAGCCATGTCTCAAACTGAATGCTTCATACCAAGTTTCTTCAAGATTTATCCCAAGAATCTATCTATACCATTTTGCTTTACCTACACTACTCCAAGTTAGAATGAGAGTTACTACATTTTTGAAAACAATTATAAGCAGTAGAACATTTTGGAGATGCTAATGCTACAAAGAACATGGCCTTAGTTTGCCAAGGGCTATGTGATTTTTATGGTCTTTGCAGTATCTAATTAAATAAGTAGGAATGACATGACAACAGACTGCATTGTTTAATAAGTTTAAAGTTGGTTTATGTGTAGGTATTTTTCTGGGTGTATAAACAACACTTTCATGCGTGATGCCTGTGGAAGCCAGAAAAGAGTATCAGATTCCTTGAAACTGAACTTGCCAATGGTTGTGAGCTACCATGTGAGTGGTAGGAATCAAACCTAGATCTTCAGTACGAACAACCAGTGCTCTTAACTGCTGAGCCATCTTTCTAGCCCCAAGATGATATTTTGAGACCATCCTTTTTAGTAAACTATCTCTAATTTCTTTGGTGGGGGTGACGAAGAAAATATTTCAAAATATGTTGTAAATAACTTACTGATCTAATTCATGTAAATCCGTATGTTTGCATTTACAACTTGGGGGTTTCAGCTTCCCAGTTAGCACAACTTATTTTTAAGTTTCTGAATAACTCTGTGATTCCATTGAATTCTGTATATTAGAAACATAGAAGTACAAGGAAAAGAGGTCTTCACAATGACTCAGAAAAACAAATATAACTATGAATGGATTTCTGTAAAGCTTTATATGCTATTTTAAACGTTTCAATGTACAAAAACCCTGTACTAAGTACTCAATAGAGTAGTGTTATCCTTCACATTGCTGTTGGTCTGAGAAATGCAGTGACACATTTCCCCAGTGTACACGAGGAGATTCACACTCTAAGGAAAACCTTCAGAGCTGGAGGAAAGGAGATCATAGGCCTCAATGTGACTAGCATCACTTACAAGGAAATAATATTTTTTTAGATTATAGTAACTTTTTTTTTAGATTATAGTAAAGGCAGGTTTATTGGGAAGCTGTTCTCCAGTGAGCTTACTGGCCCCAAAAATGGAGGCCAGGGAAGTTCCCATGGAGAAAAAAGGGTGACAGGAGGGTAAAGAGAAAGGGTGCAGAGAGAGAAAAGAAGACTTTCTTTTAATGCAAAGAAACCTACTATTATCAAACAAATGCTTGCTAGGGTATTTGCAAAGGTACATATTTGTTGACCTTTTCTAAAATGGAGAGTTTCCCCCTCTTCCTTCCACCTGTTTATTAAATAACCCTATTTGCTTCCCTAAAGATACAGCTACAATAAGTATTCACACAATGTCTCTGTATAATGTTTTGAAAACCAGGTATAAATTACAGATACACAAAGACTTGGGAGCCTGAATTCCTTCATGTTAGCCATTATTTGTTGTTAGGGGCAAGATACTGTCAGCTTCGGTTTACTAATTTTTCCTTGCACGGCTTTTGTTTTCTCAGCAAAAGGCTTCAGGATCATTAGATCTCACCACTAGACTCAACAGTGAAAAGATTTGTTTGTCAGACATGCTGCAAAGCATAGGGTTGTGGTTGGGAAATACAAATGAGGTCCTCAGGTTTAATCACTTAGTGAGGACCTGACAACTGCCACACCGAATTTGATGATCCCCCTTTTACACCTTCAACAATTTCTATGCCATTGAGGGTTTGTCCTATTCCCATGGCATCTGGATAATTAAGGAATTAAGTGTTTAGGGGTGGCTTCTAGATGAATTTAGATATGGAAGCTAAAATATAAATAGCTCTCTCAACCTTATACACCTGCTTAAGGGAATTTGCAGCAAACACCTTCACAAATGACAAAGTGACTGCAGGTCTCCCACAGCTGCTTCCGAGCCTCTTTGATGTGTTTCCTTCTTTGCCTTTGCCGAAGGAAGGCTGACATTTATTCTTTATTTTTAATTCTATTGCTGATTCCACAGGGTACAGTGAGGAGCCACACATCCAGATTTAATAAAAGACAAAGACCAAAATAACCAATGAATACTCCCTTCTCATTTGGAATCTCTGGAAAGTACCCAAAATTGGGAGCAGTCTTCATCAGCTATTGATTTGACACCTGTGGATTCTGCAAAAGACAGAATTACATGACAATCACAGTTTCAAGGCTAATCATAATGCTTTCATTGTGTTTGACAGTTTCTGACCAGCTTCTATGTTGTCAGTGTGTCTTCTGCCATTTTAACAAGCTTGAGAGCTGGTGGATTGAAAGAAAGTCAAGCACTACAATTAGAATATCTGTTTGTATGCAGAGATGCTGCATTATATATTAAAACATGCCTCATTTATTCCATAAAATTCCACCCTTGCTTCTATTGTATTTGATCATTCTTTCTTGCATCTTTTTGCTTTCAGTCCTTGTGAACAAGGCCATTGGATGACGGAAGGTTAATGTTGAATACAAATGGAAATTTTAAGTGGAGCCTAACTTTTCACTTTTGTAAGAAACTGTACTTAGTTGTTTATTTTTGCAGTGGTACAAATTCAACAATTACAGGATCTAAAACCTTTGACAGGGGATGTTAGTACTCTGGACACAACAAAGCAAAATGTACCTCCTACAACTGAGCTGATGTGAGGTTTTCTTGTGCTCTCAAATTATGAAGCAAAACCCTTAGGAAGAAACTATGTTATCAGCTGCTCTTCTTTGTCTCACACTGGATAGTTACAAAGAGTCACACTTGAATTTAGCTTGTGTTTTCCTACAGGATCAAGTAATATAAACCAAATTTTTAGAAACCCCAGTACTTCCAAATTAGCCTACAGAAATGTAAGATATGTCAAAATATTTTATGTATGTGAGTAGCAATCAACAAGATAAAAATGACACATTGAGATGTAACTATGACTAACCCAATTAAAATTGCGGTCCAGGAAGAATCCTATTCTCCTCCTAGAAGTACACACACCATTCCCTATTCTCCATCCCAAGCCAAAAGGCCAATGAGCCATCAAGAATTACTAATAAGTTAGACTTTATTCTAGTAGGTACTTTTCTATTAATTTTTAATTCATCATTTTGCATACAAGCTTACTGTATTCATCAAATAAAATGTAGAATGATTAAAATACAATTACTTAGATTCTGGGACCCATAGTTCTAGTGGAGTAACTATTGTTCTCTACCATTTGACAGCTGATTGAATTAGTATCTCAAAACCTTATCATACATATATTACTTTTAAGACTGCAGGCTACTGGAAGAGAAACCCTTGACCTACATACAGTCTCTCCTGCCTGCCAGATGTTCTCAGCAATGGTGGCACAGAACATGTGGGAGTGACCAACCAATATCTGGTTTAACTTGAAGCCCACACCAGGAGAAGAGCCCATGTCCTACACTGACTGGATGACCAGGAACCAAATACTGGATAGGCAAATGACCTAAAGTAGAACTAAACATGACTGGACAAACAAGTAAATAAAAAAATGAATCCTCATGGTATTATGCTATTCTCATGGATTGATGCCTTGCCCAGACATCACCAGAGAAGCTTCCTCTAGCAGCAGATGAGAGTGGGTACAGATACTACTCACACCAGACATTATGCAGAGAGAAAGATTCTAAATTGAAGGTTTCTCTTGGGTCCCTTCCTTGTAGGAATCCATTATTCTTTCCAAATGTAAATCCCAGGAATTGACTTAGGTTGTCAAGCTTATTGGTAGGTGCTTTTACCTACTGAGCTATCTGACCAGCTCAAAGCAGAATTGTTCACGAAGTGACTCAGCCATCAAGCCAATTTTCTTAAACACATTTAACACAATTTTACTGTTTTTACAAAACGGTAAAATTTCCTACCTGGTCCAAACATTGCTATTTGCATACTGCAAAGAATGTTTCCATAGATATCTGTAACTTAATCAATGTGCTAAGACACACTACTGGAGCAATGTCCAAATCATGAGAATTAGATTTAATTCATCAAAAGTAGTTCTATTCTTTTTGCCAAAGTCCATTTCACATTTTTATAAATCATCTTTATGAAACAACCGCTATTTGCTTACTTGGCCCTTTCTTGATATATTATAATAACAACTTATTTGTTGTTTATCATCAGCTATATGAAAACTTTTAGTATCTATAGTAAAACATCAACTGATAAAGGAGCATCATTTATTTTCAGGCAGCTAATATCAAGAAGATGAGTGATGAATAATGAGAGTAATAGTAAATAAAATAGAAGTAGAAAAAATGTAGATCATATTTGGCCACAATTATTAAGGTGTCCCAAAGAGAGAGTATATTGTCTGAGTTTTAGAGGATAAAAGTAGAAACAACAGAATGCAGTAAGACTTCGAACACTTAGATTAGTATCTAAGCATTAGAACAAAATTGATAGCAATAATTAAAGATATATTACTGAATAATTGAAAGACAGGTAAAAGTCAATGTCTTACATAATGACATGACTTAATCATCACAAGGTAGTTTTGAGATGGTATCTGATTTTGCTCTAAGAGGTCATTATAGATCCTTCAATACAGGTATGAGAAATTATGCAGAAAAGAAAAGAACCAAATTGTCACATTTTAGGAACTGAATTTGCTGAGAGTAACAAGATATCTGGGTCAGAGCTGCTAAAATGGTCTAGCCCAGAGAAGGATAAGGCATTGAAACGTGCAATATAACAATAAATTTGACATGTTTATTCCAAGGCACTATTGTATACAGAAAAATAATATTGATGTATTGGCGATGCCTCACTAACATGAGCCAGGATTATTGGTGGGCATTGTCTCAAGGCTTGGACAGAGTGATGCTTATAGGTAAAGTCCAGCACAGCTATAACAGCCTTCCAAGAAATCCCAACACCAGACCACCAATGAATAAAGAGCAAAAAGCTCTTAAGAGAGAGCAGGAATTTGATGGGTGTGGAAGGCTATAGAGATTCTAGCTAAGCTGTTAATGGAATATCCTCTCTAGTGCAAAGGATATCTCTATGGAGGAGGACTGGGTGTGATCTTGGAGTATGAAACAATGAGGACCACAGCCCTGCTATAGTCAATATGTTTGTGCTCCCAAAAGTTATAATCTGAAAACAACTTCCTCTCTGATAGCTTTTGGATATGAGGGCTTAGAGATATGAGGGAGGAGGCCTCAGAAACACAACCAAAACACTTAAAAAAGATGACCTAGAAAGAGTTGCCTCCACTACCAACCAAGAGAGTTAGAGCGAGAGAAAGAACCATCTGTGGTTCATGTTGGTCATCTATGAACCAGAAAGTGCCTCTCAGCGGTTACCAAATCTGCTGTCAGGAAGATGTGGGATTTTCAGCCTCCAGAAGTGTGAGAAATAGGCTTTGTTGTTTTTAAGATGCTCAGTTTTCAATATTTATTTGTTTGTTTGTTTTTACAGTAGCCTTAAGACACTAAAGCAAATTGTATCTGGAAACTCATCTATTATATAAGGAAGTTGTTCTAAATGAGATTGAAGAACAAAGCTGTAACATGACTGATGGAATCTAGAGCTAGCTGGAACCAGTGTCTCACTGGAATGAGACACATAGCTAGAGTTAGGATCTCATTCTGAGGCAGAATACTAAGAAAAGAAACCAACGAACCCAGATTATCCACAAAAGGATGTGGACCAAAGGGTGCACAGGTCACAGTGCAGGGTTAGGAGATAACACTTCAGAGGCTTTGAATAAACATTGTGTTTTTCAATGAAAAAAACAAACTTAACAAACAAACAAGTCAAGACATCATTTCCAAATTTGGGGGATTGTTATGGAAAACAAATGCTGATATATTTATTCATTACCCATTTTGATAGCAAAAATACACCGGTTTACAGCCTCCAGGATATTAATTGGAATCAGCTGGCATGAAGTCAGAGAATGAAGACTCTCAGGACTGGAGCTTGAATAGACAGGCGAGGGTTGGCAAGGAGGAGACATTTGAAACAGTTTTGGCCGTTGTTACCTTGGCAACTGAGATTGTTTCTATTGAATAAACCAAGAGAGTTTCTGGATTTCTTTCTTGTTTTTCCTTTTTTTCTAAACCACATTAAAAAACAGAAAAACAAACAAACAAATAATCCAACATGGAAAACCAGTCAAATTTCTTTTACTACTTTAATTAAAAAAAAGACCCACAGGCAACCATCCTGGGTTTTTAAATAATTGTTTTCAATTTAATTCCAGAATTACATGTGTCTTACTCAACTAACATTTTATCCAGCTGTTCCTCTGACATTTTTCATGCTAAGTGATATCTTCCAGTGTTCTCAAAGTGTACTTTAAAAGGCTGTACTGATCCCCACACCATTACCTATCGACAGTATGGTATGTAACGTTTGTCAAAATGTTAATTAATTCACCATTTCTTTCATTGTGAGAGTTTAACCAGGGGAAAAAAATGTCAGCCAACAACAGAGTGTGCTTAGTAGCTTATCCTGATTTGCAAGTTTCTTTTCTTGTACATGGAACAGCTCAAAAAGTATATATATACAGAATGTACAGAACACATTTTAGGCAAAACATTCTTGCATACCTTTTGAACAGGTACAGAAGTCAAAAGTGATATGAGCTATGGAGTTGAGGAAAAGAAGGTGAAACACCGATTGAATTTAAGATTGGCTCATTACCACACCATCCTATATTAACGATCTGAACATTCTACAGCTCTCAAATGAACTGTCTCAAATTCTTGCTTTGAAGATTCTTGACCAAAGACATCAAGATTTTTGGAGGTTAGACAAGAGACAATAAACACACTTTTCTTTTTGTTTGAGAAACTTTTAGTCATGCATATAAAAGTACAGGCTATTTAGTATATGAAAATATATGCATAATACTTTAATCACTATAAATTTCAAAGTCACCAAATGGGCTCATGAGGCAAGAGGGCAGGCTGAGGATAGTCACTCATCTCTAAGTTCTGTTAAGGGCCCTAAAACAATAGAATTTCATTCATTATCATTTATGGTAGAAAAAATACTCTACCACTATACCACATTCCTAGCCTAGTTCCATATATATCCCAGTTATATGGAACTACAAAATGGCAAAGATAACAACTTGAGTACATTGGGTACAGGATTGCCACACTATTAAATAAGACAATAGAAGAAAATTGTAAGAGATAAGAGAAAAAGAAGAATTTCAAGGAGATTAAGGAGGTGAGAGTGTTGAAAGCACAATGGCTCCAGGTTAGGGCTAGAGGGTTAGATGAGAGTACAGATGAGAATTGTAGCTTGAAATTGGAAACAAAGTAAAGGCTTTATAAAGAACAGCAGTACTCTGTTACACTGCAAAGGTCCCTGGCATTGGTCCCTAATAACTATTTATTTATTTATTTATTTATTTACTTACATACTTACTTACTTATATTTTTTCTTTTTCTTTTTTTCAGGTTATGTAATTTTATTTTATTTTATTCTTAGATATATTCTTTATTTACATTTCAAATGATTTTTCCTTTCCTGGATCCCCCCTCCCTGAAAGTCCCATAAGCCCTCTCCCTTCCTGTTCCCCAATCAACCCCCTCCTGCTTCCCTGTCCTGGTATTCCATCTACACTGCTACATCAAGCCTTTCCAGAACCAGGGGCCTCTCCTTCCTTCTTCTTGGGCATCATTTGATATGTGAATTGTGTCTTTGGTGGTCATCAGGGAAATGCAAATCAAAACAACCCTGAGATTTCACCTCACACCAGTCAGAATGGCAAAGATCAAAAACTCAGGAGACAGCAGGTGTTGGCGAGGATGTGGAGAAAGAGGAACACTCCTCCACTGCTGGTGGGATTGCAAGCTGGTACAACCACTCTGGAAAGCAGTCTGGTGGTTCCTCAGAAAACTGGACATGATACTACCTGTTATACCACTCCTGAGGAATCCCAGAGGATTCCCCAGCATGGACACATACTCCACTATGTTCATAGCAGCCCTATTTATAATAGCCAGAAGCTGGAAAATACTCAGATGTCCCTTAACAGAGGAATGGATACAAAGATGTGGTATATTTACACAATGGAATACTACTCAGCTATTAAAAACAATGAATTCATGAAATTCTTAGGCAAATGGGTGGAACTGGAAAATATCATCCTAAGTGAGATAACCTAATCACAAAAGAACACACATGGTATGCACTCACTGATAAGTGGATATTAGCCCAGTAGCTCGAAATACCGAAGGCTTATATTTTTTTTGAAGACAGGGTTTCTCTGTGTAGCCCTGGCTGTCCTGGAATTCACTCTGTAGACCAGACTGGCCTTGAACTCACAGAGATCTGCCTGCCTCTGCCTCCCAAGTACTGGGATTAAAGGCATTTGCCAACAATGCCTGCATCCTAATCACATTTTAAAAATAAAATAATAAATAAACAAGAAGATTCCTTTTAATTAAAGAAACCATCTAGGAATACCCTAGTATTCTGGGTTTTAAATCTCAAGTGAAAACCCCTTCTCGCTAGGGCATTTATGGTCCTGAGGATTGCAGATTGCAGTTCCCAGTTGGTGTTATGATCATAAAAAGAGAAGGAGGTTTAGAGAATATGGTATTTGGCAGTGTGGGGGCAGGGGATGACCCAGCGGGCCCATGCTGAGGAATCCCTTCCCCCAGGGACCAGACACACACAGACATAGTATAGAGTAGAGTTTATTTAGGGCAGAGGATGGGAGTTAATGGGGTAGTGGAGGCAGAGAAAGGCAGAGAGAGTAGAGAGGTAGAGGCCGGCCATGACCACGTGGTGAGAGGGGGTAGGGGAGGAGAGTCCAAGAGGGTCAGAGAGGCTGAGAGGAGCAAGAGAGCAAGAGCAGGAGCAAGAGGAATAAGAGGAAGAGGAGGGGCTGAGCAGCCCTTTTTATAGTGGGCTAGGCCTACCTGGCTATTGCCAGGTAACTGTGGGGAAGGGCATACCTGGCTGTTACCAGGTAATGGGGGGGGTGGAGCTTAGACAGAACCCTAACAGTTGGGAATCTCTGTCCAATAACAGAGATCTCCAATTCAAACTTTGTAAGAACTGTATAGGGTGATGTACATCAAGTAGCCAAAGGAACCTGGGCCAACTTCCCAAATCTTGATCCTTATATAAGAATGAGCAACCAAAAATCAGGAGACATTAAAGATAAATAATTAGAGAAATTAGAGAATTCAAGATAACAAAAAGAAAGCTGACCTTTAAGGAAACAGAAATAATCCAGAGAACAGAGAACAGGATACAAATTATAATTAATGCACCCTTAGAGGAAAAAAAGATAAACATACACACACACACACACACACAGAGAGAGAGAGAGAGAGAGAGAGAGAGAGAGAGAGATACAGAGATACAGAGATCAGATATAAGACATAAAGAATAAATATAATAGATTTTTTTTGAGGAAAAGAGCAGAGAATATGCAGAATAAGAAATGATCAAAAATTAAAACAATTTATATATATATATATAAAATGTAACTAATTTTTAGTTTGAAAGGTCTTATAGAAAAAAATGTGGTTTTCGTTTTGTTGTTTGTTTGTTTTAATGGACCAAAACAGTATTCATCTTTAGCAAGTTGAAGGAAACATTGAGGACCATAATGAAGTTCGCCGTGAGACTGTCTTTAAGTGATAGGAGAAGCTACATCCATAAAGCCTCATCAATGTGACTATACAAACATGAGCTGAACAAGGATAACAACAATAAACATGCCGAAGTAAATACGGAAAAGACCATGATGCCTCATCCTCACACAAAGAACTACAGGCAACTAACTAAGGAATGCTGAGAGCAAGAGAAATAGTCTTCCCCCGGGGTTGGTTACCCAATAGTAAATGGTCGGTCCTAAAAACACACATACAAGTAATGTTATAGAGATTGAGAAGGTTATATTTATGAATGTAAAAACAACTAATGAAAAAGTGGCTATGAGTTTGAATAGAGCAAGGAAGGGTGTAAGGGAGGGGTTAGAGCGGTGGTCCTCAACTTTCAACCACTGTGATCCTTCATGCTGTTGTGACATCCAGCCATAAAATTATGTTACTGCTTCATAACTGTAATTTTGCTGCTGGTATGAATTGTAGTGTAAATATTTGATGTATAGGATATCTGATATGCAATCCTCATGAAGAAAATCATGGAATCCAAAGGGGTCCTGACCCACAGGTTGAGAAATACTGTTTTAGCGGAAGGCTATTTAAGGGTAAATGAAGTAAATATAGTGTAATCTCTGAAAAGAAAAAAGAAAGCAGGGTTTTAATCACTGATCATCTTTAGAAAGTCCAAGGAAACAAAGACTATGATCCAAAAATGTAAGTTAATATATATATATATATATATATATGCTAATAAAGCAATTCTTTATTAGCAATTAGAAATCAAAAGTTAATGCAACAGTGGCTTAAAATACTACAATAACATTTTTCTGAACCCACATTTCCACTTCTAGCTAAAGATAAAGACTTTTTATTCTTACAAGATTAAAGTCCCATTTTACCTTATGAGGAAGCTAAAGAGTTATTCCAGAGAAATGAAGGAGAAAGCAGGATGCAAGAGAGTTGGGAAATTATTAAATCAGCCCAGATGAATGGGAATGAGGAATGCAAGAATTATGTCTTAGTAGCTGTCTTAACTCTAGGAAAACAGGACTGTTGGTCACATACCTAGGACTGCCTTCACTGGTATTCTTGATTGGTTAGTGAACTCTGCCTTGATTGGTAAGCAATGGTGTACTATTTGCTGTTTATAATTCTACTTCCAGGTGAGTGCAAGAAGAAAGTCACCATAAAAAAGAATAACAACAGATTTTAACAGTGAATAGACAAAACTTCAGATAATGGTGAAACCACATGCTATTATCAATAAGAACAGAAGGAAAGAAAGACAGCTGTTATTTAAAAGGTAGAAATTTTATATGAACTAGATATGGACCAAAAAACTTACAAGGCATGCTTTGAATCAGAGTTTTTATTAGACTAATCAAATGACTTTGGTGATTTTGAGTGATTACAGAGTCAAAACATTAGTAGTATAGATAATAAAATGTAACCTTAATATTCAACTCCATCATAACACCAGAGTTGACACTGTTACAGTGAACAGATGGGGGTGGGGGTGGCTACCACTTCCTGGGACATATCAAAGGTATTAAATATTGTTACCAAAACAGTATACAATCTTATATCACTTATTGATTGGGGTAGTTCCTTATGTTTTATGGTAGGTATTTCTGACGTTCATTTCTTGTAAATAAGCAAACGTACTGGGATATAGCACAATTTGACTTCTTACTTGGCAGCTGTATGTCTCTGCTTGGTTGCCCTAGGACTCCCATTCATACAGTGAAACATACTACCACCTTGACCATTACAAGTACTTCCTGAGATACATTAAGAAAACTATTCAACGATTCCAACTAATGATTCCAGCTCCACCCAGAAAGCACGTGTTCAATTAGGACTACTTTATTTTTAATTTTTTTGAACTGGACTTTTTGCTGCCACATCTCAGTGAAGTCTAGATAACCCTGCAATCACTTCTACCTCAGTCAGACCTTGTGCTAAAGAAACTGGTGTGACAGGGGAACACTAACCTTCATTTGCATTTGAGAGTTCCCATGATTGGCACAAATGTCTCTTCTCAGGCTATGTGAGCAGTCTGCTTCTTCACTTGGCCAGGAAGCTAGGAGACAGTTTTCTATGCTTTTTCCTGTAATATTGGAACATTAGGCCCAATTAAAGGCTTCTCCGGAGTTGGCTTTCCCTGCCTCTTTCTAGCAGAGCCTCCCAAGCTGAAAGAAGAAGCTGTAGAAACAGCAAAGTGGCAGTGGGGCCAGGAGCAGCAGGCATAGTGACAGAATGCCAAGATGAGGATGCTGTGGACAGGCTGGCTCTTTGGAAGCTGAAGAAGAGGTGAGGCTGAACAGATGGCAGGCCACGCTGTGTAGGTGTCAGAGTGGCTAACTACACAGACAGCTGCAGAAGAGGTCAGGCTAAGAGAAAGTGCAGAAACTATAAAAAACGGCAGTAGCTGCCTCTCACTGGCAGCGACTGGGACAGGGGCCATAGCAACAAGAGGCAGTTGAACAGTTAAAGAAGTGAGAGCAGGGACAAGGGGAGGTGGGCAGGAGGAGAGAGAAGACAACGAGACGGAGACGAGGTTGGAGAAGCACAGAAGGCTACAAAATGCTGCCGGAGGAAAAACTACAGGACCTGGCCCCAGGAGTTCCAGAGAGCAGTCAAACATTCAGAATCAAGGTGCTCAGACACCCCAGGCCTGAGAGCTGTGACAGTCTCCAGTACCAAGGGCTGGTGATCCTGATTAGCTAGGCCTTCCCAGTAAACGGGAATGCCAGCTCCTGTCAAGGGCTAAGGAATCCTCTGACCCCGGGCCTGTATCAGCGTTAGACCACATAGAATGAAGGGTCTCTCTGCCAGAGGCCTGAAAGAGAGCCATACCACTTAAGGGGATGGCCAGCAGCAGCTCGTTCATAGGTGTTGCTGCCAATCAGGAGAGATTACATGATGATGCTGAAAAGAGTCATGGAAGGACTTGCCATGATCTGTGTAGAGGAAAGGGCAATACATGGAGGCTTAACAACAATGAAAGAATAATTGAGAAGCTGGTCACGGGACGAAGAAAGGGAAAAGAAAATGTCTGGGCACGAAAGCTTTTCTGTAAGGAAATCACATTCACTGAAGTTGGTAGAGCAAAAAATCAGAGATCATTTCTTTTAATGCTACCGAAACGATTAGTAGAACACAATACCAGCAATGATCAAATAGAGGGGAAAGGAGAATTAGTCAAAATAGCAGCGTGTCCTTTTATTTCCTCATGTTTCATGGGAGGGAGCCAGCAGATAGTAAAAATCCTAATGAAGAAAGTATGGTGAATGCGCATTAGGATGGGAACATCATAAAAATCAAAGCCCTGAAATGATTAAGAGCTTGGCTCTGGAAAGTGAGAATGAATAAATGAAATGTCAACCTCGGGTTTTCTTTTCTTGATCACTTACACGGGTTTTTCAAAAGGTAAAATAGAACAAGCAGAAAGGTGAAGATTTTGTTGTGAATCACTGCCTATATGTGAATGATGTCGAGGACAAAGAAGTAGTCGATTACCTCCCGAATCTTCCCTCTTCAAGTTTAGGAAAAGGAAGCAAGTGAACACAGACCTGGTATGGTGTGCTCACTGCGGGGGAACCGAAACAGCGTTATCTCATCCTGCTTCTGTAACCGCAAAGGGAAAACTGGAAAATAGTTCTTCAAGAAAGAGGCTAGTCTTTACTAGCTCAAAGGATCGTCGTGGAAATAGCAGATTCACACAGGAGGGGAAAGAAATGGAAAGGCTTTTGTCAATGAGATGAAACTCATAAGAAAATATCCAGAGGGGTAAACTGAGGTCAAGAGCAAAGTTGCCAGGCTGTGTGGATACTGAATAGAGGAATAAATAGCTTCTCATCTAGCTACCTTCGGGAAGTTATACCATGTATTACCTTGAATCATTTCTCTCTGGAATGAAAATTGCTATATGAAATGCATGTTGGGTTTTTATTTATTTATTAGAATTAAGTTTGCTTCTAAGAGAAACTGGTTTATTTATAAGAATGCAAATTTCAAAAGCCTTCTGGAATTTAGAGAAGGCTTGTCATTTAACCCCTATAATTAGGTAAACTCTGCCCCATACAATGTACTTCTACATGTCCTTTCTCAGAAGGTATACAGCATCTACAGTTTGTTAACTGTGTTCCCGTTGAAGAAGTCATTTAAATTTAACCTCTAAGATCCAAAAATACATGACCTAAGTCAAATTCTACTCATAAGAAAGTGAATGTTAGAACAGAAAGCCTTAATCATTTTTCTCTGAGTTATCCTTGCTCTGAGTTTCCTGCTGTATTTGAATTTTATTCAATACAGTATTTCTTTTCTAAAATGTCAGAATTAGCTAATAGCCACAGCTTACCTAGAATTCCAGGTGCCTTCAAGTGGGTTTAATACCCGTATCCACACCACTTAAAGTGTCTTGTGTATTTGAGAAATGTTAAGGTGCTCCTTTGTAGAGGTTTACAAAAAAAAAAAGATCATTCCTCCCTGAAGACATTCAAGTTATTGAGGCCCCATAATAATGTGAATTCTCAGATCTCTAGCTGCAGAGTCTATCATTGACTAGGGACTGCAGTCACCCAAGCGGTGGTCAGGAAGCTTCCTGAAGCAGGCTCTAAACTGATAGGATACTAAGCAGTTGAGTCTTCACAGTACTCCCATGCTCAATTAGAGCCAAGTGTCAATACTTTAACACTCAGGAACCCTCTACAGTCCACTGGCCATAGAAGATGATTTGTTTCCAGAGTTCCCCTGCCTACTGCTTAGAATGAAAGGCCATTCAGTGAGCACAATGTGCTTGGTTCTTTATAGAGTTTCCAAAATATCTCTCTCTGCATGTAGACCTCCTGTGCCCACTTGGGCTGACCTTCGCTCTCAGGGTAGTCCAGGCAGGCTATCTAATCACTGTGCTTTTGAGTCCTCATCTGTAAAGAGAAAGTGAGATCAGTGCCTCCGCTATGTGCATGTTTTGAGGCATACATGACTGTCGTAAACAAATGGTCACAGTACAGGCTAAGTGTTCCTCAAGAATTTGCTTGTATCAGTTCATGCTCTACCGACTCTATCAATCCTTTTGGATTCCTTGTAGAAGAAGGTCTTTCAGGTTCCTATATGTGATGATTACTTTAAACTTTGTGTGGGCATGTAGCACAGAATCTCTTGCCATTCTCCTGGCTGATGTCCCAGAATGGCCCATGAAGAAAGCTCACTTGTGGACTTGAGAAAACCTGATCCCCAAATTCAAACCCCCTCTGATCTGTAAAATGCGATTAGTATTAGCTCTCTTTGTGGGTTCCTTTACAACCTCAGTGGCAGACAGAAAGAAAGAAAGAAAGAAAGAAAGAAAGAAAGAAAGAAAGAAAGAAAGAAAGAAAGAAAGAAAGAAAGAAAGGAAGGAAGGAAGGAAAGAAAGAGAGCAAGAGAGAGAAGAGAAGAGAAGAGAAGAGAAGAGAAGCGGGTGGTCTCTAATGAGAAATGTGGCATTTAGCTGCTAAATGTTTGATATTGCTAAGTTTTAAGCTTCTAGTACACAGACAGAGCTTTGACAGAGTTCTCATATTCACAGCACGGAATCCAGTCACCAGATCCTAATGATAAATCACTGTAGAAATTTGTAAGAGAAGAAAACACCAGGACATAAAATATTACTACAGTGTAAATCTACAAAACATGGGAGGCTTATACTGCCCACACTGTTTGCTGAATGCACAGCCATGGAGCAGTAACGTCATACTAGTCTCCATGAGTGCAGGTGACATGTGGTCACCAGAAAGGCCACAAACAGGAGCAGTGACACATGTAGCACTATTATAAGCAAGTATGGAATTCATAGTGCCAGGTCTAGAGGAGGGAGAAAAGTTTCCATTCATTCTTCAAATATGTATTCCACACCTTTTAGGCATAAAATAGTGAGTTAAGCAGTTCCATGCAAGCTCTAGAAGACAGCAGTGGAGAGAGGGACAGAAAAACTAACCCTGATGCATGGGGCAGCTTTACATTTTGCATCTTCTAGTTCTCAGAGGCTGAGGGTGTGTGTGTGTGTGTGTGTATACACTCATGCATGTGTGGAGGGGCATGTGCATGCATTTATGTGTGGAGGAGCGTATGCAGGAGGCTGAATTTTTAACCATTCATAAAGATTATAAAAATTCACTTCATTTCACAAGTCAACACACTCACCCACCAGGATTTAAACACCTAGGCATCCAATTCCTTCTCACTTGCAGTTCCATTCAGTTTTTGCCACATGGTTCAGCTGCTGTCTTCTGTTTCTGACCCTGCTGGGCCACACCTTGCTATGGCTAGCAGGCATTCTTTACCTTGACATCAGCTTCTGAGTTACCCGTAGTGAGGCTTGATACTGTTCAGTAAATAAATATCATAAACAAAACCAATAACCCTCACAGAGGAGGAAAATGCAACCACATTTGCTTTTCTTTACTAGTAAAGAGGAAAACCATTGATGTTCACAGAAATGATTGTTCATGCAAAAGAAAAGTATTTGAAAACAAGGCTAGGAAGAATTATGCAAAGTAATTGTTAAGTATTTATGATTCTTCAGATTAGCTCGTAGGACAGACAACTTTAATAGGACTTCTAAGTGCTTCTGGTCTTAGTGTTTCAAACTACTTAAGCTTTTATACTTAATGGTTGCACCATGATAGAGCCTGCTTTCTTAATACATCAGCACTGGAAGCCAAATTTATATGCTGCACCCGATTTTAAAGATTTTTCCCCCCACATGACTTACTGAGTACTATCAAACCTCAGCACCATCCCTCAACAACTTTCCCTCAGATCCATATGACATTATGTTTGCTCTACTGTGTATTCATCTATATAGGAGCATGGGTTCATTGAGGGTTGATGACTGCCTCTGAGGATTTTCAGCTCTCCTCTCCAGCTAGGCTGGAGAACATAAATAACCTTCCCAAGGGACATTCCCATGGGAGCATTTTCATCATCCCGACTCCACATACCTGAGGGAACTCACTGGAACAAAACCTGGAGGTCTTATTTGAGTATCAATTTCTTAGTGGGTTTTTTTTCCATAAAATGCTCATTTATTAACTGCCAAAGATTCTGACGCTTGAACCAGCCCAGCAGAGAGTTAAAAAGCCATCACTTACATGTGGAGAATGGCTAATTTATAAGATAAACTCAGAGGAGGAAGGAAGGCTGCTTATTATTCTGTTCTAAAACACTTTGACACAAAAGAAAAAGAAATGCCAGCTAAAAGGACCAAGCGTGCCCCTTGTAATCCCTTCAACAATGTTATTAGTCATAGTGTTAATGACATTATTCAAAACTACATAGTGCTGTTGTAATTGAGTCGTTTGGAAAGCAGGTCACTGTTTCAAGATGGTGCTCATTAAGTATTTGTCAGTCACTGAGAAAACCCAAAGATACTTCAGCAAAGCTGACTTCCATTTGACTTTTAAATGTTCTTTGCATCGCTGTTTGGTCAGAAGGAAATTTTAACTAGAAGAGACGATTTTAGCTTAAGATTCCGAATCATTGTTTTCAGAAGAGGTACTAAACTTGACAGAACAAGGCCTTACCTCCCCATAATTCCCTCTTTTCATTAATGTCAGTTTTTTCAATGTATTGAAAAGACAGCTCATGCCCTACATTCTAGAGTCACTAATATATATTCATGAGGTAAACACGATCAGGACTGTTATCTGCAGTGCTCTCTGCCTTGTTTTGTTCTTGTCATAGATTAGCATCATTTTTGACCTAAAGAGGAGGATATATCTCTCTAACAAAGTCTGAGAGTCAACAATCCTTCTCCGTGCAGTACATTTATACACAAGCCTATCTCTATTATCTCCTTTGATTTAAATAACAATGCATAGGAAAAAACCCTTTCAATACAGTGTATCACTTTGGTATTGCATTCAGTTGTTTAGGGTGTTCATTCATATACTCATTGGTTTTATTGAAGTGTTTCATGTCTGCCAGTTAGCAACATGCTGTTGTTTAATATACAACTTCTGAGTATATAATGTTAATTATTCATAAGCTGGAACAAAGTGCGAAATAAAAACATAAAGGTCATAAACAAACAAACAGATAGATGCCTGAAGAGTATATATTGGTTTCAACTAATTTAATTGACCCCAATTAAAATGTATTTGGGACTGATTATATTTTCTGGAATCCCCAAATCACAATCTCTATAGAATTTTAGATTGAATTTTAGTACTTGGAAGTTTAAATTTTCAACAGATTATTCTTAACAAAGCTGTTGTAACTAAATTTTCTTAGCCTCACCTTTTGAGTCTAAACATCTTTCCCTACTTTCTGTGGTACTTGACCTTCTTTTCATATCTTTGAATTGGATATGTTTATATTTGCCATTGAAATTGTCATAATTCCTTCTCTACTGACTGAATGTAGTCTAATTTCCTTAGTATTGAAACTAATGAAATATTGCATATATCTAATATTATTGTGGACAAGTGATATTTGAGCAATGTAAGTGTTATTCCTTAAAACATAAATAATATTAAAAGTTAGGATTTAGCTCAGTGGTAGAGCTGTTTCCTGCCATGCTCACGGTTCTACATTCAGCCCTAGTACTATAAACTTAATAATAATAGTGGCAATAATAATAATATATGCTAAACACTATATCATGGTAACAACTTTCTTGTATAATGTGCTATCCCTGAAAAGAATTTAATTTTGTTTCAAAGAATTTTTTCAGATGTCCACTAGGAGAAAGCAGCAAACATTTCCATTTTGGGAGATAATCCTCCAGACTCAGAATCATAGGTTTCCTTTACAAAGTGAATAGGTTGTTTGCATCCTGCAGAAATCCAGCTCCCAATTAAAGACCAATAGTGAATAGCTCTAATTACAGTGTAATAGAACCATTAATAACAATAGAATGGTAGTAAATGCATACTGAATGTAAAATGTGAATTGCTTATTTCAATGACCATAAAACATTATTATTCCTATTTCCCAAATTCTGAAATCACCATAATAAATGAATAAATAAGCCTGGGAATACAGCTTTGTGTTAAGGCCCTGGGTTCCATTTTTAGCCAGTGAGGGAGAGGAGAGGAAAGAAGAGGAGAGAAGAGAAAAGGAGAGGAAAGGAGATGGGAGAGGAGAGGAGAAGTTCCCTAGAACAACCATGACTATCTAAAATGAACTTGCAATATTCTGTTTTTTTCAGAAATTATGACATAATTTTTACTCTACTATCAAAGCTCAACCCAAGCATGGTAACTCAGAAAATACCCAGAAGACACTAGGATTATATGGTGTTCCCACTGCTAAACATTGTTTTCTGTTTTAAAAAGTCAGTGTTTTGTGTTTGTCTTTCTGTTTAAGGTGACTTGGACTCACTTTTCTCCAAACTTGGAACAGTGGACTGTGCAGAAGCCCAGTTTGAGATGAAATGGCAGTTGATGATATTTCTCACCCTGGCATCCTTTGTGTAATATTCGATGGCTTTTCAATGGCATTTGGAGCATAAATAGAAATTCCCAAGCCAGCTCTACTAAAAACAAAACAATTACTTGGGCTACCATCGTAAGACCATCAAGATGCAACCCTATTAGAGCTGCAGATACCACGTGTTTGAATAAATGTGTGATTTGCAAAAGCAAGGTTTGAATATGAGAGAAATGTCCAAAAAAGTCATAAAAATGTACTCTAAGACTGTATGGTACCATATATATAGTTCACAAGCACATCTTCCTCTGAGCTAGTACATTTGAGTATGATGCATGTATCTATGTATGGTTTGTGTGGTGGTGGTGGTGGGGGTGGGTACAGTTATGCCTCACATGTATAATCACGTCCATATAGAGACCTAAAAATTGGTGTTAGAATTTCTTCTCAATGGCTCATTCATCTTCTTTTTTCCTCTATCATGTCTCAAGGAAGCCCCAAGCTCTCTAATATGGGTAGAGTCTGGCTAGACATATTGCTCAGAATATCCCATTTGAACACTCACATCTGATCCATTCCCTCTCCCTGAGTGGTCCCCTGGTACTCTCAAAGCCCACAGCCCACACTTACTTCTCTCTTTCTGTAGTAATGAGCAAATTTGCTGAAAGTCTTCTGACCACCAGGAGATGTGTTTATGAAGTTTAAAATGTATCATCTTATGAATCTCCAAAATAGTCCCATAAGTAGCATATTATGTTGTTTTTTTTTAGAAAGGAAAAAATTACAGGCTCAGTGTAAACATTTTATATGTCTCTGCAGTGTTGGTAATGCAACTGAGGGAAAGCTTCTGAGTACAGTACATTTTCCATACATTGTACTGTCATGTACTGTGATCTAGTGATATTGTAATTTCTAATGGTAAAATCAATACCCTTTTAACTCCTTAGACCTTTGATGCTTTAAACACAGGAGGAAAAGCAATTAATGTTAACATGAGGGGAAAGAACATTTTAGATGAGACCCATAATTTAAAACTTGAGGGAAACTAGTGGTGTTCACTAGCCATGATCACAGAAGAGAAGGAAAACAGAGTCCTCCCATAGGCTAAAATGTCAACATCATACAAATAGTGAGAAAGCCCTTTACAGATGGCAAGCAGCCCACACACCATTCCCTTTTGATTTTTCTTTGTGAATTTTCTCATCATCTTATGAATAAGAAACTCGGTCAGAGGGCTAAATGACTTTATCAATGTCATCCACTTGGAACACTGACTCTAAAATAAGGGGAAAATGGGAACTCTAGCCTGCTGTCCTGACATCACTGTTAAAGAGAGTGGTTCTTGCCTTCCCCATTTCTGCTCACATGTGCAGGAAGCTTCATTAGTGGTTTAGAGAAAGAAGATGAATGAGGCAGTTGGCTCCTAGTCTCATAAAAGACGGAAGGCTAGGAATGGAAATACTCAGGAAGAGGAGCTGCATGTGATTAGAACTGAGAAGACAGAGCTGAGGGAGCTTGGGGTCAGAACGATTAATTTTAAATAAGGAGGGAGCAGAGAAATTAAAGATATTTCAATATTTAAATTTAAATTATGTTTCTTAAGTATGTCAATCACTACGAGATATTAAATTAAGTAGATATACCTAATCAGAATACCGGTAGAGTGCTCTGCCCTTGTCCTTGTCTCTCGGGTGTGCATAATTTCTTATATTTCTTAAGCAACCCTTTTCTTCTTACTCTTGTAACAAAAATGATACTTCAAGTGTCAGATGAGAATATGTTTTGAACCTGTAATTCTTAGTCCTAATATTTAAAATTTTTCACACTATATAATTTAGAGTAAGTAAACATATGGTTTCAAAAACTGGTCAAAAGGAAGAACTCGTTGCTTTTCAAAAATCTCAATGTCGTCTAGGTTTTGTGAACTTGCAAATCTTAATACTGGTTGGAAATTTTTCGGTACCTAATAATTATCCTATTAATCATAGTTGACTATTATTTGATTTCCTTTTGGCGAGTTCTTCTACCACCACCTTAAATCACCGTTGTGTCCCATTGCTTGAATAACAATAACTAAGATTAAGTAGTACCACTGTTGAATTTCACTAGTGGAAATCCTTTCTATTATAGGAGGAGTTAATTTATTATAACCATATGCCAAACTTTCTGGATGTTCTTCCATATTCCAGCATACATTTATTAAAGTTTTTTTTCTGTTTCCTCTGTTCTATAATTCTTGAAGGAAGTTAAGGTTCTATTTTCACAAGAAAGCCTACTGTGTTAGAACACTGGAGCAATGAGAAAAGCAAGAGAGGACAGCATGCTAAGACTAGTCATTCAAGCAACATCCATTCACATGTACATTGGCTTACTCATCAGATACTTGTTGGTCTCTGCTATAAGAAGTACTAGAAGACAAAGTAGTGACTAAAGACACAGACAAGAGGGTCAACATCAGGTGTGGAGGACCAAAAAGGCCAAAATTCCTTATTCTACCCAAGTCCAAGGATGCATCCTGTCTGTGTGTTTTATCAAAAAGTTCTTTTTACTGGAGACATGAATTCTGTGTATGTGTCCTTGAGGCAAGAAAGCTTGACGAAACTCACAGTGGGGAAAGTGATCAAGAAGACTGGGTTCAGCTTCTGCCTTAATCTTTGCTGATCATAGGCAGAGTCCAATATCCAGTCCAAACAGAAAAGCAAAGAGAAAAGAAAGTGGAGCAATGGTATATTGGCCTAATATCAATATATAAAATATTAATATTAGTTCAAGATCTTAAAAATGCATTCTTTGTTTTAAAGTGCCAATATATAAGGATATAAAAACAAAGAGATATAAAGAAGAATTCTTCTCAGATATATAGGATTATATAAAAGCCATCTAAAAGGCACTTACAAAAAGTCAAAGAAAAATCCATATATAGGCTTTTGACTTCATAGGGAAGGATGGGAAACATCGATTGTCATAAGCTTACAAAGGATTTGACTCTGTGGTTAAATGGCTTAATCCACTGGAAGTTTGGAGCTACTGTTTTAATGATGCCATCTCTATAATGAATGGACCCTTCAGCCTCCCCAAAGGAAAAAAAAATGGCAGGAGTGTGTCAACCTCCAATAAATTGTGTGGGATGTAGGGGAATCAATAAAATGTCTCCCTCACTGTCATCATAAGGAGTGACCAACTTCAGAAATGTGCAACAGAGTGAAAAGCTGTGGGAGTGGACAAGAAAGTGTTTATAAATTCTGAAAAAGGATAGTGTGTGTGTGTGTGTGTGTGTGTGTGTGTGTGTGTGTGTGTGTGCATGTGTGCTCTACACAGAAAGACAGGAACATAAATATGTTCAAGCAAATCCTAAGAAAGCTCAAGACAATCTTTTGTTACTTCCTGACGTCTATCAATTACAAGGTAGCCTAGTATACATAATTCTTTTAGATGTGGCAGTGAATTGTGATATTTCTCTCCCTCCAATAAATTTTATGTATTTTAAAGATTTATTTAAGAATACATAATCAGTGTTAATCAAAATACATTTGGGTTATGATTTGTGGTCTTTTAATACTTTCTATTTGTAAAATAAAATATAACAAAATCTAAACCCAAATAACTAAATTCTTGACTATCAAAATGTAAGAATAAATATTAAAATTGTAGGTTTTTTTCCCCATAAAATTAGTAAAGGCAAGTGCCTTAAGCGTAGCTTTCAAACACATCTTTCCCACAGGGAGCAATGTGGATTGCCTCAGGTTATATGGCTTGTAAAGAGACAAGAAATGCTAAGTGGGAAGTTACACCATACAAGACTTGGAAAGAATTTTTTTTTAACTTGCCTTGTTAAGGCTAATTACCATGGATGAAAGGAGCTGGATAAGTTAGAGTATTCATTAGCTGTTTCCCTCCACTAAGCAGCTGTCCCCAAAGTGCTAATATCTTTCCTGTTACATTCTTAAAATGTTTCATATTCACTATTCATGATTCACACTTCTAAAAGACCAACTTCCTGATTAATGTCTAAATGGAAAGAGTACAAAATGTATCCTGAAAATTAGCACAGGCCTTAGGATTTCAGTTTGCCTAGCTTAAGATTTTAGAAGGCACGTTCGGCAGGGGTAGAGGCAAAGAAAGGGAGTCGGGTGGGGAGTCAGGGTTGGGGTGGGGGGGAAGAAGGGAAAAGGGCAGAACTAGAATTGTAATTAGCTTCCACTCCACCTCCATTCCCATTCACATAATCTTTCCCCCAAAGAGTTGTGACAGTGTAGTCACATGTTCTGAATGAGCACATGGGAAACTGCCATGTTTGACAGCCTTGGGATTCTATGCACTCCCATTTCCCTTCACGATAAAGACAATATCGAGTGTATGGCTTGCCCTACCTTTCAGCAATGTTCCTAGCTCAGTGACCCATGCATGTACAAGTGGCCAACACTGCAGCATTTTATAGTACAGAATGAGCTCATTCCTTTGCCCCTAGACCCCTCGAGTTTCTCCCTTCAGTTATTAATACAGCTGTGTTTCTAATGATAAACATTCATGGTTATAGTTAAAGTTGTGCAGCAGAAAACAAAACCAAACAATGTTGACCACCCACACATAGCAACCAACAGACCACAAATGACTCTCTTTGTGCTCTTCCCTTTCCTGCATTTTGCATTTGGTCAGTGAATGAAAGCAGTAATTTTCATTTGTCTTTGTTCAAGGGAAGGGAACAACCAGGAAGTTATGCATGCCCATGTCACAATTCAACAAGACGGGTGATCACAATTGTAGGCTTCAGGTATTTATTTTCTCAATTACCAGCAACTACTTTTGGTAACTTACTGTCACCATTGTTTGGGTAGACTGGTTTCTACTTTGATGTAGCACCCACTTGCCACCAAGTCTTCTCTGGCATTGCTAGGAGACAGTTTCCTGAGTCCAGTTATATCAGGAGTCAGTTCCACCTTCCTGGGAATATCAAAACTTAGATCATCTTCCCAGGCCCAAGAACCCAACT
Source organism: Tokudaia tokunoshimensis (assembly GCA_036184795.1). Lineage (NCBI taxonomy): Eukaryota > Metazoa > Chordata > Mammalia > Rodentia > Muridae > Tokudaia > Tokudaia tokunoshimensis. Next base: position 50,279,996 of record BTHU01000003.1, on the reverse strand, counting down.
CCTATCCTGCTACTTTAGATGTGTCATGTTTGTCTGTTAACTACTAAGGGATGCAAAGCAGGAGGAGGATGCTGTTATCCTGTTATCTAAATCAAGGTTCATAAATCAAAAATGTGCTTTCTGTCTTCGCTTAATTGACTTCGTGAAGCTTGCCCACATGTTTGTTCCTTTATCACTCTAGAAGGACAGAGTCCAGGAGGAGACCTGACTGAAAAAGCTGGCTGAAAGACCCTGGAACCAGATGACCTGGATGAGTCTAGGTCACCAATGTTAACTTCCTTGTTTAACCACTTGTGTCAAAATATGATTGGTCAATGAAACAGCCCAACCTGATCCCCCTTCTTGTGTGTTCCCATCCTATAAAAATGTTGTACAATCTCCCCTCAGGGACACAGTCCAGATCCCAAACTGACCACCTTCCTGGGTGTTCAGAAAGCTTTCCTTTTTAAGCTTCCATCTCTGAAGTGAGTTTTCTCAGCTTCCATTCTGAACCCAACAGCATAAACTAGCAAATAAAATCTAAACCCCATAGTTAAGCACTCAAAACCCACACTGAGCTTATTGTATTTTCTTTACAGTCAACAATATCAGGCTGGAGAGATGGCTCAGCAGTTAAGAGCACTGACTGCTCTTCTAGAGGTCCTGAGTTCAATTCCCAGAATCTACATGATGGCTCACAACCAACTATAATAAGATCTGATGCCCTCTTCTTGTACATTTGAAGATAGCTAAAATGTACTCACATAAAATAAAAAAAAATCTTTAAAAAAACCTCTCATTTAGCAAAATAATTCATGTCTAACCTTCCACACACACCTTATTCTTTTGTATTCTTTAAAACACCTACTTTGGTGCCTTCTTCTCTCTGAGATGGCCTCATCGCCTACCATGATGCTCCATTCTGGCCTTCCAGTGGTCTGCTCTGTCTCCCTCCCAGTCTGCTTTTCTGTGCTATGAACATTCTGAAAACACTTAGATTTAAGTTCTCTTGCTAATTGTATTACAACACGGCTTTTGAAAATAGATTTATAAATCCTTTATGCAAACTTATAGTTAATAGTAAATCAAACCATGTTATACTTTTTAACCTCAAAAATATGTAAATAGCACTCAGATACACTGACCACCATGCGTATGCTTCACCTTATATTCTCGTTTGGTGACATTTTTAGTGTATACCTTAGTTCTCCTCCATATAATTAAATGTCTTGGGTGAAATTTCTTTGTAATTCATCAGCAGGCTATTTAAAAGCTCATGTTTACCTTACAATTTTGAATGTTGAATTATAAGTGATACATTGCTATCCATTTGTTATTAAGTGACTTGGATGGCTAATAACGAATCTGATATCTGAAATCACTTTCAGATAATAATATTTTGTGAATTTAATATTTATTTTTATTTCTACAGAAAGAATTTTAACTGCCAGCATTTTTTGGCTGGTATATTCACTTCTTGCTCTCTCTGGCTCCTGAGAATTATATGATCACTCTAATAAAACCTTACATGTATACATAACATTTATCACATGTCTGATTAAATAATCACTTAATATCTGTTTGATGTCTTTATTCTCTGTTAAATTGTCAATTTCATGGCAGCAAAGATTTAGTCTATGTCACTCATTTTCATATTTTCATGGATTGTGTCTGTCACGTGGCAGGAATTTAGAAAATATTTGTTGAATCAATGAACTTAAGGATTCATAACTTATAAATCAATTAAATATAACTAAGATCACTTCTCTCACCTCTTTGGCTTCTGACCCATCATAACTATCCAGTGCTTTGGTATAATTATCTGAGCTCTAAATCATTGAACATTTCTCTAAAACACTCCCTTGATTTTCCTTAGCTTGTTAATTAGGCATTTTATTATTAGTTGAAATCTCCTTTCTCTAAGCAAAGGAGTATCTTTGAATCAGTGTCTTCCATCTGTCAGTCCTGTCAACAAAGAAAGCAGAAAAAGCATACAGGAAAACAAACAAACAAAAAAACCCATTGTGAGTGTGTGTGTGTGTGTGTGTGTTTAGTGTTGTAAGAGTCTATGGATCTTCAAAGAATGATATTCCAGACACAAATAGGATGCAAAAGCAAAGAATGTTTTATGCAGCAGAAATCCAGCATACAGGGGTCAACCATTCATCAAAATGGCGACCGAAGGGTGAGCTCACAAGTTCAATTTAAAACCTATATTCCTAGAAATAGGGGTAACCCCTGAATTCTCAGCAGTGACCTTTATCCTGATTGGTTACCTCTATTTATAGGACTATAGGAATGTGTGTGATTGGCTAGGGCTTTGGGGGCTTTGCAGAGCTGTAGCGACTATTTTTGGCTCAGGCCAAAAGGTGGAACAGCTTTTGATTGGCTGCCTGTGGTCTGTGGTTTTTTCCAGAAACTGGTCTGCTCACTTCTGGAAAATAGAAACTTAGACCTAATCTCCTGGACTGGCACCTTACAATCTGTCATGGAGTCAGCCTGGCTCAATCCTTTCAGTGTGTGTGCATGTGTGTGTGTGTGTAGTGTAGTGTAGTTTACACTACACTATATGATGTATGTGTGTATCTATGCAATGGAAAGAACTGATTCGTTGAGATACAAACTATCAATATCAAGATAATTATAATACTTCATAATGCTGGTGGAGTTGTTCTTGGTCCAGAGCTCATAGGTAGGAGTGTCAACCCAAGGATTAAAGCCTCAAAATGATTGGAAGTAATATATTCTGGAGAAGGAAAAAAATGTCTTGCAGTGACTGCCATGAAAGACCCCAGTCAAAAGCCATAGGGCAACTCTGCCAGGCATTGTGACTCCAGCAGCATTTGTTTCTGCCTCATTACTGATGATACAACCAAAGTTCATTCTGCCCTAGCCGTTGTTTCTGTTATAACTGGTGTCGGATGAAGAACAAACATTTTCCCTGATAAAGAAGACAGACAATCATCTCATTTAGTCTCTGAGATAGGTATGATAAGAAGATGCAAGGAAACCTAAGAAAATAGCCAGCAAAACCAGACTCAGCCTCACTATGGTCTTTATTTGCAGAAATCAGTTGTCAGGGCCAGTTCATATAGGGTGTTTGAAAAGCTGAGAAAACCAAGGAGCCAACTTGTTTTTATGTGATGTGGTCATAGAAAACTACAATTGTGAAGGGCCCAAATGAGTGTTTTCACTTTTCAATCATTGTTTACTGTACTGGAGGCAGAACAACATGCTAATCTCCAGTGTACATCTCCTTGTTCATCCTTTTATACATAAACTATAATTTGCATTCAAAAGGAGAGAATGGAATGCCCACACAATCATAGTTCTGTTGTGTGCCTTTCACCTAGCTCGATATTTATAGTGAGTTTTTGACCTAAATAGCAAATTTCCATTATTCTGGGATTTGAATCAACAGGATGATATTAAAATGACAGAATGCTGTATTACATTTATCACTCAAAATTTAAAGAAAACTATAAAGATATTGAAGTTCAGTTGAAGATAAAAATAGATAACCAACAGAAAATTCTGTAGCTTAGACCTAATGTATATCTCTCAGTCTAGAGAGAAGTAGTTAATATGTGAATGAAGTAAATAGGAAATCTGGATCTTTTTATTTGAGGAAAAGAACATATAATGGTGGCAAACAAGAGTACAAAGTGTAAATTATTTTTGGCAAGCAGAATAATATTTGGGGGAGGAAAAGCAAAGAGTCTAGCTTGAGGGAATCATAGTAGAAATGAGTTCCAATAGGTTTTATATATTTGAACATTATCCAAAACAAGTTCAGAGCTGAACTAAGTAACTTCTAAGATATTTTGTGTGTGTGATTCTGGTTGTTAGGTTGGCTATTAACTCTAACCTACCTACATTTGATTCCTTCCATAGCCTACTTCCTACTACCAACGATACTTTCAGAGACCCTTGCTAGTGTGTTCCTGTTATTTAGAATTCTGATTTTATTTTCCAGAACATGATTACTAGACAGTATAAGGGTCAGGGAAACAGAAGAGAAGAACTTAAAGATGTTAGTTTCAGACTGTTTTCAAGTTTTAGATGCATAAAAAAATGTACCAAGAAAACAAAATGGAAAAAAGGAGAAAAAAGAAAATTGGAACACTGAAATTAATATAATAATATTGATCCACACAATAGGAAATAGACATGATTAATTTTTGGATAAATCTGTTGCATTGATCCTTTTAGGAAAAAATGATTTATAATTTTGTATTATGGAAATGATTTTCTATTTTTATTTATTTACTTTGTTTTATGATTTCACATATGTGACCTGAAATTTTTTTTCTTGCACTTAAAAGTCTATTAAATCATAATATACTTAGCAACATACACACACACACACACACACACACACACACAAAATTACACATACACACAAACACAAAACCCACTAAATTTAGGTGTAAATTTATTGATTCATAAAATAAAGTATATTTTTAATTAAAATAAACAAAATCATTGAAATGTATAAATACTGGTGCTTGCAATCTTGGTAATTTTCTGATTTCCATTCAGTCAGTTTTTTCTTTTCTTTCCACACAGTCATTTCAAAGGTTCATTGCTTGAGATCAGTGCTTCCTTTAAGTAATTTTAGATCCATTTAATTAGGACCTCTTTCAAGTATTATGTTATTTTGTTTGTTTTCTCTTTTCCTTGTGGACTTTACACATGAAATATGTTGAATTCCATGTAGTCATAGTTTTCCTTCTTCCAGGAGTTAAAATAAGTAAGAACAAAATGCTATGTTTTCCTAGGTACAACACAAGACTGAAGTCTATTCTTCCTGAGACTGGGCTGTCAAAATGTATCCACTAAGAGGAATCTCAAACCCCTTCTTTAAAAAAGGTATCCTGGATTATGACCACTCAGATCCTATGGAGATGGGCAACAGATATGGTGGGCATTTGCATAATTATAAATTCAGGTGGGTTACTGTATTTCCATGTCTCATTTTCTTAGTTTGTATAAAGAAGATAGTAGTAGTGTCATAAAAGAGAAAAACCATACACAGAAAAGTACTTAACACACTAAAGTTTCTTTCAGAGTGGTTGCCAACACTCTCTTCTGGACTTTCTAGGTACCCGCACTGCTGACATGCATATACATTCACACAGACACACATACTCAAGCATAAAATATAATCATGTTTCAAAATATCTAAATAAATATTCCATTTTATGTGCCCTTTTCAAAAGAATGCATTATACACAGTCTGTTATACAGTGAGGTTTTTCTCTGCCTTTCCTTTTATCATTCAGTTTTGTCTAGTTCAAATAGGAGTTGCTAACTTAGAGACATACCCTGCATTATTTGAATATAAGGACATTTTTTTCAGCAACATCATATGAGTTTTCCCCTCGACCTCTATTAAAGTGAAACAAGTACTTTTTAGAGCCATTAAAGTACTTATTAAGAATAACCCGGGGCAAACATTAACTATAAGAATATATAATCCTACATGAGCATTCAACTTAATGAATTTAATTCTATAAATTCAATGTAGATGATCTTATCCGCATGGGCTAAGGTGCCAGTGTCTTGGTAGGGTAAGGGATTAACCTAAGTGTCTAGTTTCCATAATGTTTTAATCTCATTTGCTCAAAGAATTTAAATGAGATAAGACATCCTATTATCACTGACCGTGTTCTAATAATAAGATGATACTGAATAAAGAAGGTTTCCTGGGTCCCTCTAGTTCCAAAGCTCATGAAAGAGAGAGAAAGAATAGGAAGGGAAGTATACTGACTTAGGTGGGAATCTAAAACCCTGCTGAGGTCACAGAAAAAAAAATGGCTCCCTACCTGCCTTGCGTCCCATCATATAACCCAAACATAGTCTTCTCCCATCCAGGTACATGCAAAGAGGGTTCTAATCTTCCTTATACTGTGTCCAACCTTTGACCAGGTTGACCCACAGGGATCAAATTGGTTGTGCAAAGTCAAGCTGGTTTTTGTGAATGTGTTCTCAATTGATTCCAAACTAGGTGACCAGAAAAGCTGTGTGTTACTACTACAATTCTGTTATTTAAGCATCAAAAATGTTTACATTCTCAGTTTTTGAGTCTTTGATTGTCGTGAATTAAAAAGACTCAAGGGCTAGTGAGATGGCAGCCACTAATACATTAGACAAGCAAGAGGACCTGAATTTGAGTCCCTAAAATCCACATAAGAGGCTAGGGATGGTAGCTGGTGTCTTTAACCTCAGCAATGGCAGGATGTGGAGGGGGTGAGGGACATATCACTGGGTAGGTGATCGATCCTATAATTTATTAGAAAGTGAGCTAAGTGTGAGTCTGAGAGCAAGTCAACACAGTTTTCCCCATGGCACTGGCTTCCAGTTCCTGCCCTGACTTTCCTCAATGATGGACTATGACCTGAAATCTTAAAGCCAGTAAATCCTTCCTTCCCATAAGTTGCTTTTGGCCAGAGTGGTTTATCACAACAGCAGAAAGGAAACCAGAAGCAGACGCACATTAGAAGGCAAATTTCTAAACCTTCTAAATATGTCTGCAGCATTCCATTTAGCCTCTTGTCTCTGTTTCCTAAGCGGCTTTGCTACAACACAAACTCTCAGATAGGGGGTGTTGCTTTGCTGTAGATGAAAGAAACCATCAACTTAAACTTCTTAGACTGTAAACCAATATAAACCTTTTCTCTTTTTGGAGTTTATCTACTCACATATTTTATTCTGGTGATGGGAAGTTAACTAATACAATGGATTTCAGCCATGTTCTCACAGTGATTTCAAAAACACTTTCCAGTTCTGATCTGAGAAACTGTGACCTAAACTTACTTCTACACTGCCCTTTTGATCCAAACAACAGATGTCAAATGAATAATGTTTTATTTCATTTTAGCTTATGTACAATTATGTTCTGAGACAGATTTATCTTTCTAAGTAAGCCTGGAAAAATAGATGTCTAACAGGTAGTTCCAGAAGGAAAATAGAAGTCAGAAGTTCAAACCAGAGAGGCAAATCTCTGTGCCTTTGAGGAGCCAAAACATTTCAAAGTCAAACCTGTCATTGGAAACTAGCTCAGAGTAGACAATGAAGAAAATAACAGTTTGGACATGTTGACAGGCATAACGTGTGGTTGATTACTTCTGTTAGAACATGACACTAATTAGACAGAAGCCATTCTCTTGATTAAACCCTTCATTTATGCACTCTCTCTCTCTCTTTTTTTTTCAAGGAAAAGCCAGTGGGATGGCATGCACAGCCCATCCAAAGGCCTCTCTGCCCAGCCTTCCTCTCTCACCTCTAGTCTCTCTCTTCTCCCTCTCTATGCCTAAGGAAATATTTGAACACGGACTTCTCTTTAGATATCTGCTGATGGGACTGTTCTAACCTAGATACTCCCTCAGCCTTAGATACCTTAATTAGCTTTAGATATTCTTCTCTCTCTCTTTCTCTCTCTCTCTCTCTCTCTCTCTCTCTCTCTCTCTCTCTCTCTCTCTCTCTCTTTCTCTCCTTTCTTTCTCTCTCTCTCTCTCTCTCTCTCTCTCTCTCTCTCTCTCTCTCTTTCTTTCTTTCTTTCTTTGTGTAGTGTTTGGATGTGATGTGCTATGGTGTATGTATTTAGTGTTGTATGTATATGGGGTATATGTGTTTAGAGTATGGTGTGGATGTATGGTGTTTGTGTAGTATAGTGTGTATGTTGTATGATGGGCATGTGTATGTATGTGTGATATGGTATGGTATAGTGTGGTAGGTGTGTGTGTGTGTTTCCAGATATTGAACTCTGAGCCTTGAAAGTACTACATGAGTATTCTAACACTAAGCTATGTCCCCTAGTTTCAAGTATTCTTAGTGTTAATTTTTTTTTCCTTTGCAGGTTTGCTCACAAAGCCATGGAATCTTTGGAGGCTTTAGAGGGATTATGTCTTTCATTCATACAAATAAATAAAAAATAAGACTTGAGATGTAGAGTCTAGTAAGAGTCATAACAGAACAAGTGCATTTATTCTTTGAATTACAATGAGTGAGAATCATTAGCAACTTGTGGCTCTAGAAACTGTCCAGTACCTCTCACCCAAGAGTAGTACTTGATGAAACTGATGGCAGGCTAATGGAAAAGATAAGCTTCTTGAGCTAAGCTTGAATTGGGAGTGACAATGGATCAGCAATGCCTTTTCCTTTATAAAAGATGGCAACGCCATGCTATGAAATACAAAGGCCTTTAGAGGGTTGAGACAGGATCATAACGTAGTGAAAAGATGTTAATAAACACCACATGAAAGCCAGTTGTAATAATGTTAAGTCACATCATCACAGAGTGATTGAGTATGCTGCTTTTGCACTTAGACAATAACAGCTTATGAACAATCCAGTGACTTCCCAGATGGATGGATGTTTATAGTTTCTTAAAAAATACTTATTTTTTGGAGCAATGCTATGGGCTATTTACTTTGATCATAAGCTATCCATTTTAGTAGAATAGGTTTTAGTCAAAAAAGACACAATCATGTATGAGAAAGTCAAAGAAAGTAGGAAGCTGGGATATTTTGGGAAAACAATCAAGTTAATTTCTCTGGGTTCACGTTAATAATAAATATGCTGGATTTGAACTTTCAAAGTACAGAAAACTTGTTTCCTAGGCAGCGCTGTTGTCACACTAGTCTTAGCTCCCCAAGGCAGCAACAAGATGGAGGGATGTACAGGGTAACTGCGTATAAACTCCAGTAACTAGAACTTCATGTTGATGTTAAACTCAGGCCTGTGGCCTCAACAAAACAACAGCACAGTTAACGAGAAAAGAAGCCACTTACAGAATTCATCCCTGTCTAGTTTTAGCTTTCCAGTCAGAAGGAAAAGAAAATTCAATCAAAAAGGCTTTAAATACTTTTTTCAGCTGGGCTAATGTGTTTTCTTTTATTTCTGCACTCTGCACAACTGTGGAAAAACAGCTCCCTCAGAAACAAATGTCACATCTCTGTCATCTTCTCATTTTTCACTGTTCCCATCTCAGTGATCTGGGCTGTGTTTTCTCCTGGGCAATACATGTATTGTTATAGAATGATGGCCATTCATAGTTAATAATCTAAATGCAAAATTATTTTAAAGACTAAAGAATATTTTGTTGTTTTGTGTTTGCAAATGGTTTTTCTCCTGACATCTCCAGCTACACAGGGAAGGTCAACTGAAAAAGACAATCTACTTCAGTTCAACATTTTAGTTTTTGCCTTATTTTATGTTGGTTGGGAAGAGTATTAGTTAAAATTCTCTCTTCATTTAATCCATAATATTAAAAGCCTAACTGGTTTTAAGCCTATTTCTAAATATCTACTATTACTGTTGTCATTTTAAATTATGATTAATGGACCTAAATGACAAGTGGCCTAATATCTGGGAAAACAGTAATATTCTTAAGCCTTTCCCTTCTGGGTAAAGGTTCAATATTTTCCATCTAGGGATGCCTAGGCATGCATGGAGCTGTTTTGAGTCCCCATACTTTTCCTGGAATATAACCACACACATTCAGGATCACAGATAAGCATTAACACACACTTTTGCCTAAGCAGTCAATTTTTCTGTGGCCCATCATTGATAGCTCAGTCTAACCTTTCACAGAACAAAAGGCATTTCTATTTTCAATCCATAACTCATTTCTTTCAAAAGGGTTCTTCATTTAAATTTTTTAAGATTCCTAATATTGCAAGCCTTTCCCTACCTTAAGTCCTTGAATACAGAACTAAGACAGAACCTTCACCTGGCTGTCCTGTGGGAGCTTCAGAAGGACCCTTCGCAGAACATACTGGAAGAGAAAGAAGTGACAGCCGCAGTCCTTTGGAGACTGACTGCCACCAGGAAGTGGGTACTCAGTGGTCAAAAGGTTAAAAACAATTCATTGTGGGTGTATTATTTTTACTTCCCTTACACTGAGGCGATTCCCTGCACTTACTCATCTCAGCTTGACAGTCGAAATGGTGTGCTAGGTGTTCAGACTGTTGGGCTCACATTAACACAATTTTACCACTGATTGTTTCTCCTGATGTTAAACAGATGTGATGGCTATTCTAGCTACCACTGTAGGTGTTTATTTAAAGAACTCATTTCCCACAGTTGCTTCTCTGTTTTACAGCTTTCCTACAGCATTCTCAGGTCAACCCAGCCCCCTGGGCTTTTGGAAGTGATGAATCCTTAAAAAGATGTTTTCCCCACAGAAACCACAAGGTAAATGTAACAAGTAATCAGTCTTCCAGGCAGCAATCAGGCAAACCACTTAACAAACATTCCGCACAAACAAAATAATTAATCTAAGCACTGTCCTGAAAGGTAATTAATCTAATCCGCTCCAAGTGATGTGTTTGTTCACTGTACAGTGTTTTGTTTCATAGTTGTCATAGTTAAGGGTGTCAGAGATAGTACAAATGTGTTAACCAGTTTAAAAGAATACTAATTTCAAGAGGGAAGTGTGACACAAATGTTTATGCAGTGTGGGATGACTGTTCCTTTGTTTGCAGAGGGGGAACAACACAGATCAATGTCAGAGTGGAACAGAAAGGAGACAGCTGTAGACTAAGAAACACTGGAAAAGATCAGGCATGAGATTATAGGCCTGAGAAAAATATGTGAGCTAGACCAACACTGTGTTCCGGGAAAGGGCTGGTGAAATTAGTCACAACTCTCCGGGTGAATGAAACTAAAATGGGGAGCAGGGGCAGAAGACAATGCCTCCCTGAAACCCCACGCAAGCAGACGAGAGTCAGCTGACTTTGTCAAAAGTGGGCTATAATAAGGAAGCTAATTCTCATCATTTCCAACCATTCCTCTCAGCTATTTCTGTTTTGAGATCCTGAGTTCAATAATTCCAGATATTACGAGTTACGTCTCATCAATAAACTTCAAGACAGGGAGGCCAGATCTTTATGTTGGTGACTACAAGTAAAAAGACTAGAATGTTCTTCTATCTGAAGTATGGCTTATGAGTGCCATAGATAATGATATTCAGCCTCATCTCAGGTCAGATCTTACTGGTTAGTAGCTACTTTTTGAGACAGAGTTTTTATTCTATAGAAACTCAGTGAGACCACCTTTTGTTTGGAGAAGTATTCTTGAAATTTAGATACTACGTTTCAAAATAATCCTCCTTTGAAGCCATCTATCTCAGGTGCCAGTCACAGCAATGGGAGTTGGTTTGACACACTTACTATAAGCCAATCATTACTTTAGTCTTTAAACAATTTTATTTAGGGGCCATTCGATTTCTTTTATGTGCCTTTTAATGCCAATGTTATTAGTCCCACTTTGCAAGAAAGCAACAGATAAATAAACCAACTAAGTTGTCACACAGCTAAGCAAAAGTGAACCAGGAAAGCTGTTCCCAGGGTCACCTTCCTAAATAGCGACTTCTGTCCTCAGGATTTTAATATGTGGACCTTGAAGAGCATGGGTAATGTAAACAACAAAAATGGAAAAGTGTAAGCTGTGTTCATAGAATAGTAAGTTTAGGCCAGGTTTGTTTAAAACAGGGAGAGAACACTGGGATGAACAAAAAGAATAAATGGCCTTCTATGCCACAGGAGGAATTCTGAGCAGCAGAGGGGCAAGATTAGGTTTGAATTATAGGACATTGGCTTATGGAGACAGCTTCAATTATGTATGCTGATTTTAATGTAAGTATACTAGTTTGAGGAGAGTTTTAATAGTCTTTCATTGAAACCAGAGAATAGATAGAAAGTACAGATCATAGAGACAGTAAAATTGCAGAATCTGTGGAATCGTTGAACAATTTGGCTACTAGCCACTAAAGTGAGGAGGTCAGCAGGGAAGCAAAGTTCCTTCTGGGATTAAAAGCCTGAGGGACTTTGCAAACTGAGAGTCTGATTAAAAAAAAAAAATGGAAAACCCAGGAGAAGCCTTGTTTTGGGTAAAATACACATGGAGAGAGAAAGAAGAGACCCTGGGAAGGTCCACTGAGGAAATGAATTCCCTATTTTATCTGAGGGTCCAAACAAAAGGGAACATTTGTCCATCCATGGAATATTCTATTTTGCTTAATTTCAAATTTTTCATTAAGATGTGGATTTATGAGAAATATATTAGTAACTATATCATTAAAATAGTTTTTAAAAGTTTTGACACTTCCAAGATAAAACCATCTACTGGAAAGATCAATCCTGCAGAACTCACTCTTTTCCCAGTGGTTTTATGTAATTTAAAGCATGACTGTATACAAAACTCTTTTTTTGTATTCTGTTACATGGCTGTAGACATAAAAATATAAAGACCTGAGTAAAGATAGCCACTTATTTAGATACTTTTCTTAATATAGGCATTTCATTTTAATAAACAAAAATTTGCCAATAGAGGTAAGGTCCTGGAAGGTTATAAGGAGATCTTACCCAGGAATAAGAGGGACATTGCACCAACTGACTGGAAGGAAGGTGCTACTTGATCAGTGTCTCTCTACCTCCCAGTGCTGCTTATATCCAGTGAAGGGTTGATGCAGGGGGCTTAACACCTACTGGCTGTCTTGCTTGGATTATGACATGGCTAGAGGATCCTGGATATTAGGTCAAAATCAGTCTTGCAAAGGTACTATAATTCAATATTTCCAATTCCCATTTCTTCTCTGACTTCCCAGTGCCTATCTGCCTTCCTTGCTTGCTTCTGTGCTTACTACTTACCATTTTCACTCCTTTTCTTTCATTTTTCAATCTTTACTTACTTTTGGTTTGGTTTTGTTTTTGTGGAGACAAGGCCTTACTTGAATCCCAGGCTGATCTAAAACTTACAGTGTAGCCCAGAGTGGTCTCAGACTCATGGCAAACTTTCTGATTCATAATCCTATGTACTGGGATTATGGAACATAGAAGTCACCTTGCCCTTCAGAAGGGACCTACTTGAGAAGATTCCACGTGTTTTTATATCATGCCCTAGTAACTCCTTTTTCCATCCCTGCCAGCATTTATCATCACACTAAATATTTAAAGCTTCTATACAAACCATTATGTTTTTACCATAAGATATTTCTGTTTTCTATATTACTTTAAAAGCCATCACCTTCAACATGTCATCAATTTGGGAATTCCCATTGTTAAAATAATCATTGAATTAAACCTACAAAGCAAGCAACAATAAGAGAACAGTTTTCAAAGTATACACTGAGCCAATGAACAATTACTCAAAGATGGTGGAGAAGTGGATTTCTGAAACTTATATACAATAAGAAAGGTGTTTCCCATGCCTCTCCATCATCAGAGCTTCCCACTGAAAGAGAAGGCTACTGGAATATCCTGACTCCTGAAAGAGTATGTCTCTTGAACTTCTACAAAAATACTGGGCACTCATGGTTGAAAATGGGTGATATAAAGAAAATGCCATATGAATGCATATCGTAGTAACATTTCCCAAAGTGTATCTCATAAACTATTAGCTTCCAGGGAATGCTTGTAGTTTTTATTATATAGATTTTGACAAGTAGATAAATTCATAAAATTCTACATCAAACAATGTAAAATAAGCTCTGTTCCTCAGTATTATGTGAAGCCTTTCATGTGCTAACATAAAGCATAGATTTTGGAGAGGAAGTATTTTATATAGTACTTCAATTCCATTTGAATATAGAAGGCTTTCCAGGGTAGTCCCACCAAAATAACAGACTCTTCTTGGATATAAGATGTAATCAGGAGGAGTTAACTGAATAATAATTAACAGGTCAATAAAATTGTTGATATATTTGTTGTCATTATAGATACAGTGAACTCATCTTGATGGCCTAAGTTTGACATTTGCCTTAAGTCACAGACTTAAGAACGTGAGCAGTGAAGGTATCCATAGTGAAGGTTTACATATGACTATGCATAGCCTAGATCCTTGGGGAGATTAACTCTGTTACTTTCCATATCTGCCATGCTGACAAATGTATAGCCACAGCTGAGAATCCCAGACTTTTCAAAAACAAAACTGGTTTCTCCATCTGTTCTCAACTCTTGACAATGAAAGAAAACATGGTATTCTAAAGTCAGTTCTTCACTTAGTACATGGCGCAGTCATTGACAATGACTCAAGTAATCGTGAATACTCAGTATTCTTATTGTGCAGTCAATACCCAACAATAACCCTCATTAACAAAGTCAAGATCACAGGCTGAGTGTGTGACTGCCAAGAGGCCTTGAAAGCTCTTATTTCCCTTTAATTCCTTAAATACACAAAGACAAGGCACTGTTACTCACATTACACTCCACAGTGTTTCTCTTTAAATGGAAATAGCAAAGTAGCATGATCACAGTACTTGGGAGGTAAAAGCAAGAATCAAGATTTCAATCTAGGCTACACAGTGAGTTTGAGGGCATCATGAGACCCTATCTCAGATAGATAGATACATAGATAGATAGATAGATAGATAGATAGATAGATAGATAGATAGATAGATAGATAGATAGATAGATAGATAGATAAATGGTAGATGATGGAAGGATGATGGGTGGATAGATAACATATTGGTTGCTGATAATGATAATAGAACACTTAAAAAGACAATAGTCCATGTTAGTTACAAGAGACAATGTTGACAACCCCTCATTCAGTGGAAACTGTAAGACTGTCTCAAATAAATATCTAGGTACTTGTTGTTTATGAGGCTGTTTTCACTCAAGAACTCCCTTGTGAAGAATTCATCTTTGACCTCCTTGCTGTTTGTGCCATACTTGAGAAGGTTAGGTTAGTCACATCTACACTGAGCAGAGAACAGCAATGCTTTCTGATATCTGGAGAGCCAGCGGAGCCCCAGGAATGGCCTTCCTTGCCCAATTGTTTCTCTTGTAAGAGGAGTTGTTTGTCAATAGCAACATCATTTCAAGGCAAGTGTTTCCATTGACTTTTTCAGTCCATAACTTGAGGAAAAACTCCTCATTGTAAATACAAACTTACAATTTCTAGGCAGAAATTGAAAAGACACTGTTCATGGTCCTAGTGTAGACCAACTTACAGGCCACCAACATACACAGAGAAAGGTATTAACTAGTGTAGAAGACCACGAAGTGCTTCTCATAACACTTCTAACAGTCACAGAGGGGAGTATTACTTAGCTCACTCCACAAAAAAAAAAAAGAAAGAAAGAAAGAAAGAAAGAAATGCATTTTAAGTATTTCTTAGAGCTCATGAGTTATGGAGAATCCTGGCCTCTCTGACTGTAAACTCTGTGTTAGCATGGAATGATTAGGTATTTTTGTAGCATTCATGGACAGCTCTGTGACATCACTTTTAACACATGCCTGAAAATGATGAGGGGCAGGAGATTAGGACAAAAAAACCAGCAATTGAAATGGTGGTGGTTTCTCTCTCTTGGGATTCGGGTGCTACTGTGGCTTGAGTAATGGCTCAGAATCTCCTACTTGGTATTCAGGAACTGAGCAGGCTCGTGTGCAGATGGGAAGCCTCAGAGCCATGGTGTTGCTCTTAAAGAGAGTCATCTTTTGGCTTTCTTTACCAATGCCACCCAGTGGCCTCCTGAAATGTACCTCAGCAAATAGGCAAACAGAAAGCCAGCCTCATTTCCCAGTTCACTAGGTTTCTAGGTGACAGGCACATCAATAAAGCCATAGAGAAGTGGCAGGGAATGTGACATGCCTTTCTAGGAACCACCTGGCTCAAAGCTGTAATTCTCACCAAAAGAAGCACAGAATGGATTTTACAATTTACCCCTGGGTGCTCTGTGATATGAAAAAATTAGACTCACTATAGAGATATGTTTACCTCTGTTATAAAAAGATAAGAGATTTGATAAAATTCACTGAAGAGCTGCAAGTAGCCAATTTGCTATATTTAAATGTATCTATAAAATTACACAGTGATTCTGGGATAGGAAATTCTGAGCTATTAGCATTTAGTATCTACTGCAATCAAATTTCAGCATAAATAAAATTCTTTTAAATTGTAATATATCGTGGGAAACAGGGTAGATAGGAGAATCAAATTTAAACTCGGACTCTTAAGATTACGTTTACAATATTAATTGAAGTCTAGATGTGTTTCTTTCTTTGTGCAACACGGATTAATAAATTTGAAATATGATGCTTTTATAAACAATTGCATTTATGCTTTTATTTCCCAGAAGAGCCTTACTTTTTCTTTAAACAAAGAGAACAGAACTGTGATAGTTTATGAGATGAGATAGTGGACACAGCTAATTGCACTTAGGTTACCTCCGGTACATGAACATGTATATATCAAAGAGGCACAGGCTGAAACTCTTATGGAAACCTTTTATTTTTCTGGATGCTTTAAGCTCAGGGGAAAAGAATGAAACACATTTGTATATGACAATTAATACCCTGAACTATTAATAAAAATATTTAGAATCTGTTAAGTTACACAAAATAAATTTTGCCTTAATAAAAGTTACAAAATACAAGTCATTCGCTGCTCACTTAGTATTGCCTATCTCTAAATTATACTTTATTTTTACACGCATCAGAATTGTATGAGATGTTAACCATTCTGGGATAGGATTCCTATTCCAAGTTTATAGATGGGAAAAGAGGGACTTCATACTAATAGCCAGTATACTCAAAGCACATTGGTGTTAACATAAGACAGGATATTCAAAACCTGGTGTCTTTCTGGGACAATTATTCCCTACTTTGTGTTCCTTGCCTCTTTCTAAATAAAACAGCCGCAATGAAAGTATTTGCCTAGATTAATATTCCACTAATCATTCAAATTAGAACAAAACACCCAGAATTGACTACACACAATTGTAAAAATCAACACAATACATGTTAATGAAAAGAAATACATACAGATGGCAAAAAACAAATTAAACTTGAAAAATCATTTCAATTTAAAAATTGAGCAGTGGTGGTAAATGCAGAGAGTTTTTTCCCTCCCTCTCTCATAATAGCCAAATAGGCTGATGGCTCATTTCACTGTGCAGCAATATTCTGACTTTTCTCCTAGAGCTGAAAATGCCTATTTACCAGAATGAGAAAAATACTTACACTCATGTAAACTGCAGTGGTAAATTATGCATGCACAATTAATCCACAAGTACAGCCTTGGGTTTGCTTAAAGTTCCTGAGGCATAAGATGCAGGTGCTATGATGATAATTTATCAACCCCTGGATTTTTAGGAGTCTGTTCAGATCAAGCCGATTGTGTAGAAAATGTTCACTGTTTAAAAGGAATCGTGGAGATGAATTCTTCAGCTTCCCCTCCCTCTAACATGCTATTCATTACTGAGCTCCCAAGATGTGAAAGACGAACACTTCTGGGTCTTTTTTGATATAGTTCTGTGAAAGTACTGTTAGCTAACAAATCCAGCCCATAATAAATCTTCTTTATTTACTGCCCACCTGGCTGTAGCTCTATCAGGATCAGCAGGAGAAAAGGATAAAATCTTATCAGTGAACTGTGCTGACACCACATGCAATTTCCTTTTTAGGACTTGGGGGACGTGAATTGCACACTAGTTCTTTCAGACTCCCAAGTGACAGGTGCATTTTCCAGGGTGAGGTGCACTGCCTAGAAAGAGCTGTTTAACTAAGGCTTTGCTGTCCTCTCTTCACTCTTCACCTGATTCAGAAAAGCTGCGAATGGCATGAAGAACATTCAAGATAGGGAAGCGGGCAGAGAGACAGAGATTGAGCAACTTGACTCAAAGGGAAAGGGAAAGAGGGAAACCTCAGAAATATCACAATGCCCCAAACCACCCAAAATAATGCTTTATTTATTCCATATGAGAAACTGAAAATGGGGAGTGCAGAAACTCCACTTCCTAGCACAGACTCACACAATGGCAGTCTACATTAAAGAATGAAAGCCACCCTATTATTTCCAAGACAGCAGCCCTGGTTTGTATGGTGCAGCAGATGTGGGAACACAATAGAAGATATATCATGTGGCCCACTGATAGGGGTGCACTTGGGAAACCAAATTGTCAAGCTTTCACATATTTTCAGACCAGGAGCTTTGGAAGTTACAGCAACAGGAAGCAGACTAGTACTCACTTTTATGTTTGATCTGTTTGGATAAAACTTTTGTCAACACAGGATAAACAATGATTTATGACTTTATAGGCAATACTCATATTCACACATGAGGATAACATCATGAATATAAGTTGTAATAGTAAGTTAATTTTCAAATTTACTTTTGTGTCAAACTCTTTTTAATCTTTTAGTCCTTATAAACATGAGTTCAATGGTGGTCAACTGATAAATAGTTTATCTCCACATTTGCTAGTAAATGCAAATAATTTTATTTCAAAATAAAGCCACGGTTTAATAATGTGTTATGTATTCTCCTTATCCTTCACTAATTAAAATGTGTACTTTAAGGAGAAAATAGAATGTAAGAAACACATTTAAGCAAATTAAGGAATTCAATGGCTCTCTCATTTGGTCACTTATGTAGCCTTACATTGAAATGATTTGAATAGAAAGGATCATATAGAGAAAATCAAATTTCATAATCTCTGCAAAGTTTCCCTTCTACAAAAGTATTATTGTCAACTATATCAATTACTGTCTCATTGCTTTGATGAAATACTTGACCAAAACAACCAAAGGAAAGAGGGTTTATTTTGTTTCATGGTTTGAAGAGACAGAGTCAATTATATCAGGGAAGCCATAGCAGAATCCATGGTGCCAGGAGCATGGGTCTCACATCTGAGTAGACTGGGGAGCAGACAGGCAGGTGGGAAGAGAGTGCAGACTTTCAGGGAATCTCTCTTTTTCCTGCTTTATTCTGTCTGGGGTCCCAGCTCCTGGGACAGTTCCATCTACATTTAAGGTGGGCCATTCCTCCTCAGCTAAACCTTTCTGGGATTGCTTGAAGACACTCTCAGAGGTGTATCTCCTGAGGATTCCAAATCCAGTGAGCCCAATGATACCAATCGATCACCACCTTCCTTTGCTATGCAATTCTTCCAAATATTTTCTTTGTAAATGGACATGGAAATAATGTAGCCAATGTACTTAACTCTGAAAGTTCTTTGTCTTAAATGTTTTTTAACACAATTCATCCTGTCTGTGATCTTGTAAATGGGTAACTAGAATTCCACTTTATGGTTTTGTCATACTTCAGTCAAACACTCCTTATTTTTACTTGCTTAAGTCATTCACACTCATTTTCAAGCTTTAAACATGTCTAGAGCCAACTTTCGAGGTCACTTTTCCTCTCCCAAAACTTAGTGCTTTCTCAATGTCCAAATTCAATTCATCCACTGACATTACACATACAAAGCCTGCACAGGAATAGCTACAAAGGCTACAGGAAGGGGAGCAACATATTGAATATAAATGTGGGCAAAAAATATTTTGTATAATTTTTTCAAGGGAAGAAAAGTCAAGATCACAAGTTATGAGAATTTTCAACAAACCCCTTGATGCAGTGATCAAGCCTTAGAAATTTAAATCAGAGCCCTCTGGCAACCTTACCTCTAAGTAATCAAAAGCTCACTTTCTCTGTCTATGACACATTGACATATAGTAGCCTCTTATTCCAAAGAGTCATTTCTTCTCAAATAAGGCTTTTCATTATTTCATTCCCTGGTTGCATTTAATCCTTCAGTATATAAACCACCTCCTCTCCTTTTATTCGGAACTCAGCAAAACAAAGGTGATTTGAAACAACATATTCTTACTATAGCAACTCTGAGATCCATCTCTGAGGAGGAGAGATGGGCAAGTGGTGAAGGGAAATGAGTTTTTGGATTCTGCAGAAAGCTAACAACTTTTCTGTTCATTTTAATAGAAAAGTACAGCAACTACTTTATGGGTTTAGAGCAGCAATTTTCATGAGAGTCATATATCAGATATCCTGCATATCAGATATATACATTATGATTCATAATGGTAGGAGAACTACAGTTATGAAGTAGCAATGAAAATCATTTTATGGTTCTGAGTCTCCACAACATGAGGAACTGTGTTAAAGGATCAAGGCATTAGGAAGGCTGAGAACCACTGATATAGAGGCATATTATAATTAGAGTCTTGAGTTTTAGGTACACACATTTCGTAGCCTGCAAATGGAAGTGCATGGGCCGTCCTGCTGTTTTGTTCACTATATCTTACATGATTTTATCTTGTGCTCTGATAATAGGCGAATACCTTTGCAGTAGCTACTTTGCATTTATCATACTATTTACTACAACCATGTCAGAGTATAAGTTTCTCTTACCACTAACTTTTAATATCCTTAATGCTTAATATTTGCATATTCACCAAAGAATTTTTTTCCTGTGCATGCATGCATATACATATTAATGTTTGTGGTCATTGAATAAGAATGGCCCCCATAGGCTCATATATTTGAATGCTTGTTCTCCATTGGTGGACTATTTAGAAAGGATTAGAAGGTGTGGCCTGGTTGGAGAAGGTATGCCATTGGGGATGGGCTTTGATGATTCAAAAGTTTACTCTAAGCCCAGTCTCTCTCTGCCCCGATTGTGAATCAGATAGATATAAGCTCGCAGCTACTGCTTGCTGTGTCTGGCTGTCTCCTGTCCTGATTCCCACAATAGTCAAGGTTTCACCCTTTGAAACTGTAAGCAAGTGCCTAGTTAAATGCTTTCTTTTATAACTTGCCTTACTCATGAGGTCTCTTCACAGTTATGGGGCAGTAATCAAGATTAATCGAATGTGTTCATTGATAAAATCATAGACTCACCAACAAGGCAATGAGCATTGGTATATGGACTAATGCCAGGTTTGATCTAAGACTCATTTATGACACCATGTTAACTCCTAAATCCAGAGAGCAGTCCAATTTCTTTAAATGGGATACAGAATTGAAGTCTTTCAACATTTCCTGAGTAAATGGGCTTTCTACTGAGAATTAGGTATAGAATATTATTAGCCAGTTCATTTAGTTTACTTAGACCACTGGGCCTTTGCTGAGTTATCTTACTTACTGAACATGAGAGTTCACCAAATTATCATGGTTCCAAAGAAATGGATTGAAGTTTTTTCTGGCCTCTAATGTTCTTTCATAAGTAAGACTCAGTTACATCTGTGTAGAAAATTAACTGGGGACTTTTTTCTGTGCTGTAAACATCATGGCTTCATCCTGTTCATTTATATCCAGTTTCAACCTTTCCAGGTGGCCTCTTGGCCAAGAACCCATTAGTAATTTATCAAAAGAGCAAATGTCGTTATGCAGGAAGCCAGGGTAACTATTTTGCATTTGATTTCTGGTTCTGATAGCATTACTATTGATTTAGTATTCTCCAGAATGACATGGCTAGACACAACAGATCATTGTACTTTTGAACTGTCAATCAAATGATCCAAGATTTCCCAAGATATTTGAGCTCATGACAGTAGAGGGTCCAACTCATTGCCTGAAATATTCCCTGAGATGCTCTTATATCAAAATATTCAGTAGGAAATGGCTGTTTGTAACTAAACAGGGAAGATTTTTAATGAGGAAATGTTGGTAGTTATTTCCAAAAGCATTGGAAGTAAAATATGAACAAGGTGGTAAAGCCATAATCATATGATATAATTAACACTTAAAAAATTCTAAGTGACTTTAAGGGATTTTTTTTATATATATCTGTTATCTGCCAAATGAGAAAAGTAAAAACATAGAGGGTAGAAATGACAGGCTTTAAAGTCATCTTGAAACCATTGAGAAAGTGAGAGATATTTCAAGAAATCTTTTAATTGCTTAAATCTTCATCAGCCATTATATAATAAATATGTTTATGTTGTGCAAAATTTGCTATTACATTTTCACTAATTGTTTAAAAGAAGATCAGTTTGACTAACGAAAACCAAATAATTGTTTGGTTATTGACAAAAAGCTCTGAAGGCATATGATGGTTTCCCAAAATGCTTGATGGTATAAGCCTAGAAAATTAATATTTGAAGACTCACTGAGAAACTCAGTGAAAACTCATCTCAAATGAAAGTCATAAAACATTGGGGCTGTTTGCTTAGTGGGAGAGTACTTGCCTAGGACAAGCAATTCCATGAGTTCAATCCCAAGAACTCAGAAGCATAAATGTTTGGGCAGAAGCAACATCACAAAAATATCCAACAATTGCAGAACACCTTCACAGGCCAAACGGACTACAAACAGCCATAGGTTCCACCACAAAGTCCTCTGGTGGTTCTCTGTCCTGGGTATGACATTCTGGAATGCTTGGCATACAGGGTTAAGTAGATATGCTTTGGAGATAAACACCCCGACTTTAACACGCTTTACTATAAATATAAAGCATGTAACTAAGTTATTGACAAAGTTGGGCCATTATGATGCTGAAAGCTTATTCTCAGCGGGGGGGGGAAGAGTTGAGCACACCCACACAGGGAGGTAGCTCACCAGCCTCCCCTTGGCGACCTCTGCAAAGGGGATCGACTGCTCTGAGCCTCCAGGTACTCAGGGACTCCCCAATATAACATCGCTTGGGACACAGCCTGTTGGGCTTCCATCTGCGCCCAAGAACAGGGCAGCTCCGTGGTCATCTGGGCGCCAGCTCTGCTATGGGCCATCTGCCCTGCAGAGTGTTCTGAGCAGAGAGGGTGCACAGTGCACTCTGCCATCTTTGCTCCAGCAACAGAGCAATTGGGACCTCCAGGTGCAGGGACAATCAAGCATAATATCGCTTGGGACTCAGCCAGATTGTTTGCTCCCTGCTCCCAAGAGCTGGGCAGTTCTGTGGTCACCTATGCCCAAGCTCTGCTGTGGGACATCTGCCCTGCAGAGGGACCTCACTGGGAGAGAGCACACCCACACAGGGAGGGAGCACACCAGCCTCCCCTTGGCGACCACTTCTCTGGGGATTGACTACGCTGAGCCTTTGGATGTGCAGAGATTCCCCAATATAACATCACTTCGGGGAGGGCACATCAGGGCTCCAAAGTCACTCAGGAGCAGGGCAGCCTCCCAGAAATCAGTGCCAGGGGAATCCCGGTAATCTGGGGGAGGGGGCAGAAAAAGCCTTGCAGGCTCACAGGAGGTCCAAACAACAGACAGTGACAGCAGGACCAACTAACACCAGAGGTAACGAGATAGCAAAAGGCAAATGTAGGAACGTTACTAATAGAAATCAAGGAAATATGGCACCATCCGAACCCAACTCTCCAACAGCAGCAAGTCCTGGATACGCCATCACACCCGAAAGGCAAGATCTGGATTTAAAATCACTTCTCATGATGCTATTAGAGGATTTCAAGAAGGACACAAATAAATCTCATAAAGAAATGCAGGAGAACAAGAATCAACGGGTAGAACCCCTTACAAAGGAAACACAAAAACCGCTTAGAGAAATGCAGGAGAATATGGGTCAACTGATGGAGGCCCATAAGGAGGCAACACAAAAATCACTTAAAGAAATGAATCAACAGGTAGATGCTCTTACAAAGGAAACACAAGAATCGCCTAAAGAAAAACAGAAGAACTTGGGTCAACAGGCAGAAATCCGGAAAGAGGAAATGCAAAAATATCTTAAAGAAATACAGGAAAATACAAACAAGTGAAGGATCTGAGGAAATCTATCCAGGATCTAAAAAAGGAAGTAGAAACAACTAAGAAATCACAAAGGGAGACAACTTTGGAGATAGAAAACCTTGGGAAGAAATCAGGAGTTATAGATGCAAACATCAACAATAGAATAAAAGAGATGGAAGAAAGAATCTCACGTGCTGAAGATACCATAGAAAGCATCGACTCAACAGTCAAAGAAAATGCAAAATGCAAAAAATGTGTAACCTAAAACATCCAGGAAATCCAGGACACAATGAGAAGACCAAACCTAAGGATTATACGTATAGATGAGAGTGAAGATTTGCAACTTAAAGGGCCAGTAAATATCTTCAACAAAATTATGGAGGAAAACTTCCCTAACCAAAAGAGAGAGATGCCAATGAACGTACAAGAAGCCTACAGAACTCCAAACAGACTGGACCAGAACAGAAATACCGCCCGTCAAATAATAATCAAAACACTAAATGTACTAAACAAAGAATGAATATTAAAAGCAGTAAGAGAAAAAGGCCAAGTAACATATAAAGGAAGACCTATCCATCAGACATTTCACCAGAGACTATGAAAGCCAGACGATCCTGGACAGATCTCATACAGACTCTAAGAGAACACAAATGCCAGCCTAGACTACTATACCCAGCAAAACTCTCAATCACCATAGACGGAAAGACCAAGATATTCCATGATAGAATCAAATTTACACAATATCTTTCCACAAACCCAGCCCTGCAAAGGATAATAAGTGGAAACCGCCAATACAAGGAGAGAAACTATACCCTGGAAAAAACGAGATAGTAACCTTCTTTCATCAAACCCAAAAGTAGATAACGACTCAAACATAAAGATAGTGTCAAGAATAGCAAGTGGCAATAATCACTATTCCTTAATCTCTCTTAATATCAATGGTCTCAATTCCCCAATAAAAAGACACGAACTAACAGACTGGACACATAAACAGGACCCAGCATTTTGCTGCATGCAAGAAACGCAACTCAGTGACAAAGACAAACACTACCTCAGAGTAAAAGGCTGGGAAACAATTTTACAAGCAAATGGTCCCAGGAAACGAGCCGGAGTAGCCATCCTGATGTCAGATAAAATTGACTTTCAACCTAAAGTCATCAAAAAAGACACAGAAGGACACTACATACTGGTCAAAGGAAAAATCCACCAAGAAGAACTCTCAATTCTGAATATCTATGCTCCAAATGCAAGGGCACCCTCATTCGTAAAAGAAACTTTACTAAAGCTCAAAGAACATATGGCACTTCACACAATAATAGTGGGTGACTTCAACACCCCGCTCTCTGAAATGGATCATTCAAGAAAGCAGAAACTAAACAGGGACACAGTGAATCTAATTGAAGCCTAGGACCAAATGGAACTATCAGATATATATGTAGAACATTTTATCCTAAAGCAAAAAGAATATACCTTCTTCTCAGCACCTCATGGTACCTTCTCCAAAATAGACCATATAATTGGTCACAAAACAGACCTCAACAGATATAAGAAGATTGAACTAATCCCGTGCCTCCTATCAGATCACTATGGAATAAGGGTGGTCTTCAATAACAACAAAAACAACAGAAAGCCCACATACACATGGAAGCTGAACAATGCTCTACTCAATGATACCTTGGTCAAGGTGGATATAAAGAAAGAAATCAAAGACTTTTTAAAATTTAATGAAACTGAAGGCACAACATACCCTAATTTATGGGACACAATGAAAGCGGTGCTAAGAGGAAAATTCATAGCCCTGAGTGCCTCCATAGAAACGGGAGAGAGTATACACTACCAGCTTAATGGCACAACTGAAAGCTCTGGAACAAAAAGAAGCAAATACACCAAAGAGGAGTAGACAGCAGGAAATCATCAAACTCAGGGCTGAAATCAATCAAGTAGAAACAAATAAATCAACAAAACGAGGAGTTGGTTCTTTGATAAAATCAACAAGATAGATAAGCCCTTAGCCAGACTAACCATAGGGCACAGAGACAGAATCCAAATTAGCAAAATCAGAAACAAAAAGGGAGGGATAACAACAGAAACTGAGGAAATTCAAAGAATCATCAGATCCTACTACAAAAGTCTGTATTCAACACCACTAGAAAATCTGGAGGAAATGGACAATTTCCTAGACAGATACCAAATATCAAAATTAAATCAGTATCAAATAGACCATCTAAACCGTCCTATAATCCCTGAAGAAACAGAAGTGGTCATTGGAAGTCTTCCAACCTAAAAAAGCACAGGTCCAGACAGTTTTAGTGCAGAATTCTATCAGACCTTCAAAGAAGACCTAACACCAATACTCTTCAAACTATTCCACAAAATAGAAACAGAAGGAACACTACCCAACTCGTTCTATGAAGCCAAAATTACGCTAATACCAAAAGCACACAAAGATCCGACAAAGAAAGAGAATCTCAGGCCAATTTCTCTTATGAATATCGATGCAAAAATACTCAATAAAATTCTTGCCAACTGAATCCAAGAACACATCAAAACGATCATTCACCACGATCAAGTAGCCTTCATCCCAGGGATTCAGGGATAGTTAAATATGAGGAAGTCCATCAATGTAATCCACTACATAAACAATCTCAAAGAAAAAAACCACATGGTCATTTCATTAGATTCTGAGAAAGCATTTGACAAAGTTCAGTTCCTTTCATGTTAAAAGTCTTGGAAAGATCAGGAATTTGAGGCCTATATTTAAACATAGTAAAAGCAATTTACAGCAAACTGGTAGCCAACATCAATCTAAATGGAGAGAAACTTGAAGCAATCCCACTAAAATCAGGGACTAGACAAGGCTGCCCTCTCCATATCTTTTCAATATAGTACTTGAAGTTCTAGCTAGAGCAATTAGGCAACAAAAGGAGGTCAAAGGGATACAAATTGGTAAGGAAGAAGTCAAATTATCACTATTTGCAGATGATATGATAGTATACTTAAGCAACCCCAAGAACTCCACCAGAGAACTCCTAGAGCTGATAAACAACTTCAGCAAAGTGGCCGGATATAAAATCAACTCAAGCAAGTCAGAAGCCTTCCTATACTCAAAGGATAAGCAGGCTGAGAAAGAAATAAGAGAAATGATACCCTTCACGATAGCCACAAACAATATAAAGTATCTTGGTGTGACTCTAACCAAACAAGTGAAAGATCTCAATGATAAGAACTTCAAGTCTCTGAAGAAAGAAATTGAAGAAGACCTCAGAAGATGGAAAAATCTGCCATGCTCATGGATTGGCAGGATTAATATAGTAAAAATGAGCATCTTACCAAAAGTAATACACAGATTCAATGCAATCCCCATCAAAATCCCAACTCAATTCTTCATAGAGTTAGAAAGAGCAATTCAAAAATTCATCTGGAATAACAGAAAACCCAGGATAGCTAAAACTATTCTCAAGAGTAAACTTCTGGGGGATTCAGTATCCCGGACCTCAAGCTGTACTACAGAGCAATAGTGTTAAAAACTGCATGGTATTGGTATAGTGACAGGCATGTGGATCAATGGAACAGAATTGAAGACCCAGAAATGAATCCACACTCCTATGGTCACTTGATCTTTGACAAAGGAGCTAAAACCATCCAGTGGAAAAAAAGATAGCCTTTTCAACAAATGGTGCTGGTTCAACTGGAGGTCAACATGCAGAAGAATGCAAATTGATCCATTCTTATCTCCTTGCACTAAGCTCAGTTCCAAGTGGATCAAGGACCTCCACATAAAACCAGTCACACTGAAACTAATAGAAAGGAAACTAGGGAAGAACCTTGAACATATGGGCACAGAGGAGAATTTCCTGAACAGAACTCCAATAGCTTATGCTCTAAGATCAAGAATTGACAAATGGGACCTCATAAAATTACAAAGTTTCTGCAAGGAAAAGGACACTGTCAAAAGGACAAAGTGGCAACCAGCAAACGGGGAAAAGATCTTTATCAACCCTACATCCGACAGAGGGTTAATATCCAATATATACAAAGAACTCAAGAAGTTAGACTCCAGAGAGCCCAATAACCCTATTAAAAATTTGGGTACAGACCTAAACAAAGAGTTCTCACCTGAAGAATATCTAATGGCTGAGAAGCACCTAAAGAAATGTTCAACATCCTTAGTCATTAGGGAAATGCAAATCAAAACAACCCTGAGATTCCACCTCACACCAGTCAGAATGGCTAAGATCAAAAACACAGGAGACAGCAGTTTTGGCGAGGATGTGGAGAAAGAGGAACACTCCTCCACTGCTGGTGGGATTGCAAGCTGGTACAACCACTCTGGAAAGCAGTCTGGCGGTTCCTCAGAAAACTGGGCATGACACTCCTGGAGGATCCTGCTATACCACTCCTGGGCATATTCCCAGAGGCTTCCCCTGCATGCAATAAGGACACATGCTCCACTATGTTCATAGCAACCTTATTTATAATATCCAGAAGCTGGAAAGAACCCAGATGTCCCTCAATGGAGGAATGGATTCAGAAGATGTGGTATAGTTACACAATGGAATACTACTCTGCAATTAAAAATAATGAATTCATGAAATTCCTAGGCTAATGGTCCTAACTGGAAAATATCATCCTTAGTGAGGTAACCCAATCACAAAAGAACACACATGGTATGCAGTCACTGATAAGGGGATATTAACCCAGAATCTCGGAATACCCTAGGCACAATTCACATATCAGTAGACGTCTAAGAAGATGGAAGGAGAGACCCCTGGTCCTGGAAAGACTGGACTTAGGGGAATACCAGGACAGAGAAGCGAGAGGGGGTTGAATGGGGAACAGAGAGAGGGAAGGGGGCTTAGGGGACTTTCAGGGCAGGAGGAAATGGGAAAGGGGAAATGATTTTGAATGTAAATAAAAAAAACTTAGAAAATAAAAAAAGAGAATGTTTACATGCATATCTATTAGATTAGGAGTAATTATCTGGCTGAACATCCATCACCTGTTGCATCTACACAGGTTCACTGAGATTTAAAACCCAAAATAAAGTTATTAGTGTGTTTTCTATAGATATAAAAAAAAGAGTCAAATAATTTACTGAAGTTTATCTGTGGTTGTTTCTGGGACAGGTGAACTATATTTTTCTGTTTTATCATCTGATCTTGTACACTATAGCAATTTCATAGCATTAATGTCTAGCATTACATGTTCTATACGTATTTTTCCTCACAAGGCACCTCCTATTGAGTTCTACCTCCACAGTCAAGCATCTGTATTTTCGTTTGTTACATTAAGCATCAGTTTCAAGCTATTGTCTTAGGCTCTTTTGCCCCAAACACTTCTTTAACCTCCTTCACCATAATGTTGATGACCTCAGATTCTGTCTCCAGTGTTACTTCATAGCTCTGTTCTAATGGTTTCACAAAGCCTACATCAGTGTCTGGTCTGCTAGGCTTAATAACACATACTGAGTACTCATTTATGGGATTTCATCCCACATAACTCAGAAATCACTTACCTATAAATCACTATAGTTTCAGAGGAATGGGGACCAAATCAACTCTTCATTTTTTTTCCTGAACTGAACTTCTTACTCTTGGATTAAGAAAATTAATGTGTTTGGGATGTATTCATTTGGTAGAATTCCCTCTTACCATGCATGTGATACCCAGTACCACATAGACTGTGTGGTGGAGCACACTTGTAATACAAACACCCAGGAGGTGGGGAGGCAGGGTCCTAAGAACTTTAAGACTTTCAGGGCAGATATATTTTAACCTCCAAGTGAAATACCAGGTCCTTGTCTACCCTTTATCCCTGTTCCAGGATAGTATTTAACAGCCTCATCTGGCTACTGGACCTTGCGTGTCATAAGCTATGGAGCTAAGTTGAGACAAAGTAGCATTCATTAAAGATCCAGTTCCATTCAAACATGTTAGGGCTTCCTGTCTGACATTCAGAGGTGCTCCTTCTTGTAGCGTGGGCTGCTGGTTTTTAATTTGTCCCTGTTCCTTCTCTGTCTGACTCTCTTTTGTAAAACTCTCCTTTACTCAACATTGGCAGCTTTTCTTTACTACTCTAGATATTATTTTTGCTCTCCCATTTGTGGTTTCATACTCTCCTTTACCTTCGCAACTTCTAGATTGTTTTCTCTAAGATGTTCAATAACTACGTACTTAATGAATGAGCTGGATTATAGCTATTCATTGTTTATGTAATATGTATTATAACTTATGTATCCTATTTATCAATAGTTAAACAGTACTCATCACAGACAGAAAACATGAAAACCCCATCTCTTCTCATAGAACACATGCTGAGGCAATTTTTACTCTGCCTATACCCTGAATAGATTTCTCAAACTCTGGGTATCTAGTTTTATATGTGCCTTTATATTTTCTTTCTGCTTCTAACCCTTGACTCTGAACTTGAATAACTTGAATGTCTTAAGTTTGTCTGATTGTCAGATCTCTGACCTGTCATATGACATAATTAAAAAATATTTTTCTATTTTACGGTCATTTAAAGAAACTCATATTTTTATTATTATATAATAACTTCCTATTTGTGGGCTCCATTGTAGTTTTCAACAATGTATACAATAGACTAGCATTTCTCTTTACTATTCACTTATGGTTGGATACAGATGCCCCCTCTTTCCATACCCAATAGTCCATCCTACTCTGCCTTCAAATAGTGTTCTTCTCTCGACTACTTCAGTGAGTCTATCTGCTTATCACTCATTAATATGTGTATTTATGTATTGTACTAGGGATTGAAACTAGAGCCTTCCCAGGCAAGGCAAGCACTCTAGTACTGAGCCAGGTTCTTAGTAAGCTGCCTATGTTGGTTTTGAACTTCCTCTGTATCCCAGACTGACTTTGAACTTGTAATCTTATTGCCTCAACATGTCAAACAGTGGAGACGACAGGCCTGGGCCAGCAGGTGACACCCAACAAATATTCCTGAAGTGTCTGCTTTATGCCAGGATACATGCTTGGTATTGACTGACAAGCAGATCAACCTATTTTAACCAGCAAGAGCTTAAAAAATATGATGCCTGTATTCAATCTTTGTTGAATGTTTTTATGTTTGATTTCATTTGGCCTGCTGACTCTGTCTTAGTTAGGAGTTTCTAGGGAAACAAAAGAGAGAGCAAGAGCTCCTGCTATGAGGTCTGTGTCCTCTGTTCCTGCCTGACCCTCCATCCTTTCGCCCCTTATATTCTGCCTTCTCTGTTGTTAAAGGAACTGTTTTCTATAATCAAATGTTCTATCCTGTCAATGTATTAATTATGTATATTTTAAATGAATTAATGATTGCCCTGGACTTTACAGTATACATTTTAAAGTGATCTGTGTCCATCTTTAAACCAAACTACGTAGCTTCATACACAGAGTGAGGGTCTTACTGCAGTACTGCTCATTGCCCAAGCCTATCCCTGTGGGTACTGCTCCGTTCACCTCATGGATCCACATGCTCCATGTGGTCCACGTAGTCGCCCTGTACACAACTACTACTGTGACCCGAAGGAGCTATCCCATAGCCGATAAGGACAAAAAAAAATGTCAAAAAGCATATTAACCTTCTATCTTATTTATGGTTACTATTGCTGTGATGAAATACCATGACCAAAGCAACTTGGGGTAGAAATGGTTTATTTCTCTCACAGCTATTTCAAACGCAGTGAGGAGAGGAACTCACACAGGGCAGAAACCTGTTGCTTAATGGCTTGTTCTCCATGGCTTGCTCAGCCTGTTTTCTTATAGATCCCAAGACCACCAGGGATGGAACCACACACGATGGGCTAAGCCCACTCCCATTAGTCCCTAATTTAAAAAAAGATATGCCTTACAGCTGGACCTTACAGACACATCTTCTCAGTAGAGACTCCTATCTCTCTGAAGACTCCAACATCCATCAAGTTGACATAAAACTAGCCAGTGCATCGTCTTTTATCCCTGCTTTGATGTTATTCCATCAAAATATTTCACATTTCTACTCACATCCATTTCCTTCTGCCTAGAGACGTTTTATCTTTAAATCTGAAGCATAGCGTTGAAGAACATTGAATTCTATGCTCTTTTTCTTTTCACTCAACATTTTGAATATTTTACTCTAATTTTGATGCTTGATTCTAATCAGAAGCTCACTGTAGTTATTATATATATTATACATTTCTCTGTGAGTAAGGCATTTCCCACTTCTGGATTCTTTTTTTCAATTTTATGTTTGTTAATGGTTTTCTAAAATTTTAATGTGGTGTGACTTGAGTTCTCAGTGTGTGTGGAGTGTGTGTGGGGGCTTGTGTACTGGAGGCTTTCCAGGGAGATCTCTGGCCTGGGGGTGTGAGGCAAATGGGAGAGAGTGTGAGCAGGGAGTCACCTCCACTGCCTCCACTGCTATAGTTGCCTCCACCCATCGCCCTGTGATAAGTCGGGCCAGCCGAGCCTAGGAGAGGCCAACTAATCAGCAAGGAGTGCAGGCGAACTTCTGATGGCATTTCTGGAGAGCAGACCTTTTCCCAAGTGAGTGTACTACAGCTCTTATGACAGAAACTCTCAGAAGATGAAGTAGTTCTCACACATCCCTATTCCTTCTGAATAGGATTCTTATATACAGTTAGAGTGGGTCAGGGTCCAACAGCAGGTACTTCCCATTGACTTGGTCTGAGAGCGTGGGGACAACTTATCTGCATGTGGAAGGGTTTGGGGTGCTGCTCCAATGTGACTGACGAGGGTCTGTGGGGGGTCTGTAGCAATGTGACAGGAGCTAGGGGCCCAGGAGTGTGGCAAAATGCTTACAGTTCCTCGCAGGGTTATCCCCTGTAGGGTCACTTGCAGGGTCACTGGGGTTTTAAGTCTGAGCTCCACAAGGAACCAGGTTGCCTATCACAGCCAACTGCCCTACAGGTGTGTGTGTAAAATGCTTTTGTTTTGACTTCAAGAATCTGTGAAGAACACACATGGTATGCAGTCACTGATAAGGGGATATTGACCCAGAATCTCGGAATACCCTAGACACAATCCGCATATCAATAGATTTCTAAGAAGATGGAAGGAGAGACCCCGGGTCCTGGAAAGACTGGATGTAGGGGAACGCCAGGACAGAGTAACGAGAGGGGGTTGAATGGAGAAAAGAGGGAGGGAAGGGGGCTTATGGGACTTTCGGGGAGGGAGGAAACGGGAAAGGGGAAGTGATTTGGAATGTAAATTAAAAAAATAAAATAAATAAAATTAAAAAAAAAAGAATCTATACCCTACAGCTGTTTAAATTGGTTCCTCCTTGGTTGGGTGACAAGCCATAGACAAAGGTAATTCTATGAGTTTTGGTTAAATTTCCACATTTTCATGGGATCTTCTTAAGGTATTTGCCTTAAGGTTACTTCCACACCCAACTAATGGTCCCTTGTTTATATTTTCTTGCTTACAACATTACTAATGCATTTTCTTACATACTTGACACTTGTATCCCAGTTTTTCCCATTTGGTGAGATTGGCAGATGGAAGGTGGTAGTGATGGTAGATCTGGAGTGGAAGACATGCTTTTTCCTTAGCTGATGAAAGAGCCAATTATAGAAGCATAATGAACCATATTCTAGAGAATGTACGTCTTTTAACCTATGAAAATGTGCATGTGTGAACATGCACATGAGTGTGTATATGTGTGTGTGTTTGTGTGTGTGTGTTTGGGGGGTTGGCCCCTGAAGCTATTTTTTTGAATTTCTCTTACATGTGCTAATTTATACTAGATAACGAATAACTCATCAAAATCTGCCTTGATGTGTTTCTACCAGTTCATGCCCAGCAGCATGGTCCCCATGAACACATGCTTCTCTGAGTGTGTCTGTCTCTGCAGAACTTGGGTTGGGAATTTCTACTATAATCTCATCTCTGAAAGGCATAGTGAAAGTGACTGATTTTCAGTCTGGCCAGATCTTTCTCCTAAAAAGGACATGAACAATGATTTCAAAGCTCTTCACACATTGAAACTGAAGCCAGAAGTCCCAAAGCAAGCCCTGTGAGTTCAACAGAGTTTGAATTCTGCTGCTGTCATTAGCAGCTATGCAACCCTGGGAAAATTACCTAACCTTTTAAACCCCAGCTGCACACTGGTAAACTCAGAATAATTATAAGAAGCTTAAATTAAACAAGGCACTGCCTTGCATCGGATCTAGCACACGCAAAGTGCTCAACAAAAGTTAGCTGATGTTATTTCCCCAAGGTCATTTTCATTTCTGCTTATGCCTGGTCCTCATCTGGAAGCTTGCCCAGATCTCTGTGCCTTCCTCTGTGCTGTGTTTGTCCCACATCTGAGCTTGGTACTGCGTAGGAAGTCCAAATAATGAAAAGTTAGAAGCCATAGGTGTGATAGCACCTGTCCATTTGAATATCTAAACTTTCTTCAATGTTCATGGGATCAGTTAAATCTGGACCTGTATGACAGCTAGCGTTCATCAAAACTGGGGAGAATAGAATTCAGATGTTGCATCTTTCATTTTTCAGTTGTACGACCCCAAATATTTTTTTTCTTCTGTCCTTGCAACAGTTTTCTTATCTGCACAAGAAGTGTGGAATGTTTCCCCCCTCACAAAATAACTGTGCAGATCAAAAGAGGGACCCCATTCAAATGGAACAGTGCTTTACACAGAAGTATTCATTCAGAATTAAGCATGAATATCATTGATCACACAGGTCGGGAAACAGGTACAAGAGTTTTCTTGACCATTTCAACAATGCCAAGTCCTTATTTCATTATGCTTTGAGATATCTAAGTTATTCTTTCTCTATTACAATATTTTATCTATAAAGATACAAAAATATGTAAATGGGCAAAGTGTCTGTCCCCAAAGTATGAAGTCACAGAAAAACCCAGGTCATTCTCTGTATCCGCTTCCTTCTAATATACCTCATGCTTAGAAGTAAATAATCTGTCCTGTTTTAGAGCAGGAACTAGAGAAGACAGGCATGTGAGAGGAGAAAGGCAGATAAAATTACACATACTCCAGTAAGACAAACTTTGAATATAGGAGAAAATATTATAAGATAAAATATCAAGTCAATGTTTATAAAAGTCAAGAAACAAATATTCCATAGTTGAAATCTACAAACAAAATTCCATTCCTAGGCATGCTGCTAATCACTGTATCCACAGAAGAAATCTGATTTCCAGGTATCGCAGATGGTAAAAGTGCGTGATTATCAGGGAATTTACTAAAAGAACCTGATTGCTATCCTGAATGTTTTCCAAAATGCCATGAGCACATTTCTTTCTCAGTAGAGGATACAATTCATCAATTGTTAAGATTGATTTTCTAAGCAAAGCACTCTAGACAGGTTTTGAAATTGTACACATTGCATTTCCTTTGGAAAGCCATAATCAAAGATGCTTACTTAAGGACCTAAAAGTTTGAGCATCCTTGAATGATCCAAAACACTGGAAAGGTACCCCAGTGAGATGCTACTGCTTAACAGACTTTCGCCCTGGGGAGGGACATTATTTTGGAAATATTTACTTCCAATGAAATTAGTTTATGAGAAATACAAATGCTTAAATTAGATGACTAAGTTTCTGATTATCTAGTAATATATTCTCTGTGTGTATATCTGTATGTGTGTATATGTATATATGTATGTGTGTGTGTGTGTGTGGTTTTGTACATGTGTGTTTGTACATGTGTCTGTGTGAATGGGCATGTTAGTGTGTGTGTCTGTTGTATGTATGTGTGTTATATGTATGCCTATGTATGAATGTATGTGTGCACATGTCCCTGTGAGTGTGTGTGTGCTTGTGTGTGTGTGCTTGTGTGTGTGTGTGTGTGTGTGTGTGTGTGTGTGTGTGTGTGTAAAACCCAGGCTTGTCTTCAGCTAGGGAATATTCATTGGTTGACTTTCCAAGTTCTGGGACTATAGATCTTTACCACCACACTTCGTTTTAGTTGTTTTTTTTTGTTTTTTGTTTTTGTTTTTGTTTTTGTCTCTAAGGCTGTTCTGATTTATGCAGAGCTGAAGTTGTAAACTATTATTCTCAGTACAGGTCTATGAGTTTTAATGTTTCTGTGCTCTTATATTAATGAACTTTAGGTAATACATTAGTTATATCAGAGACAAGCTTAAAACGAATGTAAACTAGTATTCAGTCTCTGAAATGGAAAGCAATTAAAATGATAAAAAGTTAATAAAATTATATGATTACCCATAAAACAGTAAAAACATTCTATGATATTAGGAAATAAAGCCTATCCTACATATAGCCTCAAATTTAAGTTTCCAGTTGTATTTTTCTCAATTGTAGTCTGAACTCTACACACTATGATTACCAGATAATGTTTATGGAGCTGAATCCTCTGTTTTGACTAGACTCATAATATAAAACATGGGATGAGATAATTTTATAATCTACTCCTTTTATTGATTCTAACTAGTAGCTAGGCAATCAATGGTGATTATGAGATGCAAGAATTCTAGAGCAGAATGAAAATCAAATTTGGCTCATCATGTCTCTTAACTACATAAATATAATAACCTCAAGAAGAACAGCAGGCAGACTTTAATATAAATAAATATACCATTTATGATCTCAAATCAGCAACAAAATTTATGAGACCACTTCAGAATGATGATGCCTTTATAGGAAGATTGTATTTTCAAAGGAACTACTCTACTTAATACTATTAGTATAATTAGTGGATGAATGTACACAGGGAATATGTATTAAAAGAAAATGGAGAAAATGAAGAAGGTACAATATGGAAAACTTCTGGTTTCTATAGAAGTATGGAAAGATTCCCAGGGCAGAATGTAGTGTAACAACTGCCCAACAATTTGTGATTCCTCTAAGAACTGGTAAGAGTCAATATTTTGTTGGGTATTTTTCACCTATGAAGAACTCTTCTATTTGTTAAGTGTCCTTTATATATTGCTATTCCGGATTTATACTTACCTTTGCTTCAATA
Source organism: Tokudaia tokunoshimensis (assembly GCA_036184795.1). NCBI lineage: Eukaryota > Metazoa > Chordata > Mammalia > Rodentia > Muridae > Tokudaia > Tokudaia tokunoshimensis. The sequence continues at coordinate 50,243,635 of BTHU01000003.1, read as the reverse complement.
AATACTACTATAGTAAAAATAGGTATGACCTTGAAACATTTTAGTTTCTAGAAAAGGGAAGTCACACATTGTACTGGCAAGTTTTATGTCAGTTTGACACACAACCTAAAGGTATCTAAAAGGAAAGAATCTTAAGAAAATGCCTCCATAAGATTCATCTGTAAGGAATTGTCTTAATTAGTTGTTGATGGGAAAAAGCCCAGCCTACTGTCAGTGGTCCTGAGTTCTATAAGAAAGCAAGCTGATTAAGCTGTGGAGAGCAAGCCAGTAAGCAGCATCCCTACATGGCCTCTGCATCAGCTTTTGCTTCCAGGTTCCTGACCTGTTTGTGTTCCTGTTCCAACTTCCTTTGGTGATGAACAGCAATCATTGAATATGGGAGCCAAATAAAGCTTCTCCTCCCCCAACTTTTTGGTTATGGTGTTTTATTGCAACAATAAAAACCCTAAGTAGACACACATAGAATCCTTTATTCCTTTCATATTGACTTAAGGCAAAAAAAAGACAAAATGGCATTAGCCATGAAATTTGGGATTAAGTCTCCTAACACTAGACTATTTGGGGTTTCTAATACATAGGACCTCACTATCCTTTTCCGTCAACAAAACAAAACAAAACACCAACCACTATTCAAAATATGAATTCACATGGCTAGGTTACTCAAAACTGCCTATAACTCTAGTTGCAAGGGATCTGACACCCTTTTTTGGTATCTGCAGAAACCACCCATAACACACACACACACACACACAAGATACACACACAGAGACATACATACATACACACAATCTTCAAAGTATGTATTTCCCACAGTTACATTAGAAATACTTGGCATATTTTTCAGTCTAGATTTAAGACTTACTACTTAGAGTAACCTATGCATGAAGCTTGTTCGCCCATCACATCCGTATAATAATTTCATCCTATCCTCCCCGCCTAGTCTATATAGCTTAGCATTATTTGTGATGGTGAAGAACTAGCTATCACTGTGGAGCAACTCAAAAATACTGAGATTTTGCCCCCATTTAATCTGAAGCCCTATTGAGTTGAACATGATAGGTGCAATTCCACATTCATCATTTGCTCTTTTTGCAATGCGATGTGACAGGAATAAAGATTTTAGAAAGAAAGAAACCTCAGAGCTGGAGGTTAAAAGCATGTACCATTCTTCCAGAGTACCCCAGTTTAATTGCCATTTTCTACATCAGGAAGATACAACCACCTATAATTTCAGAACCAGATGGCTCTGACTCCTCTCTCTTCTGAAGGCACTGCATATATGTTGGTATACTCCCTTTTCTGCCCCAAACATAATTTAAATAACAACAAAAACAACAATAAAATGTAAGGCTAACAGGAAGAAGAAGAAGAAGAAGAAGAAGAAGAAGAAGAAGAAGAAGAAGAAGAAGAAGAAGAAGAAGAAAAGAGATGAGTTTTAAGAAACTTGATTGGCTAATTTATTGATAATAAGAAATCAAACTATTTGGTTGATTAACAAATATTCTAAAGAAAATCTCTGGTCTAGATTCTAAGGAAAATCTCTGGTCTAGATTCAGGTTCTTCTCTAGAGCCCCCTGAGAACAAATTCCTTTAGGTCTAGTGATGCTGTTCAGCTGCCCAATTGACAAGAATCTGTACTAAAGGATACAAGAGGTGTCCTTTCCTTCTCCCTGTCATAGCTACATCCTAGGATGTCCAGGACACAAAATATCTTATGATGTTTGTGGTTTTTTTAGAGATATTATTTTAAGGATACTTTAATTACTTGTAGAAGGGATCAAATAAGCATAGAATATAATGTAGCAAACAATGAAGCGCTCCCAGTTTTAGGGAGAGAACCATAATTTCATTGATTGATGTCACACTCAGTTTCTTCAGTGTGTCTTTTGTGCTTTGTATCAGTGATGAATTCTAGGACCAGTCTTCTCCATCCTTAAAAGCAAAAGAAATTCTAGAGATCATAGAATACTATATGAAATGAAATAAATACTATATGAAAATGAAATACTATATGAAAATGAAATACTATCTGAAAATGAAATAAATCTCATTTTCAGGTCATTAGTACATTCCCACAGGTCTGCAGAGCTGAGCAACTGTGAGGGGATTTGTTGCTTATTTGTTTTCAGGAGAAAAACCACCATATTTTTCTGTCCCCTCTCATAGGATCATCATCATTTCCAGTAGAACTCACAGTAAATGTCAAAGAACTCAACAATGTGCCTAGAGTAAAGAAATCACTTGGGACTCTGGAAAGAATATTTTAAACCTAACAAACATCCCCAAAAGTTTCTGCAAACTGTCATGACAACAAACTTTTTAGAAGTGGGAAGGAAAAATTAGATATTACTGAGATCTGCTTGCTAAGTCCCCATAGGACAGCCTGACGGAACAGTATCTCTACCTCTAAGTCTTTTCTCAAATTGTATTTTTCCCATAGCAAAACTTTCTTAGAATTGTTCATTTAAAATATGTAAACACAACTTGGAGAAACACTAAACACATCATAAATTATTGTGATGTGAGGTACTCTGAGCGAACAGGAGTTAAGAGCCTGCAAGGACAGCAAAGAAGTTTTCTCATGGTGACTTTGCATTATGTTCTGTCCCTTGTTTCAGTGAACCCATTCTTAATGTGAAATTTTCAGCAAAAGTATGTGATGTGGTAATTAAAGGAAGATGCCAGACGAACTAAGGACATACATGTAGTAAACAAAGAACTGAATGTCCTTCAGTTGGTTAGTATATAAGGTTACCACCCAGAGTCTTTCATCCTTTATGATATTCTGAAATTCCAAGATCTTTGGTAATTCAAGTATGTGTTCAATATTAGCAGTTCTAACCTGTTCATTTATATACTAGGCTGGACCTACAGTTATGCTTCCTTGAAAAGTATTTCTAGTGAGGTCACTCTGCAGTTCTATTTCAGGCATACTCAGGACATTTCTATCAATTTCCTGTTTGAGATTAACTTTATTGGTCCACTAAGTTATGCCAATGTTCTTAATCATAGTCAGAGCACCAGAGTAGGTAGGATGAGAGATACCACTCTTAGGAGGAAGATCATAACACATGGCTTCATTCATTACAATCTTGCCTTGATATTGACATATACAATATGGGTTTGTTTTAAAGCCTATATGAACTCTTAAAGTAACTGTTACCTGGTTAGCCTACTATTTTGTGCTGTTACTGATGTCATAAGGAAACTTTCTTATATGCTCTGACTGTTGTTACTAGGATGTTTTGTGGTTTGGTGTTCTTGGAAACCAATCAGCAACAGAAATCAGTCAGAAGTGCTTTGGATAGCTAGTCACAAGAAGCTTGGATCTGAACCAACCACCCAGCAGCACATTTACCCTATATCTGTGTGTGAGCTTTCTATGCTATTTGATTTTATAAGCTACCCTGGGATAGAATGCACCAATATAAGCAACTATTTGGAATAAGACTTCCATTTTGAGTAGGGGTTGAGTAGGTTAAAGGTTAAATTCCCAAGACCCTTCTGGGGACTGGCATCCTACTTGGCAGGAGACATGTACATAATCAACTGACATCCTGGTTGGCAGGTTAAAATATGAATATTAGGTAAGTTCCATCATGGTTGGTTGACAAGTTAAGATGTGAATGTTAGACAAGGCAAGTCCCTTGCCACAGTTGAATACCCCAACCAATGGGAGCAGGATAAATGTACAACAAAGACATGTTCCCAAGAAAATCCCCCATCCCTAAATCATGATTGGTGAAATAACTTGGCAGAGTTGTTTGCAAATCTCAAGACTTAAAAAGCCATATAGGATCTTGATTCAATGTCACAATCAGCTCCCAAGTCTTACCCATTATCCTGATCCATCGATCTTGGGGTATGGTATTCCAAAATCCATCCCTGTTTGACTAAAATTGGTATCTGAGTGGTTTGTGTGGCAATTTCCAGACCCCAACAGACTAAGATACCTGACTGGGTGACATTGTGAGTGAGTGTGTGTGTGTGTGTGTGTGTGTGTGTTATGGCTCCAGGTCTTATAGTCTCAATGGAGAGGAAGAACACTATTACTTCTTGAGATAAAGCGATATTAGTGCCATATATAATTTCCCTAAAGCTCAGTTTTCTTTTCTTTTAGATTTATTTTATGTATGTGAATCCACTGTCATTCTCTTGACACAAGGGAAGAGGTGATAAAATCCTATTACAAATGGTTGTAAACCACCATGTAGTTGCTGGGAATCGAACTCAGGACCTCTGAAAAAGAGTCAGTGCTCATAACCACTGAGCCATTTCTCCAGGCCCATGTTTTCTTATTTGTAAAAATGAAATAACAACAGAAATTTGTGAAGCTATTCTAAATTACCTAGACCAGAGGCTGCCATGTGGTCATCATTCAGTCAGTATGACTGATTGATAGCATCATTTTTCAGCTTCTCAAAAGATGTGCTGACCTCAAGTCTCTAAGATGCCTTAACATAGAAGTGACTGACTGCCATGCATCAATCAGGAGGAAACATTTGGCTGTTGTACACACAAAAGGCATTTACTTTAACCTAGACTAGGAATTTTCTGATGAATTAGATAAATAAATGAGGATATGTATATATTTAGAATGTTCAGATTATTACTTGGCTCTGACACTGTAAGTGTAAAGTTTCCTGCCATGTAACAAGTAAGTTCAGAGAAGCTTTTCAATATTGAGAGAAATCAAGAAATAGAGAGGAGTAACAAATAGATATTTCAGTCCACATGAGTTATGAGTGAAAAGATAATGCATTTGTTTCTATCTTGGGGGTGTTCTTTCAATTTTTCCTTTCTAAAAGAATCCTCGTGATTTATTGTACAGCTAAGAAAATAAATTAAATCTCTTAAAGTTGATAAAAGAACAGATTTGTTTGGATTTCTTGGAGCTTCTACAGTGGATGACTGAGGGCAGAAGGAGCATAGACGATTCACTGTGAGGAGCTAACAGAAGTGGATAGTCTTTAATAAACAACCAAAGGGAATATTTTCCCTAGGCAGTGCTTCTTCAGTTCTTTCAACAACTAAAAAAGAAACAATTAATATTATAGACAGGTTGTTGGAAAGTTTTATGTAAAATAGAAGTATCTCATAATGCTTTGTTTCAATACAAAAATATCTTTGCTTCAATAACAAAAATATCTTGGAATAGGATTTACTAAGAATTCAAGAATATCTAAGTCAATATAACAGCAATAGTATCAGCAATGGTAATGGGAGGTTTTGATGCTGAAACATGAATTTGGTGTGTGTGTGTGTGTGAGAGAGAGAGAGAGAGAGAGAGAAAGATAGTGTAGGGGGAAAGGAGGGAGGAAAAGGAAGAAAAGTGAGTTGAGGATATGAATGCTTATTTATAGCTTGAACCAAAGTTCAATTTAGCCAGTAATTGTCACATCAGATATCTTGGTAATTTGGGAGCGTTGAGATATTTTTTTAGGCAGTTCCAATAGGAATGATTTTTCTCAAGGAACTGAGGAGCCAGTAAAAAAAGAGGAAATCCCAAGGAAGGAATAACTAAGGTTCACAAATGTGATTTAATGAATTGAAGAGATGAATTAGAGAGAGGCTATTTATAAAAAGACCCACATAATGCTGGTAACAAACACACACACACACACACACACACACACACACATGCTGAGTACCAAGTGACAATAGCTGTAAATACAATTCCAAAGAGTGGATGCGTGACCTCTTTATTCTCTCCTGAAGGCCCTGCGTGTTCTGGATTCCCATATAGTACCAACAATGGCCAACACAGGCCAAGCTTCACCTTTAAATTAGGTGCAATACCATAAATAGAATGTTTCCATCAATCTCAGTTTACCACTCAGAAAGCCATCAAAGGAAAGAGAGACTAAGGGTTGTCAGAGGTTACAGTGAGACCAGAAATATTGAGACACAGACACATGGATGAGGTGGCCTGACTCTGTACCCTTACTCTGATCTACAACTGTTTATGAAGCACAGTGTTCAGGTAAAGAAATTGATCTTCTATCATAATTTGAAGCATACAGGAAAAGAGTTAAGGTTTCAAAAATTCCAGAGAACATTGCAAGCTACTGATGGATCATACAATTTCCTAGGAACTTAACTTTTATCTATCATCCATCTATCTACCTCTCTCCCTACCTATTACTTAATACACCAAGAGTAGAGTACAAATAAAAGATTGAGAAGGTCCACAGTGGGGAAATTAGTATGCACCAGAAAGAACAGCTGTCATATCTGGGAAGATTCTGTTTTGTGAACAAATCTCCCTGGAATAGCTGAGGAAATCTTTACATAAGGATGGGTTGAGAGCACTAAGTAACAAATGGCCAATCAAAAAATTATTGTTCGTTGCTACCATCCTCTCAGTCTGTCACCCCAGGCTGATGTAGCTTGAGGAAATCTCCTGAGATTCTAAGGAAAGTAGATGACTGAAAACTGAAGTCAGAAAGGAACCTGCCATTTAGGTACCTGCTGGGTGCTGAGCGCCGCACCTGCACACAATTGCCCTGGAGGCATGCGAATCTACACGTGTTTTATTCCTGAGAAATAAGACTTCTGTCACATTAATCTCTAAATTCTTCTCTTACACAATGGGAGAGAGTGAAGAGAAGTAACAGGAACACCACATTTATCTCAGATACAGCATTTTGCTTTCTGACTGTGTGAATGGCTGTGTGTGAATAGCAGGGAGAGAGACAAAGACCCAAAGCAGTGGCTCACATTTAGCATTTAACATCTGGGATCAATTCAGTCGAATTAAGATTCACAAGACTGCACCAGTGCATGCCGGGAGTCCTGCTGTTGTTTTTCTACACCATAGTCATAACCAATATGACTTGTTTGCGTACCACACAACTAACATTAGATTCAAAGATGCTTTGAAGAGAGTAGACCAGGATCTAAGTCTTGCCTCTGCTCAGGAGAAGGGAAAGTTTGACCAAAATGCTTTAAGCTTTCTGAGTCCTGTTTCATTTGACTGTTGGTGCAGCTGCATATTCAGGACACTAAGTTCAGCATAACAAATGATTTTCTGGGTGTCTGCTGGGTGCAGAGACCCTGTGGTTCTAGAACTCTGGTTCAAACACATCTTCAGTGTCTGACATTTACTCTCTAGTGGCCATTTCAACCATTCAGATGCTACCTATTTGGAAAAGGTCTAAAGAAATTTTCTTTAAACTCTTGACTATTCCAGTTTCTATATTAATAGCATAATTGAGGGTTGAAAAGAAGTTCTCTACTTCATCTTTACCCGCATGAGAATTTTCTTGGTATAAAAAGGCTTTGTCCGCCTGGATACACTCCAAGGTCATGTTCTCATATACAGTAAATATAACATTTATTGATTACTTAGCTCATACCGTACTCTCTGTTAATTTGCTTTCAGTATTTAAATTAATTCCCACAAAAGAAAGAAGAGATGGCTTGAAGAAGGTTCTGTACTGGCTTATGTGCCCAATAGCTATAAAGTGACTTATATGGGATTCAAACCAAGATATATCTAATCCCAAAGCAACACTTGAATTGACAATTCATGTTGTCTTAATTATGCAGAAAACTTTGTAGAGATCTTTTATATATTTCCACACAGCATCCACTGTTGAAGATAAGAAGGATTGGTTTACTGTGCACCCCAGTTTCCCTTTGTCCTATCAAAAGGTGCTTCTCATACACCTTGACCTACTAAAGGGATATACACAGCATTGATTGTGATAACTGTCAAACCCACAGAACATCTTTCCAAAGTCAAGTTTCTATCCTCGGTCCCTGAGCACCGGAAGGAAATTGCTGCTTCATTCACTTCCATCCTGCTTAATTCTTAGGTTCTGGTTGAATGATACATTCATGTTTTGCTTGATACAAACTTTTAATTCCTTGAAGCTGTGGTGTGGGTGTATGAACTAAGACCAGCAGCAGGAGTAGTGATTAGTAACCACTAACCTTTATTAAGTTTTATATGCTAGATATTAGATTAAGTAATAACTGTGTTTTGTTTCATTTGCCTTATAAAAGACATGGTGAAGATGCCCATGGTCTGCAGGGTGGTTTTCAAATTAGGTTCTCTTATACCATCATCAATATCTTTAATGTATGTATGCATGCTTTTGTGTGTGTATGTGTGTGTGTGTGTGTGTGTGTGTGTGTATGAATGTGTATGTATGTGTGCATGTTTGTACATTCTGTGTTTATGCAAGCATATATGTACCATGTTGAAGCCAGAAGACAGCCTCTGTTGTCATTCTCAGAAATGCACACGCCTTTCTTTGAGGCAGGGTCTTCATTGGCTTAGAACTCATGAATTAGGGGGCCAGAACTCCACGGATCATTATATTTCTACCTCTCAAACACTGAGATCACAAATACACGAGGTTTGGCAAAGCTTCATGGGTACTGGGGCTCAGGCATTTGTGCTTATTAAGCCAAGCACTGTACAAAAGTCCATATTCCCAGTCCACCAGAGCTTACATCTTTAAGCACTATAGATTCAGCCTCAGTAATAAAATAAGAATTCAGATGTAATTTCATTTTATTCATCCTAATAATGAATCCAAATAAAAGAATACACTAAAATCCTACAGTTTCTCTTAAATAGCCCATAATGCCTCAGAATAAAAGCAGACAGAAATCCAGGAGGAAGCACTTTGAACAGTAGTATCCCATGTAGGAATACTGAATCAAATCCCATTTAGCAAAATCTTTGTGGACCAAGTAATATCTAACCACAGAAGCTATCCAAATAGCCTCTTCACAGGGGTGTGTACTCCGAGATCCTCTTGGGAAATTGTGCAAGGTGGATATTGACAAAGGAAAATAGCATGAATAGCCAGAAAACCTGGGGCTCACAGCATGAGAGATCACGGCATAAATCACCAGTCTTATAGTTCAGTGACCAACACATTCAAATGTCAGATAAGCATCCCTTTTTATAAAAATGTGTTTCTTAGGTCTCCATGAGAAAATAATTTTACTTCAGTCATTTTCAGGGAAAGAAACTTCTATAATGTGGACGTTGGTTTAGGATTTTGTATCCTCAAACTCAGATCTTTAGGTAAAACTAACTTACTTGAGTATCAGTGGATACACACAAACATTTCCTTACAAAATTCCAATAAACTTGAAGGGGCCCATCTATCCTTTCATCCAGTTGCCCTTGTGGCCCTTGGCATTTTCCTGAAAAACAAGTGTATTATGGTTTAATCTGAAGTATTCCCCAAAGACTCATGTATTAAAAGGCTCAGCTGCAAGACTAAAGGGTTTTAGGAAATCATTGGATCATTAGGGATCTCTCTTAATCAGTGGGATAATGCATTGATGAATCCATCCATTGAAGGCATCATTGGAAAACTGAGTAAACCGGACGCTAGAGAGTAGTTGGCAAACGTTGGTCAGAGGAGACCTTCTTGCCTATCTTGTCCTAGGCCCCTCTGCTCTTGATCTTTTTCTTGCTCACCATGAAGTGAGTAGTCACTACATGATCTTCTGCCTTAGCACAGCCGACAAGGATGGCTAAGTAACTATACCAGAGCCTCTGAAACGTGTTTCTGCTACAGTTACTGAAAGGAGACTAATCCAAGGTATTGTTACATTAAGGGGTAAGCAAGAGAGCTGAGAAAAATGACAAGGCAGTTGGCTACAAAGAGGTTTGGGAATCAAATCTATGATTTCCTTCTTAATTAAAACCTTTGAAAGTAACATTGTAGATTTAAATTTCCCAAATTCCCAAGAAAGGGATAATATCATTTGTTCCTCAAACTGTTAATAGTTATTGGCCTCCTGTTAGCTCCTTCCCTCCTTTCAGAGAATTCTGATTCAAAAGCCAGCATAGAAAATTTGACAAACACAATTAACCAAATGAAAGAAATTAAGTTACCTGTGATATAACAAAAAATAGGGCCAATCTAATATTGTACTTTAATTTAAAACATTATTAAAGGTTTTCTACATCATTACACACTCTCCTTTTCTGAAACTAAGGAACATGTGTTTCTGGCCTCATCCTCCTTGTGTTCTAATGTTTAACCCATGGATACAGTTTGCTGTTCTATGATTTCTCCTTCTTAGACCTTTCACGCTTTCTTTTCTCTTCTTTTATGAGCATGATACCTATGGAGTAGTATGTGATGTCCATGCTTTCTTCCAGAAATTCTTCACTCATTCACCTCATCCCCCACAAACATGCTTACACACACATACATACAAGAAACAAATAAGGTGAAAAAAATTAAAGAAAATACTACTTTACTACTTTCTTATGTTCTGAAACAGAATGATGATCTTTCTATTAGACATAACTTTGGATGCTCCCAAGTGACTAAATTAACCCTGTCTCTTCACCATATCTATGACTATTCTAAAAGTTCATTCATCCACCTGTCTCATGGGCTCAGGTCAATAGATGGAGGTAGCCCTGATTTCTTTGTCCACTCTTTAAATTAGGTAAGTTTTTGAGTTCCATGAGCTTCATTGTTAAAGCATTTTTTCATACCAACATCTTCATTCCAAGGCACGTTTTCATGCATCTGGCAATATTTGGCACAAGTTCCATGCCTAATAGTGCATAGCTTTGGAGTCCACTGGGAAACAATTATGACTATTGGCAACAGTGTTTTAATGACAACAATGCTTTAATGAATACTTGTAATGCTTTCGTTATATTCCAAGTACTGTCCCAGGAATTTGCCTGTGATATCACATTTAATTCTAACATCAGCCTTTAGACGTTAGGTTCTAGTGTTATTCCCACAGTATACATGAGCATCAGCCTTTTAAGTACCTGATAGCAGAATCAGTATTTTGGGTTTTCTACTATCTATATTGTTTGAATCTTGTTCTCTTATATTTTTCTTAAATATATATTTTAATTTTAATATAAAACATTTAATTATATATTAATTTAATATATAATATTTTACTTTGTTGTTGTTGTTGGTGGTGGTGGTGGTGGTGGTGTGTGTGTGTGTACATGTGCGTGTGTAAAACCATGGCTGCCATTCCTCAGATGCTTCCCACCTTTGGAGGGGGTGATTTAATTGTGTGTATAGAATTGAGAGTGTATGTGCACATAAGTATATAATTGCATGGGCCTGTGCATGCATGGAGGCAAGAACACAGCATTGGATCCAGTTACACATATTTGTAAAACATCTAACTTCTGAGACAGAATTCCTCGCTGGACATTCACTCACCAAGTATGCTAGGAGAGTGTAGCTGGCTAGTGAGCAATGAGGGATATGCCTGTCTCTTGTCTCTCCAGTGTCTCAGTATGCATGGCTTTTTTCTTTCCTCATGAGTATTCAGGATCAGACTCAGGTTCTCTGAATTAACGTGTGTCTATTGTTCAGTTTCACTGATAGCTTCCACTGAGCAATTGGCATTCACTCAACTCAACTTTCCAAAGAATGGCACTAACAATTTCACTTCCTTACTAAAAGATGCTCCAGTGTCTTTGTTTATTGAGCAGATCTCACATCTCTTAATAAACAATAGGTTGAGGATCACCAGAGCCAGGTACTGTGCTGAGTGGTGATAGAAGCTCAAAGGCAGACATTGGCAATGGATTTGGGGAAGGAAAGATCCTGAAAGACAGGACCCCTGTTTGTGTAGGCTGCTAAGGTATAGGAATTCTCTGTCTCCCGCTTTCACGGTAAAGCATTGCTTTAAAAACTAACTCACTGCCTTTACTTTGAGCAGCAGAGCATCTTAATTCAGAAAGCCAGGATATTAGTCCCTAGACCTTTAAACTGTCTCTTAAAGAGGGTAGATATATGGTAGCCAACAAAACTGCAGTTGTAACTTGGGAGCCACATTTCCTAGTGGACAGGACTCTCCTTATGATATTATATACTTGAAACTCCTGATAAGCTCCTCCTTCTGTATCAAAAACTAAGACAACATGAAGTAGGCATAACTTTTTTGCAACCTACTTTTAATAAGGGTTCAACCTCTCCTCTTGTCCACACCCAGCAGAGGTTGTAGAAGAGAAAAATTATTATGATGTGGGGGAAGTGGACGTGTTCAGCTCTTTGGGAGTGAGCTCGATTTTCTTGGGCAGCAGTTCAGTCTCACTAGCAAACACCAAATAGGACTCAGCAGCTGCAGAGCAGACCTCTAGGTAAGCAGACATCAGGTAGCTGTGGTTCTCACCAACCAGCCTAAGGTGAGGCCAAGGAGGCAGCAAGCTGCCACAGGAACAACATGAGCAGTTCTTGGGCGAGTTTCTTTCAATGGAAGCTTTACCAAAGTTGAGCTCAACAACGCTATGTAAGGTGAACCAATACATGTGTGTCTTTAGTGAAGAAGAGTGAGGCGGAGTAAACCAAACCAAGGCTCAGTGTTTGCTTTCCACTGTCCATGGGGTCATAATTATCCTCCTTCATCAAGCATCCTTTCATGTGTTTGTTATATCAAAACATCCTGTGTCTGCTTCAGGAGATCAGCCTTTCACGTGTTTGCTTTAGCAAGACATACTTTCACCTGTATACCCCAGCATAACATCATTTGATGGAACTAAATTTCCAAAGAAACTAGAAGTTTCCACTTCGCCACAACATTTTCCCACACATCCACTAGTGAAGAGTGTGCATGCTCCAAAGACCTCAGCTTCACTATATCATTTACATTGTGATTTTGACTTGCCTTCCTAGAGATTTATGAGAGGAAACACCCTAAAAGGATATCCACTTCATCATGATTTCAGATGAAACATAGGTCCATGGATACAGCCCCCAACTCATAAACATCCATTTCAAATCTACAATATAAAGCTCACCATGCTGCTGTTGTTCCCTCCATGGCCCGAATTGGGACAGTGCATTTTAATCTCTCTTTGGAGTGCTATTCTTTGTTAAGTAAACTTCTGCTTAAACTGTCTGTGTCCCTCAACTGACTTCTTTTCTGCAAGAAGATGAGAACACAGAAACTCCAGTAATATAACCCAGATGGACTTTGACTTTGACCGCCCCCCACCCATCTTCATGCACACCCTGTATCATAGCCAGATGCATTCTCACTTTGCCTATTGCCTGAACCTCAGACTCAGGTCCTAATGATATTCTGCCACAGACACCCAGAGTCCTTCCTGGGTGTGATAATCTACTGTCCTTGGAATATTTTGACACTTTATCTTTGCCATCATTAAGGACTGTCGGTTTTGTTTTAGGCTTCTAAGGGCCGAGGACCCAAGCCAACTTCCTCTCTACCATCACAGTCCTGCATCATCTTATCCTAAAATATACAGAGCTCTTCTCATTGATTTGCACTAAAGGAAAGATTCCACACTGGAGAGTATTGGCAATTTCATGTGGCTTAACCTAAATATATATACCAACTATTGAGCTAGGAACCTAAAAGGGATATCTCAATCCTTGCAATAGCCCTGTGATGTAAGTGCTGTAATTAATTCCATTTTATAGACACAATGACTAAAGCATCAAGAAGTCAAGTAATTTGTTCAAGGCTCCATGATAAAGAGTGGAGGTATTTAGGTCTTAAAATAATTATCAAAGTGTAAAATAATTACCAAATGTAACAAAAATTGCCTATGGTGGTGAAATGAAGAAAAGCATATTATTTTAACTAGTTTTTCCTATTTTTCTACTTTTAGCAACACATGTGCCATGCCTAGTTGTGAATAAAATAATATTAAAATCACTAAAATGCATAATATACAAATAATAAAGACTTATCAGGGACTCACTCTGTGTTCAACATTGTTCTAATTCCTTCAGATCACTCAATGTTCACAGTAGTTTATAAAAGCCTCGACAAATGCAGAAACTGAGGCAGAGAACTGAAAAGCATTGCCTAAGGCAATATAGTGCTGAAGCAAATACAGGAGCCAGGACTCAAGTGAGTAGCTTCACTGCAGACCCTTTTCTCTACTTTCACACCATATATATTCACAAGAGCTGATACTACAGATAAAGGATGTATTTAAAATGGTGAGAAATACACACATATGTTAATCTAAATCAAAGTTAAGAACGCATGCAAAAATGTGAATGAATTTGGTACCTTAATACTTGTTCTGACTGCCATAAAAAAAAAAAATCACAGACTGGCTCTTTTTAAAGTGCCGCATTTTCAAAGGCAGTTGTTTACAAGCTTGTTCAAGGAAAGATTAGGAAAGCACAGGCGTAGAGCCCTACAGAAACACATATGATGATGCTTCAGAAGAAAGGTATCTTGAGTCTGTGACACAAATTGTTAGCTAGATCTAATTAGCTTCGAGATATCACTGCGAAACTACTCACAGTTAATTCAGTAGCTGGCCTCAGACAAAGCAGCCAGGGGGCTGGGGAGCAGCAAGGCATAGATACCAAGAAAAAAATGTATTTTGGGAAAAGCTATTCCCAAGTAGCGTTTAGGAGTGCCTTTTGCGCATGCTCCATCCCTAAGGCAACCTGGCAGGAGCTGTCGAGCCAATGGTTAGTCAAGTCTTAATGTTTCCTCTTACAGTATTTCTTGTGACAGTCTCTTTAGACAGGCAGCTTTGCTTTTCATCGCTTCCAGATGTTAAAGCCATGATGCAAAAAATTGAAACAAGTGTAATGGGCTTGATGGTGCAAAGTCATCGATCCAGATTAGTTTACGAGCCCAGTAAATGTTAGAATTCAATGAGTCTACAAGAGATTAAAACTGAAAACAGCACTAACTACCATATTTCATGACAGAATGAGGAAATTTTTATTGAAAATGGATTTTTTTAATACACTATACCCTGATTATAGTTTTCCCTCCCCACCTTTACTCTTTCCAGATCCTCCCCATCTCCCATCCCATACAGACCCACACCCTTTTGCCTCCCATTAGAAAACAAACAGGCAACTAACAAACAATAATAAAATATAATTAAACAAAAACAAAAAATCAGAATAGACGAAGAAAAATAGTCAAAGGAAATGCACAAAAAAACCCCACATATAGACAGAGATGCATGCATTTGCACGCACAGGAATCCCTTAAAAACACAAACCAGAAGCTGTGTGTGTGTATGTGGGGGGGGGTATTGTTTTGTGTTGGCAATCAGAATGTGAAATCTAACCATAGAATAAAAATTCTTCACTTAAGTTTGATCTTCTGGATATTTTGAAATTTCCTTGGAAAATGTTCAACAGGAATCACGGCAGACATCACTGTTTAAGGCAAAATTCCAAGGGAATGGGCAGCACTGTCCCGAAGTGTTCCTAGTGGGTATTGTCCTATAATATGTCTGTCTTCTAACTTATCATTTCCATTATCGTATAGCTTGTCCCAAGTGAGTCATCTACAGAAACCTGGACATCAAGGACACATAGTAGGTATTTATCATGTGATACTTCCCATTTTTTTTCTTACGTCACAAGATGTAAAGAATATTGTGCCTTGCTTACTGTAAGATCAAATGAGTATGGCAAGAATATTTTAGGTGAAATGGCCATGGGCCCAGCTGGAGTATAATGTGGGTTCTGGAGAAAGGACATCAGCTGTATCCAGAAGCTCCCAGGAATAATTCACTGTACAAACTCAATGTCAAGATACTTTTAAGAAAACAAGTTTTGTCTTGAGCTTTTCTTTTTTTTTTTTTTTGTGGTTTTTCGAGACAGGGTTTCTCTGTGTAGCCTTGGCTGTCCTAGAACTCACTTTGTAGACCAGGCTGGCCTTGAACTCAGAAATCCTCCTGCCTCTGCCTCCCAAGTGCTGGGATTAAAGGCTTCTTGAGCTTTTCATATGTTCAGCAACACCTGATCTAACAAGTAGAAACACAGACTGACATTTCTGTGCTTGTAACAAAATTAAATGAACACAGATATTAGAGCCAATGACCTGGATTTGAATCCTACTTTCAGTATTTCCTAGCTATGTGACCTCAAGTAAATCCTGTAATCTCACTGGGAATCATCTCAGATGAAATATTACTTGCTTTTAGAGTGTTGTACTTGGGATTCAAGGTGAAATATATAAAGTATAGGAAGAGTTCCTGGAAAAATATAGTAGTGTTTAAATGGGTATGCAATCTCATGAACTCATTGTGACTAAAGTTCACTTCAAAAAACCAGTAATGTCCGCCATCTTTGCTCCAGTGACTGGGAAGTTGGGACAGCCAGGTTCTGAGACAGACAGGCTTAATATCGCTTGGGTTTCGGGCGGCTTGTGTGTGTGCGGCTCCCAAGTGCTGGGCAGATCTGCAGTGACCAGCGCGCCAGCTCTGCTGTGGGACTTCTGCCTGGCAGAGGGACCCCGCACTGGGCGGGAGCCTACCAGCTTTCCTTCCGCGACCTCTGCTCCCACAGACTGTGCTGAAGAGACAGGTACCCCAAGCTCCCTATCCCCAATATAACATCACTTGGGACACGGCCTGCTGGGGCTTCCGTCTGTGCCCAAGAATGGGTCAGCGCTGTGGTCGTCTGGGTGCCAGATCGGCGGGCCATCGCGTCTACAGGGTGAGCAGTGCCACGGAGAGTGCCCTCCACCATCTTTGCTCCAGTGACTGGGAAGTTGGGACAGCCAGGTTCTGAGACAGACAGGCATAATATCGCTTGGGTCTCGGGTGGCTTGTGTGTGTGCGGCTCCCAAGTGCTGGGCTGATCTGCAGTAACCAGCACGCCAGCTCTGCTGTGGGACTTCTGCCTGGCAGAGGGACGCCCCCTCCCCCCCAGGAGAGATCACACACCCCTGCACAGGGCAGGAGCCTACCAGCCTCCCTTTGGCGACCTCTGCTCCAGGAATCCACTAGGCTGAGCCTTTAGATGTGCAAGGCCTCCCTAATATAAGATCACTTGGGGCAAGGCACATTAGGGCTCCAAAGTCACTCAGGAGCAGGCAGGCCCCAGAAATCGGTGCCAGGGGAATCCTGGCAATCCAGGGGGGGCAGAAATAGCTTTGCAGGCTCACAGGAGGTCCAACCAACAGCCAGTGGCAGCAGGACCAACTAACACCAGAGGTATCCAGATGGCAAAAGGCAAATGTAGGAATGTTACTAACAGAAATCAAAGTAATGTGGGACCATCCGAACCCAACTCTCCAACAGCAGCAAATCCTGGATACCCCACCACACCCGAAAGACAAGATCTGGATTTAAAATCACTTCTCATGATCCTATTAGAGGATCACAAGAAGGACACAAATAAATCTCATAAAGAGTTACAGGAGACCATGAATCAACGGTTAGAAGCCCTTACAAAGGAAACACAAAAATCGCTTAGAGAAATGCGGGAGAACATGGATCAAAAGATGGAGGCGCACAAGGAGACAACACAAAAATCGCTTAACGAGATGAATCAATGGGTAGATGCACTCACAAAGGAATCACAAAATTGGCATAAAGAAATGCAGAAGAATATGGGTCAACAGATGGATGCCCATAAGGAGGCAACACAAAAATTGCTTAAAGAAATGAATCAACGGTTAGATGCCCTTACAAAGGAAACACGAGAACTGCTTAAAGAAATGCAGGAGACGATGGATCAACAGATGGAATCCCATGAGGAGGAAACACAAAAATCGCTCAGAGAAATGCAGGAGAACGTGGGTCATCAGGAAGAAATCCTGAAAGAGGTAATGCAAAAATACCTTAAAGAAATACAGGAAAATACAAACAAACAAGTGAAGGATCTCAGCAAATCCATCCAGGAACTAAAAAAGGAAGTAGAAACAACTAAGAAATCACAAAGGGAGACAACTTTGGAGATAGAAAACCTTGGGAAGAAATCAGGAGTCATAGATGCAAACATCAACAATAGAATAAAAGAGATGGAAGAAAGAATCTCAGGTGCTGAAGATTCCATAGAAAGCATTGACTCAACAGTCACAGAAAATGCAAAATGCAAAAAACGTGTAACCCAAAACATCCAGGAAATCCAGGACACAATGAGAAGACCAAACCTAAGGATTATAGGTATAGATGAGAGTGAAGATTTGCAACTTAAAGGGCCAGTAAACATCTTCAACAAAATTATGGAGGAAAACTTCCCTAACTTAAAGAGAGAGATGCCGATGAACGTACAAGAAGCCTACAGAACTCCAAACAGACAGGACCAGAACAGAAATACCTCTCGTCACATAATAATCAAAACACCGAATGTTCTAAACAAAGAAAGAATACTAAAAGCAGTAAGAGAAAAGGGCCAAGTAACATACAAAGGAAGACCTATCCGAATCACATCAGACTTCTCACCAGAGACTATGAAAGCCAGAAGATCCTGGGCAGATCTCATGCAGACACTAAGAGAGCACAAATGCCAGCCTAGACTACTATACCCAGCAAAACTCTCAATCACCATAGATGGAGAGACCAAGATATTCCATGATAAAACCAAATTTTCACAATTTCTTTCCACAAATCCAGCCCTGCAACGGATAATAGGTGGAAACCTCCAATACAGGGAGAGAAACAACACCCTGGAAAAATGAGATAATAACCTTCTTGAATCAAACCCAAAAGTAGATAACCACTCAAAAATAAAGATAGCGTCAAGAATGGCAGATGGCAATAATCACTATGCCTAAATCTCTCTTAATATCAATGGTCTCAATTCCCCAATTAAAAGACATAGACTAGCAGACTGGATACGTAAACAGGACCCAGCATTTTGCTGCATGCAGGAAACGCACCTCAGTGTCAAAGACAAATACTACCTCAGAGTAAAAGGCTGGAAAACAATTTTACAAGCAAATGGCCCCAAGAAACGAGGTGGAGTAGCCATCCTAATATCGGATAAAATTGATTTTCAACCTAAAGTCATCAAAAAAGACACAGAAGGACACTACATACTGATCAAGGGAAAAAATCCACCATCAAGAACTCTCAATTCTGAATATCTATGCTCCAAATGCAAGGGCACCCTCATTCGTTAAAGAAACTTTACTAAAACTCAAAGCACACATCGTACCGCACACAATAACAGTGGGTGACTTCAACACCCCGCTCTCTGAAATGGATCGTTCAGGAAAGCAGAAACTAAACAGGGACACAGTGAATCTAATTGTAGCCTTGGACCAAATGGAACTAACTGATATATATAGAACATTTCATCCTAGAGCTAAAGAATACACCTTCTTCTCAGCTCCTCATGGTACCTTCTCCAAAATTGACCATATAATTGGTCACAAATCAGACCTCAACAGATACAAGAAGATAGAAATAATCCCATGCCTCCTATCAGATCACTATGGAATAAGGGTGGTCTTCAATGGCAACAAAAACAAAAGAAAACCCACGTACACATGGAGGCTGAACAATGCTCTACTCAATGATAACTTGGTCAAGGTGGAAATAAAGAAAGAAATCAAAGACTTTTTGAAAGTTAATGAAAATGAAGGCACAACATACCCTAATTTATGGGACACAATGAAAGCAGTGCTAAGAGGAAAATTCATAGCCCTGAGTGCCACCAAAAAGAAACGGGAGACAGCATACCCTAACAGCTTAATGGCACACCTGAAAGCCCTGGAACAAAAAGAAGCAAATACACCAAAGAGGAGTAGAAGGCAGGAAATCATCAAACTCAGGGCTGAAATCAATCAAGTAGAAACAAATAAAATCATACAAAGAATCAACAAAACGAGGAGTTGGTTCTTTGAGAAAATTAACAAGATAGATAAGCCCTTAGCCAGACTAACCAGAGAGCACAGAGATAGTATCCAAATTAATAAAATCAGAAAAGAAAAGGGAGAGATAACAACAGAAACTGAGGAAATTCAAAAAATCATCAGATCCTACTACAAAAACCTGTATTCAACACCACTAGAAAATCTTGAGGAAATGGACAATTTCCTTGACAGATACCAAGTACCAAAATTAAATCAGGATCAAATAGACCATCTAAACCATCCTATAACCCCTGAATAAATAGAAGTTGTCATTGGAAGTCTTCCAACCAAAAAAAGCACAGGTCCAGATGGTTTTAGTGCAGAATTCTATCAGACCTTCAAAGAAGACCTAACACCAATACTCTTCAAACTGTTCCACAAAACAGAAACTGAAGGAACACTACCCAACTCGTTCTATGAAGCCACAATTACACTAATACCAAAAGCACACAAAGATCCGACAAAGAAAGAGAATCTCAGGCCAATCTCTCTTATGAATATCGATGCAAAAATACTCAATAAAATTCTTGCCATCCGAATCCAAGAACACATCAAAACGATCATTCACCACGATCAAGTAGGCTTCATCCCAGGGATGCAGGGATGGTTCAATATAAGGAAATCCATCAATGTAATCCACTACATAAACAATCTCAAAGAAAAAAACCACATGGTCATCTCATTAGATGCTGAGAAAGCATTTGACAACATTCAGCATCCTTTCATGCTAAAGGTCTTGGATAGATCAGGCATTCAAGGCCCATATCTAAACATAGTAAAAGCAATTTACAGCAAACCGGTAGCCAGCATCAATCTAAATGGAGAGAAACTTGAAGCAATCCCACTAAAATCAGGGACTAGACAAGGCTGCACTCTCTCTCCATATCTTTTCAATATAGTACTTGAAGTTCTAGCTAGAGCAATTAGACAACAAAAAGAGGTCAAAGGGATACAAATTGGAAAGGAAGAAGTCAAACTATCACTATTTGCAGACGATATGATAGTATACATAAGCGACCCAAAGAACTCCACCAGAGAACTCCTACAGCTGATAAACGACTTCAGCAAAGTGGCCGGATATAAAATCAACTCAAGCAAGTCAGAAGCCTTCCTATACTCAAAGGATAAGCAGGCTGAGAAAGAAGTAAGAGAAATAATACCCTTCACGATAGCCACAAACCATATTAAGTATCTTGGCGTGACTCTAACCAAACAAGTGAAAGATCTGTATGACAAGAACTTCAAGTCTCTGAAGAAAGAAATTGAAGAAGACCTCAGAAGATGGAAAAATCTGCCATGCTCATGGATTGGCAGGATTAATATAGTAAAAATGAGCATCTTACCAAAAGTAATACACAGATTCAATGCAATCCCCATCAAAATCCCAACTCAATTCTTCATAGAGTTAGAAAGAGCAATTCAAAAATTCATCTGGAATAACAGAAAACCCAGAATAGCTAAAACTATTCTCAAGAGTAAAAGAACCTCTGGGGGAATCAGTATCCTGGATCTCAAGCTGTACTACAGAGCAATAGTGTTAAAAACCGCCTGGTATTGGTACAGTAACAGACATGTAGATCAATGGAACAGAATTGAAGACCCAGAAATGAATCCACACTCCTATGGTCACTTGATCTTTGACAAAGGAGCTAAAACCATCCAGTGGAAAAAAGATAGCCTTTTCAACAAATGGTGCTGGCTCAGCTGGAGGTCAACATGCAGTAGAATGCAAATTGACCCATCCTTATCTCCTTGCACTAAGCTCAATTCTAAGTGGATCAAGGATCTCCACATAAAACCAGACACACTGAAACTAATAGAAGGGAAACTAGGGAAGAACCTTGAACATATGGGCACAGAGTAGAATTTCCTGAACAGAACTCCAATAGCTTATGCTCTAAGATCAAGAATTGACAAATGGGACCTCATTAAATTACAAAGTTTTTGCAAGGCAAAAGACACTGTCAAAAAGACAAAGCGGCAACCAACTAACTGGGAAATGATCTTTACCAACCTTACATCCGACAGAGGGCTAATATCCAATATATACAAAGAACTCAAGAAGTTAAACTCCAGAGAGGCAAGTAACCCTATTAAAAAATGGGGTACAGAGCTACACAAAGAGTTCTCACCTGAAGAATATCTAATGGCTGAGAAGCACCTAAAGAGATGTTCATCATCCTTAGTCATTAGGGAAATGCAAATCAAAACAACCCTGAGATTCCATCTCACACCAGTCAGGATGGCTAAGATCAAAAACACAGGAGACAGCACTTGTTGGCAAGGATGTGGAGAAAGAGGAACACTCCTCCACTGCTGGTGGAATTGCAGGCTGGTACAACCACTCTGGAAAGCAGTCTGGCGGTTCCTCAGAAAACTGGGCATGACACTCCCGGAGGATCCGGCTATACCACTCCTGGGCATATACCCAGAGACTTTACCTGCATGCAATAAGGACACATGCTCCACTATGTTCATAGCAGCCTTATTTATAATAGCCAGAAGCTGGAAAGAACCCAGATGTCCCTCAACGGAGGAATGGATTCAGAAGATGTGGCATATCTACACAATGGAATACTACTCTGCAATTAAAAACAATGAATTCACGAAATTCCTAGGCAAATGGTCAGAACTTGAAAATATCATCCTTAGTGAGGTAACCCAATCACAAAAGAACACACATGGTATGCAGTCACTGATAAGGGGATATTGACCCAGAATCTCGGAATACCCTAGACACAATCCGCATATCAATAGATTTCTAAAAAGATGGAAGGAGAGACCCCTGGTCCTGGAAAGACTGGATGTAGGGGAACGCCAGGACAGAGTAACGAGAGGGGGTTGAATGGAGAAAAGAGGGAGGGAAGGGGGCTTATGGGACTTTCGGGGAGGGAGGAAACGGGAAAGGGGAAGTGATTTGGAATGTAAATTAAAAAAATAAAATAAAATAAAAACCAAAAAAAACCCAGTAATATTGTTGGTGGAAAGATTTGTAACCAAACAGGTGGTCATGTTGCAGCAACAGAGAGCAAGTTTCTTGCTCCATGGATTTGATTGATCCTCATAAACCTTTGAGTTCCCAAAACTGCTCTCCTCCAGGAAAACAATAATATCTAGTTCCAAGTTCTCCTTGGAGATTTATGACTGCTAAATACATTTTAATATATCTATAAAGAGATTTAAGTTCTTTGTGGAAATAAAACTGAAGGACCATTGATCAGAGTTTGACATGGGAATAATTTCACTGCTGAGCTACACTGTTCCAAACATATTTCTTGCAACAAACTGATGAAAAATTCGGTATTTCATTTTCTGAATATTGTCCCCAATGAATTGTGGAAGTCCGGCATAAAGTGCTGATTGTACTTTCATTAGACTTCTTTTCCTTTAGGCCA
This sequence comes from Tokudaia tokunoshimensis, assembly GCA_036184795.1. Classification (NCBI taxonomy): domain Eukaryota; kingdom Metazoa; phylum Chordata; class Mammalia; order Rodentia; family Muridae; genus Tokudaia; species Tokudaia tokunoshimensis. Next base: position 50,220,674 of record BTHU01000003.1, on the reverse strand, counting down.
TACAGGTGCAATGAATGAAGAAAGAAAATTAATTAAATTTATGGGCATGTTTATACCCTCCAGGTGTCATAAAATGTACTGGCTCAGACATTTTTCAAGTAATTAAGCAGACATCCCTGTGTTTCCTAATGAGTTGCTGCCCTTACCTTTTTAATCTGGTGAGAGATCTCATCACCTGCTTTTGTCAGGTGATGGGCTTATTCCCTTCTGAGCTTGCCCTTCTCCTCCTGCTGCACTGTGCTAATGGGACTCTGTGGAGGCAGATGTGAACTCATCTTCCCTGAAAAATCTTTCCAAGAGTTGACTAATCATTACACAGGGAATGGTAGGAGCTTAGGAATATTAAAATGACCCATTTGCCTCCATATCAGTATCACTGGAGATGCATCTTTTTATTATCTGAGAACTGTTATGACTGGGTATGCCCAAATATTCAAATACGTGATATATATATATATACACACACACACACACACACACACACACACACACACACACACACACACACATACACACACACATAGAAAAGAAGAGGAAAGGGAAGCAAGAGACAGGAGAAGGGAGGGAGGAGGGGAAATTAATTCAGTCAGAACTTAGCTTCATAGACAAAATAAAATTCAAAGTGCTTTTTAAAGGATGCATCAATGAAATTTCTCCTGAATAAAGCAGGACTCGGGGGAGGATTCTTGCAGAGGGGAAAACTGCATATAACTGTTTTATATGATGCTTTTAGAATTCAGCTACCACTATTCCTGACACCAAAGACACCTATGAGATACTAACTTCAACAGCAAAGCAAGCTAACCTTTGTGAAATTTTCAGGACACTACATTATAGGGATAGGAACAATTGATTGATTGCATTATATAGAAGTTTAGTGCCAGTGTATGTTCAGAGAACATGAATGAAGTCTACAATTCACATCACACTATACAGAAGGAAGGAATCCCAAAGGACAAAGGAATAACTTAGGTTCACCAGCTGATAAAGAGAGGGAAAGGAGACAGGATTTCAGGTAAGTTAATGAACCCAGCCTCTATAGAGTATTTGGAGGAACTGCCTTGTCTGGAGTGGGGAGTGTAGCGTGAGAATCATCTGTAAACAAGATTAGAGAGGTACAGGGAGGCCAAATTAAAATAGAAGGAGGCTTAAAAGTCTGCAAGAAAGGTTGGAATTTGAACTTTTGGGCAGATTCCTTGGCAGTGACATATAATCAATTCTTCTTTAAACAAAAATCACTTCAAATCTTAAAGAGACACTAATCTAAAACCATTCTCCCTACTTATCTTTTCATAGGTGAGGAGCCATATTAAAAATGGTATATTATTAAGATCCATTTAGCAATGACATAAAGATTGCTTAAGCTAATGACACTCTGGGAAAATATACTACTTTCCTTCAGCTACACTCTTCCTTCTGTATTTCATCTCGGGAAAATAATATCTCTCATCCCAGGGTGACTGGAGTTGCCCTGACCGGTTCACCCATGCATCTTCTCCTAAAGCTGTCCCTGCCATCTGTCTCTAGAACCATGACCTTAACTCAGGCCTTCATCATTTCTGAGTGGACAAATGTAGAAACTCTTTTGTTTTTGTTCTTGTTTTCATTTTTTATCCCAGCCCAGGTCAATTTTCTAACTAGCTCAACCAACAAAAGAAAAAAACAGATTATAGTATTAAGGTCATCCACCTAAAATACAGTATTTTAATTTTGTCTTCAGAGCAAACCCTAAAGTCTTCTGCATGGTCTAAGCATGCAAAAGTTTTCCTGTATCCTTGCAAAGTACCTTGTACCCTTTCGCACTCCAGTGGATGATCTCACCATTTGGAATTCCACATCATTTATATCATTTGCATATTGTTTGAATGTCATACCATCTTTGTTCAATGTGGCCCTCACTTCTATAATGCTCTTCTTCTCCAGTACTCTTGTATTATCACCTTTGGGATATATTTAAGCCATATTTTTTTAATTGCAGTTGACTGAAATCAGAACCATTGAACTTGAACCAACTTCATCCAAGGAGGGCCACATTGACAGAAAGAACAGTGATAGAGTTGGGCACAGACACTGCCTGATCTATGTCAGGTCTCTCTGTCTCTTCTCCTCCTCCCCATCCCACAGTTCAACACCTCAATTCATTCCTTCAATAGACAGGCTCCCCATGTGCAGACAATTGACTGTATGGCAGAGGAAAGGGCATTCGTAGGAAAATTTCAGAAAGATGATTTTAGCAGGTCAAAGTTAAATCAAATGTCTTTACAGATCACTATGGAAAGCAGAACATAATTGACTTAACCAGGGGGTCACACGCCAGTAGCTATGACTAGGAGAAGGCAGGGACTGAATGAGTGACATCCTGCTAAGTGTCTAAAACCAGTAGCTGATGGAAGCTGACTTTTCTTACCTGGGAACACTATTACCCCTCGTGGCTGCTGTTGTACTGGGATGTTTTACACTGTTGTCTCAAATTATCATCAAGTCATCATCTCCTAGGTTCTCTGTCAAGGATAAACTGGGAGGCGTGTCACCATACTTAATGTGCTTGGCAGAGTCAGTGATATTTTGAAAACACTCAGGGAATAAACACCCCCAATGTCATAATCTATGTATATCCAAGGGTGAATAGGACAATTACCAAAATTGGTAATCAAAACTGGGTAAATTTTCACATGGGGACAAGGCAGACTACCAGAGCAAGAATTCAGTACCAATCAATGTCATGGGGGTCTCTGCAGTTAGACAGTGAACAGAATACAGATGAAGCCGAGGATGAAAGCAACCAGACGGGTGGAAAAATAACAAAGGTGTTTGGAAAGGAGAGTGTTATATGACAACGCATTAACTTTATTTTCGCAGGATTCTGAAAACAAGGAATATTTTCTATTTTTTAAATAAATGTATTTCTGATGAGTGATAGGAATCTACAAGTAAATGTCATGTCATGAGGGCAGGTATACGTAGCAGTAGTTTGAGTGGGCACAGGGTGCCAGCAAAAGCCTGGAATTGGTTAATAGGAGATTTATCTGCCAGATATAGCTAGGAATGGCACCTTGACTATTAAAATGAGATGAAGATAACATGGCATTGGTCACCTATGTCTCCAATCAGGGGTCTAAGAATAGGAACAACAGATGCGAATATAAATTTCCCCATTACATGTCTGTAATCTCACCTAGAGGAAGAGAGGTAAGAGGATCCTAGGTTTGATACTAGCTTAGGCTGCTCAGGGAGTCCCTGTCACAAGACTAAGACAAAAGCAAACGTAAAATAATTCAGTGAAACACTGAGGTCAGGAGTAAGGTCTATTACTGCAGAATGTCTCTTAGGCTCCACAGGAAGTAGACTATGATATTGGTACATTGAGTCACTGGAGAACAGGGTGTCTTTTTGTTCCTAGATAGTTTCAGACTCATCCCTGTCCCCAGAACAAGGCAAACAGATGGGTTAGTGGCAACAGAAATGATGGCCTCAGAGCTGCTAGAACCAGACCCAGGGTGTAAAAGGATGAAATTTCTGTTGCAAGGCTGTGGTCAAGACAGGTTAAAGATGGCTTCAAGGCCACAGTATTAGGAACCTCCTCAGGGACTCCATACCACAGCAAGCTTGTGGGAAAATTCAAGAAACTGCAAAACCAAAACGAAGTTAATGTGCAAGAAGCAATACAGCCGGAGTCATGAAAGCATTATATTTGAATGGGACATGGAAGGGCAGAAAATTGACACAAAAATGGCTTTGGTGGTAGTCATAGCACTTCATCTTCAACAGGTAAAAGGCTTTGAAGCATTTACACATTAAAAAAAATAAAATAAAAATAAATTGGCAAACGCAGTTTCTCCACGAAACTGTTCTTTTTATTCTTAGTTTTTAGAAACGTTGACCAAAAGAAATGCAGACTGAAGAGAATAATTGAAAGATTAGTGTACAATGAGAGTTCTCTCAAACCAACATATAAATCATATATACTGGGCATTTAAATTAATACATTGTGTATATGTGTGCGTGTGTGTTTGCGTGTGTGTGTGTGTGTGTGTGTATACCACAGTATTTATGAGGATGTCAGAGAACAGCTGAAGGAACTGGTCCTCTCTTTTCATCCTGGGTTTGGAACTCAGGTCCTCGAGTTTGTCAGTGCCCTTACCCACTGAACCATTCTCTGGCCCAGAAACTAGTTCTGCTGTCACCACTTCAGTCTGTCTGCTTCTTTGGGGAAATGGTTATGTGAGGTCTAAAAATCATTGTTTTCCAACCTGAATTCCTACTGCATAAAGTATCCATTTCCAGAACTGAGCTTTTCAAAGATGTGGAAATAAGATTGATTGGGGCCATGTTTGAAGCAAAGTGTCATCTCAATGTGTCAGAATAGCTTCCAGCAAGAGCGCTTCTTCAGGGTGTGGGGTTTCAGCCTGATGTTACAGAGGGTAATAAAGCTGTCCCAGACAGGGAAATGGGTTCTTTAATGAAGCCCACATTGCCACTTGAGACTGACTAAGGTACATGGGGAATAAGGAACCGAGTAATTGGCTGTTTTCATTACCTAAACATGTTTCATACTACTTAAAAAATGTCACTGAAGCATCTGGGTTGTTTTTTTTTTTCCTCCTGGAAAATTACTAGGCAGAAATTTGTCAAGGCCATATTTCAAAGTAGTCTCTATGTTCACATCCCTAAAACACAATATATCAGTTTTTGCCTATCCAATTGTACATGAAGGCTGGAAGAATAGGCACTGAATTTCTACATTAGAAGAGGGTCATTAAAAACCAGCACTCAATCTAGGCTGCCTCAGAGTCCAAAAGCTTCCTGCTAAAAATGCATACTTTCTTATTCACCTCAAGCTGCTCTTCATGTGTAGCCTCATATATTCATCAATAAATATTTATTGCTCTTTTAGTGCTTAAAAATTAAGACTTGCATACTTAATTCTCTAAGAATAACCCTTGTAGCTTATGATATCAAAGTTGAACACCCTAACTGTTATGTATGTTTCTTCCCTTAAGCACAGACCTATACAGCACATTAGGAGAAGGATCCTAAGGCAAATTTCGAGAGATTCAAAGGTGAAGGCTATCAGCCTATCTATAAATAATTCTCAGGTGGCCCAGGAAGAAGGCTTTGATTAACAATTCGTCATGAAAAAGTACTATGTTCAAATGGCCAGTAAACCTGAAGAAATGTTCAACTTCACTATAAACAAGGGAAAAGAACATTTAAAACAGCAAAACCTCCATCTAAACTCTGGAACAGCAGAGGAGAAAAATGAACCAAGTGTTGAAAAAAGACAAGAACCACCAAGGTGGTGTAGGCCAATGGAATGAGGATGTTCAGGGACAAGGGAAAACAGGAGGCCCAATTCAGGGGAACTCTTTTTATCCTTATGAAAGGCAAAATAAGCAGATATTATAATCCAATAATTGGAATTCTCTAAGGTATATACCTAACAGAAAAAAAAGAAAAAAAATGTGTACATGAGGAAAAAAAAAAGAGCATATTAGCTGAAAGTTCTTGAAATTGTGCAAATCTTTATTATAAAATAGATAAAGCATCACAATGAGATTGAAAGCTTTATAGTTATAGATGATAATGCAGCTTAATTAAAAATAACATTAAGGAGGTAAGTTAGATGTAAAGACCATATAGAATACAATTTAATTTATGTAGAATTCAAAAAGAAATTAATCCAAACTATGTAGCAAAGCACCAGAATTGTAGCTGTATTGAGGGATTTGGAGCAATCACTGAGATTCAAATAGCGTTAAAATGTCATGACAGCTACTTCTGGTACTTAAAATGTTCGAAATGTGGGTTCTAGTTGTACAGATGACCGGCAGTTTATGAAGAATCCCTCTTCTGCACACTTATGATTAGGCCACATTTCTGTGTGCTATTAGAACCATCAAGCAGTTTAACCAAAAGATAGAATTACATACTGAAAGAGAATACAAAAGAACTGTCCAAGATGTATAGACAAGAGGCCTCTGTAACTTCAGAATTTGGGATCTTCAAATCTGGTCCAAACTTTTGGCAATAAATGGCAACTTATAAAACTTACCATACCGTCTTAAAATGTAAAACGATATGACTGACCAAGATCTCGTGGGTGCTCTGCCGTGCAACAAGTCTGCCATCACCACTCCCATCGTTATCACAAGGAAATGATGAGGACTTTACACTTGATCTTAGCCAAAAGGCCGAGAAGCGATGATGAGGACTTTACAAACTATTGACTTTTCTTTAACCTATCAGAGTTTCATGCTGTTAGGGTTTGGATGTGAAAGGGTCTCCATGTGAACGTGATCCCAAGATAATGGCATTATTTTGGAAACTAGGTAGTAGGACCTAGCTAAAAGAAGCTGGTCAGTGGGCAAATACCTTTGTCCCTGACTCAGTCCCTCTTTTTTTTTTTTGGCTTTATAGTTACCGAATCAACAGCTTCTTCCTCCTTCCTTGCTCCCAACACCTTGGCAATCTGCCTCATCTTAGACCTGAATCAACAGAGCCAGTTGCCCAAACAAACCTCTGAAACTGAGCCAGATCAAATCACTCCTCCCTTAAATCCTCTTAGGTTTTTTGTTACAATGAAAAGCTACCTAGCTGATAGTGCAAACTACCCTCGTTATCTAGAAGAGAAGACTGTAGAGACATGAACCAGTCAGTAAATGTAAGTAGGGTTCTTGGAGAATTACTGAGCACTGAATGTTGACTAGTACGAAACTGAGACACACTTTGGGGAGACAATATTAATGGAGCTCCACATTTCATGGCCTTAATTTCCAGAAATCCCATGTTTTCACTATAGTGATTCCTAACAGCTTTCAGAGAGCAGAGAATGATACTAGGGGAACCATATGGAAGCCAAGACTCATCCATGCTGCTTTTCACTCAGGGCCTCCAGGCTGCACTGTCTGTAGAATCACCTGAAGATGGATCTTTGATTTATGCTTGGACTGGAGGAGCTAAAAACCAACAGTGATTAGACATATATACTATGATTGTGGGAGAGTAGGTAGGATGCAGAAAAACAGATTCAAGGTTTTCTATAGTTGTATAGCAAAACCCTCTAAAATGCTAGTCACTCAAAGCAGTGATTAGTGTATTGAGTCTTTAAGTCAAGATTTTGAGCAGGTCATAACTGAATGATTCTCCTGCTTCACCTGATGTCTCTAGGTTGATATTCAGATGGTGGCTGGGATGAATATGAAGGGTCAGAGATCTTCACTCATACTATCACTTAGATTCTACATGGTTCTCAACTTCCCTAATGTTGTGACCCTTTGGTACAATTCCTCATCTTGTGATGACCCTCAACCAAAATATTATTTTGTTGCTACTTCATATCTGGAATTTAGCTACTTTCACAAATCATAATGTAAATATCTATTATGTAAGATATCTGATATTTGCTCCCCGAAGGGGTTAAACCCATAGGTTGAGAATTGCTTAGCAGCATGGTTGTAAACTACCCTGTGTTCACAGAGTCTAAGGCCTTGCCATATAGTCATATGCATGACCATCAGGCTAATCATAGGTTCAGGGCTCTTAGGTGACTAATACAGGCGATAAAAAGGCATCATTTCAACTGAAGTATTCCTCTCCAATATACGGATTAAAGAGGAGACAAGATCCACTCACTCGGTGGAAATAATAGTTCTAGAACCCAAACTCCAAAAATGGTGATAAAAATTAATGCTGAAAATTCTAGCCCTCCTCCAGATTGATGATTAGGAAATAAATATATTCCAAATGAAATGAAACTTTACAATTGCAACATAAAAATGCCAAGAATATTCAAAGATACATAGGGAGCAATAATAAAACTGTTTGTAACACATTGCAAACTACAAACAAGTAACTGAGAAGACTAAGTATCAGAAATTATAGATATTAAAAATAGAGCTATTAATATTTTATGAAGCCCATTAATTTGAACAATTAATATATGCTAATAAACCACAGTAAACCGCAACGTTAATACTTGCTAATATACACTAATTAAAAATTAGAGACTAAAGCACATTTAATAAAATTAACTTTAAATGGGTTGTAATAAATGACAAAAATTAGTAAATGGGCATATAATAGCACTGAAAACCTCACCTAAAACACAACGAAGAAACATAGTTTTAAAAATACAAAAGCAGGTAAGAGACAGAGGCCAGTCAAATCCCTCAAGTATACTTGAAAATAATAAACAGTTTCCCAAGGCATAGAGTATAGAGAATGGATACAATTTTCTAAAGCCATGTTAGCATTTCTATAGGTGTTGTATTTGTTCAGATCTTATTTCGGCAGCCAAATAGTTATGGTATCAATAGTGAAGCTTCCCTGTCACTTCTAGGAGACATAATATCATAATTGCTCAGCCCTGAAACCATATACATACAATGGATTGAACAAGTTGTGTGTATGTATATGTATATGTGTATGTGTGTGTATGTGTCTATGTTTGTGTGTGCTCATGTATGTGTGTGTAACAATAACCAAGAGAGACCATGAATTTGAGAGGTAAAAAATATTTAATGAGATAGAATGCATACATATACATATGTGTGTACATATACATGTAAATAAATATGACAATCTCTCAGAAATATCTTTGCAATCATAAAAAAGTGAAACAGAAAAAAAATGTAGTAAACTGTTTTTTACAACAATAAGTTCAGATATAATTGGACTTACCTAGTCAAATTTATGTGAAAAATACTCATTGGGATTTTGAGTGTGGGTATTATAGATTAAAGATATAGGGGAAAATATAAGCTGACTGTGGAAGTGGCACATGCCTCTAACATCACACTCTTAGCAGCTGAGTCAGGAGGCTATGTGTAGCCAGAATTTTGCAGTCAGGACAAATCAGTGATCCCAGTTATAATGAGAACATTTACACTACCCTCTTTAAGGGTCAGAGTACAGTGGGGCAGAGGGCTAGAAAATTGGATAAAGGACTGTGACGCTTAATCCTCTAGACTAGTAATAGCATCATACTAATTAACTCATAACAACTCTGGTTATCAGCATTGAGCCCACACAAGGCATTTTCTACCACCTTCCAGTAGAAGAATCAGGAAAGGCTCCCAAGGCCCTATGCTTAATCTCTGAACTGTTGGCTACCAATAGGTTCTGGGCCAGAAAAAAAAAATCGCTGTTTTTACCTATGTCCTCACCACTGAGCCCGCCAAGCTCCAGAGGGTAGCTCCGAACCCACAGACACAGGGCTGTCCCTGATTCATCATGGTAGGTCATAAGGCAGAATGAATAGACAGAAGCTGGAGGGTGAGATTTGTGGAAAGAAAAAAGATAGATGTGGACTGTGGAAGGGAAGAGGGGATTGGTCGGGATGCTTAGTGCACATGTACAAACATGTCCAAGAACAAATGTAATTAATCAAATAATTCTTCAATGTAAACAAGTAAGTAAACATTTATTTAAATTTCTACTAAATTAGGTAAGGGGATCCAAGAATAGAAGTGGGCAAAAGAATTGGAAAACATTCTTGTCATATTTAATTCCATCTCAAAATATTATGATTTTAAAAAGTAGTATTAAAATTGAGATAGTAGGAACAAAAGCAGTAAGAAGATGAGGGTTCTCTGTTAACACCTACATTGTTTTTAAGAGTGCAGACATACTGAATAACATTTAACTTGGACTGAATTGCTATTACTAATATTTAATATATTGATCTCCAAATAGATTCATGTCACATGCATTATTCTAGGTAAAAGAAGTCAATCTCAGAAAAATATAGACGAAAGTCAAATATTTTTGTGTTTTTATTTTATTTTATTTATCTTATTTAATTTCCTGTTTGTTTTTGAGATAGGGTCTTGCTACATAACTGAGGCTGGTAGGAGCTCACAGCTGCCTCAGTTCAATATGTCTTGGTATAATAGGCGTGTACAACTCTACCTGGCTTCAAAAGCAAAACTGTTTGAAATGGAAAACATCTGTTATTGCCAGAAGTTAGAGGTAAAAAGAATCTGCCTTTGTAAGTTACCACAGGGAAGATCTATAAACACTTGAAGCTCTTCAGAGTTCTGATTGGCATAGCCATAGTAGTCCTCGTGGGCGCTAAGCTGAGCTCCAAATACCAAAGTATAATCGTAAATAAATAAAATGTAGAAAACCAAAAATAGTTACAATAAAATCATCACAAATAAAATCTATAGTGTCAAATTAGCAGAGAGGTGAAAAGTAATTTAAAAGCTAACTTAAGAAAAGACAAGAATAGCTGAGTTTGGCCACTCCCTATCTGTGGGCCTTGACCACTGTTTGGCCTCAGAGATATAAATTTCAAAAGAAAAGGAATCATCCTATAAACAGTCACCAAACCCCGACACTATTATGGATGACAAGAAGTGCGTACTGAAAGGAGCCTGTTATGGTTGTCTCCGGAGAGGCTCTGCCAGAGCCTTACACATACAGAGGCAGATGCTAGCAACCAACCATTGGACTGAGCGTGGGTCCCCAATGGAGGAGTTGGAGGGAGGACTGAAGAAGCTGAAGGGGTTTGCAGCCCCATGGGAAGAACGACGATGTAGGCCAACCAGACTCCCCAGGGCTTCCAGGGACTAAGCCATCAACGAAGGGGTACATATGGTTCCAGCCAAAAGTATGGCAGAGGAATGCCTTGCCAGGCATCAGTGAGAGGAGAGGTCCTTGGTCCTATGAAGGCTCGATAGATGCCCCAGCATGGGGAAATCAAGGCAGGGTAGGCGGAAGTGGTTTGGGTAGAGGGGCATCTTTTTGGAGGTAGGGGGGTGGGAGGGTTTTCTGGGAGGGGGGAAACCGGGAAAGGGTATAACATTTGAAATGTAAATGAAGAATATATCCAATAAAAAAATTTTAAAGAAAAGAAAAAGAAAAAGAGTCACAGCGATCTTGACAAGTAATGGGGTTTTGAATGGTTTTACATTTTTATCTTGCTATTTTAAAGTTCTTCTTTAATGAATATGTATTACATTTCTACTCACTGATGGGCTATGGACAATTGATAGCTTCTAGAAAAGAGAGTCAGTTATCTTTAAAAGTATGGCCCCTGATAGCTAACCCATAATCTAGAGGAAATTCACACATTCGAAAGTGTTATGGGCAGCACAAATTAGACTTGATGTGTAGAAGAGGAGGAGGAGAATGAGGAGAAAGAGAAGGAGGAGCAGGAGTAAGAGAAAAAGGGAAAAAAAGATGTGTGGGTAGGCAAGGGGGATGTTGAACTTGGGGGGAGTTGGGGAGGAGGATATTGTGGTAAAATATATTGTGCAAATAATTGAAATTAAATAACAATAAAGTTAAGGTGGTCTTATGAAATATAAGACACAGTAGCAGTAGCAGTGGTGGTAGTGACAGTGTTGGTTAGGTACTTAATATCCACTACTTGTGCATTAACACAGAGTAATGCCAATGTCACAGTAAGGAAGATATTGTTATAACAAGTTTTTATATTTCTAGATAATAAGGCAAGGTATGTGGGCTAAGTACAGAACCCAAATTACACTGTCTGTAAGGATTGGAGTAAACATATATATTCATTATAATAATAAGGATATGATAAATACATGAATTATTAGCTTTGTTATAATGAACAAAATATTAAAATGATTTGCACTACCCCAAATTAACCTTAGAAGAGACAAATAGAAATACTCTTAAGGGTCTGTACACATATGTGACTCAAGAAAGAGATACCAACAAAAAAAGCACTACTTGTCAGAGACAATGAATTAGACTTTTTAAGAAAAATCATACGACTCATTTTTATAACAAGTTAGTGCAGTCACCAATGAGCATTTGGTAGGTATTTGTTGGATAACCGAATAGGAGTCAGTTTAGATGGTGATAGCCAGGAGGAACCTCTGGAAGAAAGGCAATTGGTTTTTGAAACTGAAAATAAAGTCGACTTCTCATGAACAGGTAATGTGACGAATTAGAGAGCTATGCCAACGAGGGAAACAGTGATTCTAAGTATTTGTAAACAACAACAAAATGCTTTAAGATGTTCCTCACTGAAAAGTGTTAAAAAGACAAAGGAAGAAAATAATCAATGTAGGCATAATGCCCTGACCATCCTTGTATTATTCAAAAGCTCATTTTGGTGCAGTCTTATCTGGTTGCAATGTGTAAACAGTGCTCTCCAATTCTGACCTGATTGGTCGATAAAGAAGCTGATCAGCCAATGACTGAGCAGTGGAAAGGGCTGGGCTTGCTCCTAACCAGGGTAGGGGGAAAGGAGAGAGAGAAAGTGGGGATTCACCATGGAGAGAGTCCAGAAGACTCCACGAGCAGAGAAAGCCATAAAATGCAAGGATCTTGGAGATTTTGCCAGAGAGGTAGTCAGATTAGTTCAGAGGATTAAAATAGAGTAATACTGTTTGGTTGTTGTGCCCTTAAACCTTATGAATATATGTAATAGTCCAGTCTCAATTATTTAGGAACTAGTTGGGTTAAGAGAAAAGCTGCAACAAACACATTGAAATGCCACTAACAAATCACCAAAGGCTTGACCCTCATTTAGTCAAAACTCTTTCTGCATTTAATGCTCTTCTGTAGCTTGATGGGAATCTTGGTTAAAATAGCCAGAGACTCAAAAAGAACACATGATACTATGATCAGGGTGTTTAACCCAACCATAAAGCATATGATTAGTTAATAATCCATCAAACTGTAACAAAGAGAAACATGATGTGTCATGTGGTGGGGGCTACTGAGGTCATTTCATCACATTTCTTATTTTACCTAATATAGAGAGGATGCTCAAAAACATTAGTGAACAAATGAATGGGTGAATGTTAACATCTAATGACCGCATCAGTCAGAAGTTACGTGATAAAGAGGCAAAAATCATAGTTAAGGATATGTATGACACGGTTATTGAAACATGGCTAAAGAATATCTAAAGAAAAAAATGACACATAATACTTGTTGGTTTTCAATACCTATAAATAGTTATAGAAAATTCTGTCTTTATGAAATCAAATTGAACTTAGCTTTGAAAGACATTGGGGAAAAGAAGAAAGAGGAGGAGAAGAAGAAGAGGAGGAGGAAGAAGAAGAGGAACAGGAGAAGAAAACTTCACCATTTTTGGTACTTGACAAAAATAACTTAGTTAAGGACTTATTAGATCTTGCAGCATGGCCTGTACTTATCTAGATGGACCAGGAAACAGAGTTCATGTGGGAACCTTGGGCCAGGCTTTAACTCATAAAGCCCTCTATCAATCTATTTCCCTCACCATGTTCTACTTCTTAAAGTTTCTGTAGCTTTTAAAAACAGCAGCAACAGCTGAGGGCAGGGCTTCTCAAATACATAAAGCCTAATGCCTCTTCTAAGATTCATGATCTCTTACAATATTTTGAAAATGCAAATTGCATGCTTCCAACTATACTGGCACAGAATAAATGTTCCCATTCTAAAAGGAAAGAATGGGGAAAGGTCGGACAGACCCAGGAGGACAAACACCATACCTGCAGCTTAATGTCTAGCATCTGGAGTTTATGATCACATCATATGGCCTCCAACAAGCTTGAGCAACTCATCCCTAAAGCTCTGTTCACAGCAGCATATGAGGACTTGCTCTTGGATCAACTCGAGTGAATGTCAACAAGGTTGTATTCCCCAATGAAAACCTAACATTCTTGAAATCCCAAAAATCCTAGTATCTCCACTACAAATTCGTCTTCACTTTTGTGACTTCATGCACAGTGTACTCAATAGATCTATGGTGGGAATCTGACCTGCTAGATGTTGTTTAGCCTAAGGAATTCCTGGAGTCTTAGTGCAAGTGCCTGTGATTCAATAACTTGTCCATCTTACAAAATCACTACTATGTGAACAATGATGCCAAGTTATATTACAAGGTCATGATGTAGCTTGGGCCACTTGCACCACATCTATAGAAGCCTTTGTATGCATTTGTACTGAACTGGAAAATACTTTTGTAGATGGTAATTTTCCTGCTGGGTGTCCTGGGGGCTCTTTTTTTTTTTTTAAATCAGGTACACTTCTTTCAAATAAATACTTTTCAAATTATTTCTCAGTTTTAGTCCCTAGATTTGTCAATGGGAAGAATCTTGCCCCTAAAGTGTTTCTCCTATGCAAATGCCCAGCTTCTTTAACAATTGAAGGTGATGCTTGGTTTTCATCAGCCTTCTTTGTCTACTTACTCAGGCCAATGCTCCTTTCCTCACTACATTACACATTTTTCACATCTTTCTGCCATACTTTCTGATTCCTCTCACTGTAATTCTAGCTAAAAGCATTGACCACTAACCATGCCAAAGGTTAACTGCTAATGCTGTCTTGAATTTTTCTCTTCCAAGCAAATAAACCCATTAGTTTTTAATTCAGCCTCACTCAAAATTTCAGAACAAAGACAGAATGTAGGCAGTCATTGCTGGAATATAATACAAGTGGTATCTGACCTGCTCCCCAATAAAGGTCCTATTACCCTCTAAACCATTGTGAACCATTAATTTTCTGTATCTGTATTGCCATTTTTCTTTTTATGGTCACAGAATATATAACAGAAACAACCTAAGGGACAAAGTATTGGGGTTCATGTTTTGAAAGGGGATAATCTATCATGGAAGGGAAGACAGTGTGGCATGTGGTACTGTGTGTGGTGGCAAAAGCTTGCAGCATGGGTTACTCACATCTTGGAAGGCCAGAAAGCAATATACTTGAGCCTGTACCCTGGTCAGATTGTAATGCATAATGCCAGAACACTGCTTTGTGAAGCTAGATCCCACCTCTGAAAACTCACACAGTCTTTGCAAACAGTGTTACTAGCTAGTTCAAATATATGAGTCCATGACAAGCACTTCATATCTAAACCATAAAAATCATTACACAGAGAACAAAGAAACAAATCCATGCCCAAAAGGTTACTGACTAAAAGAAAAAGATTACCACAATGATACTGAGTATGTAGAGATCTGTTTTGAAAACGGCTCATAAAAAGTTTCTGAAGGATATTACCATTATGGCTATTATAGCTTGCACTAAGACAATACTTCACTATATGAGGGCCAGAATTGGGCCTATGAATTAACTATGGTAATTTTGAAGTATTTATGCAAAAGGAGGTCTGTGTGTATGAATAAGTAAGTGGCTCTTAGTAACATTTTCTGATGAATAAATCAATTTAAAATTGGAAATCTATGTCCTCTGGTAATTTCTTCTAAGTTTTTTTTTTAAAACTATGAAATCCCCTGTCAAAATTAACACACCTAGAAGACATTCATAAAACATTTGTTGGATGGATGAATTTTGATGTGACATTAAGATAATACTGTCAGTTTCATATTGCTATGAAGCAATGCAAAACACTTACTCTTCATAGGCAAATGTTTTTCAGTGAGCTCAGAACTGCAAAGAAATAGAAGTTACAAAGGCACAGGCCTGCTGTGAGGTAGGATTAGTGTTTCACATATTCCAAAGAGCCACCTGTTTTACAAAATGGCATAAATACAATCTGCAACATATATGCCAAACTAAAGAAGCGAGAATGAAGACAGTCTCTCATTTATTTAATGAGAAATATGAAATAAAAGCCTAGGGATGTATAAAATGGTAAATGCTGGATGAATATAGTACTATGAAGATAAGTTTGGAATAATAATTACTGAAATAGTCTTTGAATCTGGAAGTAATTTATTTTGCTCACATCAAAGATACCAGTGTCAAAGAAATATTTTTTTTTATAATTCATTGTTGATTAGACAATATCAGTAAGTTATATCAACCAATTTGAGGTAGTTAAATAATAAATTCATTGTACATGAACTTTATAAGAAGCAAATATTATTCTGGTGTTTTGCTCTTGGTATCTGTAAGTCAAATCAGCAGCTCCCAGACTGTAGTTCATTGCTCCCATAATGGGACCTCATACAAGACCAAACACATACAGAGCCATTTTTACAGTGGAGTTTTAACACCCACGGTTGATGGCAAATTAGGTAATTTCATAGCTGAACCTTTATGCAACTACATAATAAGATATTCTCATTTTACATAATGAGAAAACTGAGGCCTGGAGATATTATCTGGCCTGAGGTTTGTACAGTCAACAAGGAACAGAAGACTGAATATTCCCAGACACTGGATCAGAGCTTCAGGGTTCCTTCGGTTGTACACTGACTCTTCCAAAGAAGAAGAAATGAGAACACAAGTCCTGCAACAAAAACTGTTCCTATCCCTTAAATATGAGCATTAAAATCATTTATTTCTTAGACTATTATTTTATTGAAGCTTTGTTTAAGCAGAATAAAGTTTGGAGATCAGAATTTAGTTTTAACTGTCTGCTCTGGAAAAAATTTTAAGTGTATACAAAAGGAGATATAATGGTAGAGTAGAATTGTCCTGGATGTGCTATCTATAATTTTGAATCAAATTCAAGAATTTCATTCATAAACATATTAGCTTGTGTTCACACGTGTAATTGCATTCATGTAACACAATTAATAATGATCTTCCAATGCTGCTGTTAAAGTTAATGTACAGGGCAGTGGGGGCGCATGCTTTTAATCCCAGCACTTGGGAGGCAGAGGCAGGTGGATTTCTGAGTTCAAGACAGCCTGGTCTACAGAGTGAGTTCCAGGACAGCCAGGGCTACACAGAGAAACCCTGTCTTGAAAAACAAACAGAAAAACAAAAAACAAAAACAAACAAACAAAAATTAAAGTTAATGTACAAATTCTGACTTCTCTGATAAATATCAGAACTTTTAAAAAAAATCAGAGCAATTTAAATTGAAATAAATTACTGAAAATAAAGGAAAACAAATTAATTTGAGTCATGAAAGTCACATTATAATCTGCTGTGGATATTGCCTCATGAAAAATGGTGAGAAATTTTCAAGAAGATGAGTATCTGGGGATATAATCATTACATTAGGATAATCACATTAAGTGACCCAATTTCAGTGAGTGTTTTAAGAGAGATGAGTTTGTAATGAAAATACAGGTAGGCAGCAGTGTTTACCAAATTACCAATTACATGCACATAATCAGATGATCTTAAATAAGGAGCTCCATTCTATAGGGAACTATCAGCTAGACTAAAGTCAGGGTCTCAAAGTCTAGAGTCTAAAGTCTGGTTCTGCTAGAGTGGAGATGGACAAAAATTTGCTGGACTGTGTGTGTCAGGGCCTTCTCTCCTTCGATAATGGAATGGTCAAGATGACCTATGGAGTCCTTCCATATTTAATAGTGGTTATAAATATTGATTGAACCTCAAAAGTTTCATTGTTTATTAAATGTTGATGTCTCATCTGTCATAGACATATATTCTCGAGAATGCAATCCCAAAGTGGTGGCCAATTTCTATTTCATATTAGATTTTGGCTAATGAGTCTCTGTGACTGTGTAGGATGTGTTGCAAAGGGTAGCATTTAGGGTAAGAGAAAGAAGAGGCTGCCTAAGCCGTCATCATTTCCTGCATCACACTGAGATACACTAGTGCCCATGTAGGTTGGTCAGATTTAGCATGCTTAAAATGTGAGTTTCAAACAATAGGGAAATATTATAGTTAAAATGTTCAAATAGCAATAGTTATTAATTATATAAAATGCAACATGCACACACACACACACACACACACACACACCAATTTGCAGTGAGATTAGAGAGGGTTGGTGATAAAAACAGGAGCATGAGAAATTCACAGAGGAAGCCTCTACTCTGTAGAGTCTACAGGAATTCAGGTGCTGACAGTTACTGGGACAGAGGAAGAGAAATTGTATTGTATATATATTTTGATGATAGAGAATGCATGGCTTAGTAATAGAGCTGATTCAGGATGTGTGAAGATTGAAACAACTTGAGATTCAGCTTATTTCCATGAAGAATCAATTATGAACACACACACACACACACACACACACACACACACACACACACACACACACAGGGCAAATGGTGCCAGGGGAATCGAAATCTAGACATTTCACCCCAAGTAAAACATACATTTTTCATTTTGTTCTCATTATTCCCTAAACACATTTGGAAAAGTCATTTAAATTTTCTTTAAATATACACAGAAGCTTCAACAAACTTGGATGTTAAAAGGCTACAGCAACCAGAAGGGTTATGTCTCAAAGTAAGACAGCTATTTCAGTTTTAGATACCAAATTACTCCCTCCCCACATACATGCTTAAAATGATTTATTTGTTTCACAGTTAATCTATAAATGCATGTGTAGTCCATATTCTACCTGAACCTTGAAGAAAGATTTAAATAAATTATCGTAAAAAGCAAGCATATTGCAACAGTGATGATCAACTAACATAGAGATATCAGCAAATACACTCATCTGTTTTCATGAGGTCAGGGAAGATGAAGCTAATAATACTGAGAGAAAGCAAAAGGTATTGTAAAACTGTGAAGAATTTTAAAAAGGAGGAATCCTGTATGTTTTATTTCTGTAAGGATATACTGAGTAAAGTTGCAAGTAATGATTAAAAAGAATCCAATCATGATCAAGGAAAACTCTGCTACAAATGTCAGAAAGAATGAGATTGGAAATCAGTCATAGAGGGGAGAGACCCCCAGGGAGTTTATGGGGTTTATTCTAGCTGAGACTCTTAGTAGATGGGGGATATGGATCCCAGAGTGGCCACCTCCTGTAGCCAGTTAGGCATCCAAGTGGATGTATAAGGACAGCAACTCACCCACAAAACTTTTGACTCAAAACATGTCCTGCCTACAAGAAGGGTAGGGACAAAGATGAAGCAGAGATGAAGTGAATGGACAACCAATGATTGGTCCAAATTGAGACCCATCTTGTGAGCAAGAACCAAACCCTGACACTGGTAAGAATTCTCTGTTATGCTAGCAGACAAGAGCCTAGCATAACTGTTTTCTGAGAGGCTCCACCCAGCAGCCAATGGAAACAGATGCAGAGATCCACAGCCAAACTTTAGAGGGAGTTGTGTAGTGTCATGGAAGAGTTGGGGGAAGGATTGAGAGACCCAAAGTAGATAGGGACTCCACAGGAAGATTAACAGTCAACTAACTTCAATTCTTGGGGATTCCAGAGAGTGAACCAACAACCTAAGAGCTAGCCTGGGCTGGACCTAGTTTCCCAACCCCACCCCACACACATATGTTGCATATGTGCAGCTTGGTCTTCATGGGGTCCTCCAGCAACTGAAGTGGGTCTCTCTCTCTGAATCTGTTGCCTGTCTATGGATCTCATTCCCCTACTTGGGCTGCCTTGTGTGGCCTCAGTGGGAGAAGATGTGCCTAGTCCTTCAGAGACTTGTGCCAGGACAGGGCGATACCAGGGTAGGAACAGTTCCCACTTCTCAGAGGGGAAAGGGAGGAAGAATAAGGGGGAAGCTGTGGAAATGGGGGACTGGGAGGAAAGTGGGTGGATATTGGGATGAATAAATATATAAATTAGTAAAAAAAAGACTAGGTAGCATGGTAAAAAGGATCAGACTCCAGTGAAATCACTAAAATAGCAGTTTATTATGATGTAGAACTGTTTGGGCAACAGCTAGGAATCCAGATTTGATTTTAAAAGAAAAGGTTGGAGTTCAAGAAAAGACAGGAGTAAAATGGAATAGAAAACTGCCAGGAAGACTATGGGGAATGAGGAAAACAGTAAGAAGAAAAAAAAAAAAAACGATAGCATTGAGATTGAAGACATGGTGGAAGGCTTTCCCAGAGAAGTGAGAAGACAGAAAAGCATGGCGGAGAACATT
Organism: Tokudaia tokunoshimensis; assembly: GCA_036184795.1. Lineage (NCBI taxonomy): Eukaryota > Metazoa > Chordata > Mammalia > Rodentia > Muridae > Tokudaia > Tokudaia tokunoshimensis. Next base: position 50,200,971 of record BTHU01000003.1, on the reverse strand, counting down.
CTGCCATTGGGTAAGGCTTTCAGCCACCCATCAAGTGCTTTTGCTCTCAGAACTTACTCAATATGCAAAAAAACTATATGTTCATGGGAATTTAAAAGTTCATTATCATTCTAATATATTTTGAGTTAGATTTCTTCTGTAGCTTATCTCATCTTGTCCATGTGTCTCTATTTACTTTGTTTATGAAACACAGGAAAGTTTTCAAAAGAACAGTTTAATTATTTCCAACATTAGTTAATGATTCTCTCTCTCTTTTGCTCTTTTTTTTTCCTCCATGAAAGCCGTCCTCTAACTTCTATTATCACTCAGAATCAGTCAGGTTTTATTGTATAATGTGAACCAACTGAATTAAAATGTGCATTACAATCAAATCCCATGGCATCTCTGGTAATTTCCAAGCATGCCCAAGGTACACACACATATGGAATGGTAATTGTAGCAAAGTCTACTGCACCTGCCCAGGGAAAGCTTTGTATCTTACAATTTTTAATAAGATAGGGACAGGTTCAAAACAGATCAAGTATATGAAAAGAGGAGGAGATCGGGGTAATATATAATACATGTGTCTCCAGGGTTTACTGACTTGGAAAGAGGAAGGTAGGGACTATATTGGCAACAAAACAGCATCAAAAATGACTAGACTGCCATTTCAGAGGAACAATTGAGATTCTGGGGCCATCAGGTTATGAAAACACTCTTGTCAGCCTTTGGGATAAAAACTATGAAAAGAGTCCACTCTTTTTCTCATAGAAAGTGCACTGAGCAAGCATGTCCATCCAGAAATGTTATGTTCAGGGGAATCCAGAAGCACACAGGAGAATTCAGACATACAAAGTACTACGTGATACAGAAAACTGATCCTAAATTTCAAGTTTCTTCCAAGACATTTTGCTTTTCTTGCTCTTATTTCATTTTGGTTTTCATTGTGTAGATAGCTTAGTGGAATTAAGTACATTTGTACTATTATACAATCATTACCAATTTCATTTCATTTTGAAAGCTTTTACTTTTCTAAATTGGAATCTATACCCATTTGTCAATGACAGTTCTATTTTCTCAGATGAAGAGTAGAGATGAGAGCCGTTTCCAAGCTGTGTGAATACATAGCTTGAGTCCAGAGTATTTCTTTCTCTGTTTAAATTATTCCTGGGCCTAGACCTGGAAGCTTCTAGACTTCATACAATCTAATCTTCCAAGCAGACTGATTCACTCTGTCTTCTTTCAGCTTCTCACTGAATTGCTCTCTTCCAGACCCTTAATAACTTCAGCAATGTGTTCTAATCTTCTAACTCCTCCTCATTCACTGTCTTTCTCTGTCTTCACCTGTGTCTATCTTGTTCTCTCTGCCACCTGACTCTATACAACTGTCCCACTAAGATTGATACACACACTTTTCTCTACCTCAGTTGCTTTAAATAGCCTCTCCTTCCTGTGCTGTTCTCCTGTGAGTTAGGCATATTTGTCTTTGACTCATTCTATCAAATCTTTCTCTGATTCAACACTTTGTCTCTCAATTAGACATCACCTTCAAATAAGGATGATTCCTTCTACAAACTAACCTTACCTTCATTGCTAAGGGTTCAAGGTGATATGATAGTATACTTAGTAGATATTAGCCCCAAAGCTCTGAATACAAAGGATACAATTCACAGACCACATGAAGCTCAAGAAGAAGGAAGAACAAAGTGTGGGTGCTTCTGTCCTTATGCCGACACTATTGTGGATGCCAAGAAGTGCTTGCTGACAGGGGCCTAATATAACTGCCTCCTGAGAGGTTCTGCTATAGCCTGACATATACAGAGGTGGATGCTTGCAGCCAACCATGAACTGATCAAGGGGTCTCCAGTGGAGGAGTTAGAGAAAGGACTGAAGGAACTGAAGGGGTTTGCAACCCCATAGGAAGAACAACACCGCCAACCAACCAGAGCTCCCAGGGTCTAAACTACCAACCAAGGAGTATATATACATGGAGGGACCCATGGCTCCAGCCTCATATGTAGCAGAGGATGGCCTTGTTGCAAATCAATGAGAGAAGAGGCCCTTGGTTCCTTGAAGGCTTGATGCCCCAGTGTAGAGAAATTGAAGGGCAGGGAGGCAGTTGTGGGTTGGTAGGTGGGGGCACGCCTTCAGAGAAGCAGAAGAGGGGATGGGGTAGGGAGTTTCTGGGAGTTTCTGGGGGTGGGGAATCAGGAAAGGGGATAACGTTTGAAATGTAAATAAATAAAATATCCAATAAAAATGACTAAGAAAAAAAAAAGATTAAATGTGTTTACTAAAGATGTGTGTGTGTTTCCAGCCAGATCATACTGTGACAGTGTGTGTGTCTGCATTCTGGCTGTATCATATTGACTTAGAAGGTCTTTGGATGTGATCTCTTGCCAGAGAAGACATGTTGCTGGATTAAGATTCCTCTACACCCACTAAACAATAACTTTTTGGGCCTGAGAGATGGTTTAGTAGGTAAGATAGTTGCTAAACCAAACTACTAGAGTTTGATCTCTGGATAGAAATCACATGGTGGTAGGAAAAGAAACAACTCCTGCAAGTTATTCTTTGATCTCACATGCAGACACACATGATAGCATGCTCATGTGTGCTTGTGCGCGCGCGCACAGACAGACAGACAGACACACACACACACACACACACACCATAAAGAAATGCAAAAAATACTTTAAAGTATTATCTTAATCTACTCTTTCTCCGACTAAAAACCACTATTCAACTTTTTCTTTTTAATTTATTGTTTTTAATTGCTGAGTAGTATTCCATTGTGTAAATATACATGGAAAATATCTCTGATAAAATTGAAGAAATATATAGAAAAACACGTTAAGATTGAGTATTTCGTGGAAAAATTATACAGATAAAATGGTAGGTATAAAAATATTCCTAAGTTGGTTGAAAGTGGAATTATAAACATTTTCTGATAAAATTGAAAATCTACCCTTATGGCTTTAATGACTGTGGAGTTCACATAAGTAGCACCACACAGGATCAATTTTGTGGCCAGCCTATTTGGGTTAACATGCTGTCTTTAAGACTTAGCTTTGTTATGAATCTAAATATGACTTTCATTCCACTTAAGAATGAATCATATTCCATTCTGTGATCACATTGCGTTTGTCCACTCACCTTTAGGTGGAACTCTTGACTGTTCCTGCCTTTAACATTTCTGGCTAATGCTGATGTGAACATTGGCACCTGTTTGTAGAAACCACCTTGAAATATACAAAGCTATTTTTAATTTTGAACTTGTTGGGCATACCTGTTTATTCCTTCTCTCTCTGAGCACTGAGAATATCTTATTGTTAGGTGTATTTAAGCTAAATGTATCTAATGTACAGAATAATCCACAGTGTTCTGATGGCACATTGGATGATGACCACTCAACCACTTTGAGTAGCTTTGAGTGTAGATTATTAAAAGAAAATTATGGGTCTATTCTCTTATCTCAAAGGCTAATAAACAAAAGTAAGTGCAGAGTAAAGAATAATTTGACAGGACTGGACATTTTGATTCAAACTTCCTTTATAAAGAATGTGGGCTGCTTATGCTCCACTAACAAAGAAAAACAAACAAACAAAAGGATCTTTGGTTTTTTTCTTTGTATAAACCCTTTCCATGCCCCCAAATATGACCAAAAACCAACCTTCACTCTTTCATGTATTGAGAAGTAGCCCCTCAAATGAGATAGAATTAATACTCTTGCAAATTCAATTGATTTATATGCCACTATTCAAAATGAGATTACCAGAAAGGACTATTTTAAATTTAAATGAAGGCTGCCTTGGATGGAATAACTTACTCTTGATCCTCAGGTCTGTAATCAATAGGGAACTCTGGCTGAATCTGATTTTTTTGCATTTTTCAGCAAAGTCAGGAATCCTAATGCAAAAATCTGCTCTGTTATGTGGATTTGTGAACTGTCTGGAGGGTTCTGGGTCCATTAACCAAAGGATAGATTACCCAGAGACATAAATGTAATGCTTTTGTCTCCCACTGAGACAGTCTTACTCCAATATTATTCATGTGATTTCAGGAAAAGTGGTTTCTGTTTTCTTTAGGCTCACACCTGAACATTTATAAACAGCAAGGCATTCTCTTGGTGTTAATTTAAAATTCTACAGCAAAATTAATTGCACATGCACCTTTAAAACTCTGGATACTGCAGCTGGCAGTGAGGACATTTTAGAGTGCATTCATTCAAGCTCCCAGAGTAAATGGCCATAATACAACATAGTATGTATGCATAATGTGAAGGACTTCAACACCTGCAGCCAAGGAACAAACTTGCCAGTGAAATGGGAGACATTCTAAACCCTAGCCATGACTGGACAAGACATCCAAATATCAGCTCTGGACATAGCATCCTGGTCCTGCAGCCCGCTAACATATGGCTGATCTTCATAACCAGTCTGGTAAGCACAAGCCTACTTATGATGCTTCTGTTTCTTATTTGTGTACAATGTATGTGTTTGTTTATGTGTGTGTAGGCACATAAACACATAAGTGTGTTTGTATTGTGTTCATGTACTAGTGGAGGCAAAAGGACAAGGTTTGATCCTTAGGAGTTGTGTCTACCTTCTTTGAGACAGAATCTCTTACTACCCTGTAGCTATATGACATTGGCTGCTCAGTGAGTTACAGGGATCCTGCCCAGTGTTGAAATTACGAGTGCACAATACAATACCCACTGTTCTGGGGTGCTGGGGATTGAACTCAGGTCTTCATACTTTACAACAGGTGCTTTATTAATTTACCATTCTCTCTGGCCCCTGAAAGGATTTTGATTTACGTTTCAGTGATATCAGATTCATGGTTCTGTATACGCTAGGCAGATGCTCTCTGTCACTGAGTTACATTCTTGTGAGAGTTAATTTTAATTGTCAACAAGACTGGATTAAGAAATGCCACAGGGTTGTAATGTAACATAGCCTTAGGTGTGTCTGTGAGCACATCTCTAGAAAGGTTTTACTGAGAAGGAACGACTCATTCTGAATATGGGCAATGCCATCCCATGGGAAGGAATCCCAAACTGAACAAGAAGAGCAGGAGAGCGAGGTGAGCCCTGGGGATTGTTTTTTTTTCCCTTTGGTGCTTTGTTTGTACCATGGACCAAGCCATTCCTGCCTCCATGCCCTCACCACCATGATGGACTGTCTTCCTCTGAACTGCGAGCCAAAAATGCTTCTGTCAAGAATTTGATAACTCAGATGAGAAAAGTAACTTACACACTCTCCAAATCCCTACAGCTCATTCGGATCTATTGTTGGTCTCACACCAATCAGAACTACAGTCTGCTGAAAAATAAAGTGAACATACAGTTCTATAATTAGGAATTATTAAATAAGATATTGTTAGGACTGCTAAGCAGCAAAGATTTTCTTAGAAAATGCTTGTGTCATCCTCTATTACGCACAGAGGTAAATAATCAGAGCACTTACAAGTCAGCCCTTTGTCTGGACATGCAATAAAAATCCAAACTAATATTCTCAAGGAAATTTCTCCTCCTAGCCAGAGCTATAATCGAGCATTTTAGGCATAATATGAAATATTAATGGCTTTTCCTTTCCCTACTCTCTTTTCATTCTTTTCTGCTCCAATCCTGTCCATCTTTTCTCTTTAAAGGGTAAAACAAAGTCATCCTGCCCTTGCTTCTGAATCATATGTCCTCGCCAACACCTGAGGCAGTGAAAAAAAGATGAAGAAATGACAGTATCTGGTCTCGCTGACTCTCACTACATTGTTGGAGATATTTAGTAGCTCAGACACAGTGTTAACTCTTCCTTGTCCTTGTGCAGCCCAATGACAGCTAGGCTCTGGCCCAGCTCATCAATGTATGTGGTTTGCTTAGAGCTAAAAGTACATGGACTAGTGGAGAAAAGGAAGTAGCTCACCTTCTTGGAGACCAGTTACCATAGAGGAGCTGCATTTGTTTGTTTATTCATTTGTTTAGAGATGTGCTAGTAATAGATTCATGAATTCTGTAATCTTGTTCAGCTGATTACTACTTAAAATTAGCTGGAGGTAGGAATGGAAAAAGTCAAAGAAGGTTTAAAACTTCCTCCACCCTTAGTCTTCCAATATGTATTGAATGCCTACTGTATGCCACATACTCTGCAGGGTATTGGGACTTAAAGCGACATTCACCTTAATCTAGTAAAAAGAACAGGCAATAAATAAGTGTTGCTTTTTCCCACCCAAAAGTTAATGATACGATGTGAAAAACAATGTAGAGGAAAGAAGTAGCTGTAGCAAGAGGATAACACAGGAGGCAAGCCTTTCTTAAAGGGCTACTGACTGCATTGGTTTAGAGTGCAGTCTCCAGAGACAGTCTAGGGTGTAATTCAACTCTGTGGCACATGATATATGGAATACAGTTTGTGTGCTAGTGATGTGTCTTTGAGAACAGTGTTTAACATCCTTAAACCTTTCTGAGTATTATGTTTAACTCCAGGTTCTGGCATTTATTTTGAACTAATTCAAAAGAATGTTTATTAATATTGTATTATTATTATTATTGTTATTATTATTAAATATAAGTAACATTTATTGTGGAACCTGGAGTATACCAAGTATAAGATTCATGAAGAAGCAAGAAAATAATTTCCTAGGCAAGACAATGTCTTTAAGTCACAAATGTTCTTGTTTCAATAACTATTAGGAGGTTTGGATGACCAAGGAGTCAAACATAAGGGAATAAAATAAAGTGAGAGAGCTAGGAAGAGATCATTCAGTTGCCACTAAGGACACTAAACATAACCTGGATTTTGTTCTACAAACATCTGGAAGACCCCAAAGAGATTCAATCAAAGGAGTGATATAAATGATTCAATTCATAGTTTAAACAGCTCTCTTCTTTCAGTGTGGTGGTGAGTGGGTTAGAAAAGTCAAATGGAGGAGTTGGATGATATAGAGATGACTCAGTTGTTAAGAACACTGACTACTCTTCCAGAAGACCTAGATTCAAATCTCAGCTCCCCTATGACCATTAGCAAGTGTGAGAAATTCCAGTTCCTGGTACTCTGACACCCTCTGTAGCATCAGACACGCGCATGATGTACTTACATACAAGCAGGCAAAAGAGCCATACATATAAAAAAGATAAGCAAATATTTTAAATTCAAAAGCAGATGTAGAAAGATGAAGTGGAATCATTCACATGAAAGATGCTGGTAGGTTGCATGTCTAGGTAATAAGGAAAATAAGCGAACAGATTCTGGATATATTTTCAAAGAAAAATCAATTGATTTTGATCAGTACTGGATAAAGATATGGTAAGCTGCATATTTCATAAATGACCATAACACTTCATGTTCCCTAAATACAACTTTGGATATCTCCCATCTGTAAGTTTGATTGAATTTCCCTCCCTATAACAGTTGCTGTGATTGAACTGTACCAACATTACTCAAACTATGTTGTACAAATCTTCCACGTTCAGTTATGGGCTTCTGACCTTGGACTGACATGAATAATGTTCCAGAGAAATTCACATTTGCCCAAGTCTCAGAATAAGACCTTATTTAGAAATAAGTTTTCTGCAGATGTAAATAGTTAATTCAAATGCACTAGATTAGGAGACATTTTTAATGATACTCTGTCTGTGTGAGTATAAGAAGAGGAAAGGCACAAAAACACAGATAAACCCAGAGGGAAGAAGTCCCCGTGATAACAAAGAATGACATTGGAGGGATGAAGCTGTAAATCAAAGAATTCTGAGGATTACCAGGAAACCAGCAGATGCTAGGAACTTCAAAAAAGGATTCATCTCTGGAGCCTTTAGAAGGATTTCAGTCTTGAAGTTGACATTGCTATATAGTGACAAAACGTTTAACAACTTCACTGGTGTCATTGATATGAGAATTTGAACATAAACTATTAGAGATTTTTTTTAAATTATGCCTTTTGAGGCATTTGTGTCACATGCATGTGTGTACAGATGTACATGGATCCCAGAAGGGGCCACTATTTGGGTACTAGGGGAATGGAATTCACATCTCCAGGAAGAGCAGTATGTGCTCTTAACAGCTGAGCCATTCTTCTAGTTCCATGCTAGTGACTTTTGTGTAAGTACAGTTCTCAAACAGAGCACCAAAAAGGGCAACCAACTCATTTCCTTTAACACTTATTTGTCATAGAAAGAAATAGGGAAAAAGAAAATTGTTCAGGTTTTGGTCAAAATGTAAAATATCCTTTAAAATCCTTAATGATTTTGGAAGAACAAAACAAAGAATAAAATGAAGCCAGTGTTCATTCCATGTCCAGTGTCTAGGAGCAAAAGAACCTTAAAGAGAGAGCCATAGTGCAGAATTCAAATTCAGGGCTTGTTAGGAAACTGTCTCAATGTTAGGATGAAGACAAGAGTATGACTCTAAAACCCACCATTAAAGTGTCAGGAAGATTTAAGGTGGCCCCTCATAAACCCTTCAGACACACAGAGCCATCAGGATTTGAGTCTGCCTTTTAAATCAATGAACAACTAAGCTTCTTAAGGGTTGAAGCCCACAGCAGCAGACAGGAAGCCTATGATAGAAAAAAGGCTCACACTAAAAATATCTGTGGGAGGTCTTTTGTCTAATAGAGCCAATTTACAAGGAGACACATGTGAAGTCCAAACATTGTTAAAGGAATTTCATGAACTTGGACTGAACGGAACAGGTAAATCATACAATAAAAAGGCTGGGGGCTGGTCTCTGAATACATGGACTACTTTGGACATGAAGCAAAATTTAAAAAATTACCCAACTGCAAATCTGAGCCACTTGTGGAAAAGAAGCCAGGGAGTGCAGTCAAAGACTGAGAAGGGGGAGTCCACTGGCCAGGAAAAGCATCTTCTACAGAGTAGATCTGAGCCTTTAATAAATAACACCTATATTTCAGAAGCGTGGATTGACCATGACTGTTGTCTTCAGTATCTCTCTCTCTTTTTAAATGAGGATGTGGTTAATCTGAACAGGACTCTCTATTGTATGTTGGGTGTGTGGGAGATAGATAGAGGATTTTGGCTACATCTCTTGAAATATTAAGGAGAATCATGCTGAAGTTCTGAATTCAAACAGCCTTGGAAACACTGGATCTTATTTGAACTTTAATAGATAGATGATGATACCTTGGTTATCCTTAAAAGATGGGGTATCAGCATGTGGAAGGGATGGGAAGAGTAGCAGACAATGGGTTATTATATTTACTAAAGGCAGCTATGCTGATGCCTTTCGTTCTATATATTCTTCTTGACTTTATGACACTGTTATAGAGTGATATTTTGTATAAAATAACAATATAATCCTAAGGATGAGAGGAAGGGATGGGATGCTAGGCTTTGTAGTTAACTTGTTCAGTGAATAGTGATACCAAATAATGATATTATTTGTCATTTGAGGAAAGAGAAGAAAGTGTAAAAGGCATGAGTAGATATCCCAGTTGTCATTGGCAAAGTTAACTTTGAAATGTATGTAGATATATAAGCATTCAAATGAAATCTCTTCGGTTCATTCAGAGTTCGCAAACCACAACATGCCTTCTACCGAGGAAATAGTTCTGCAATGACATTTTTATGAAGCATGGCAATAGAAGCCCACTGTGACATTAACAACAGTAGATTGATGGTCTTTAAATGGCGTAATCATCCTATACCAGCACAACCCAGCTGACCCAAAAATGTAACACTCATATTTGTTGCTTTGAAAGAATACCATTTACCCCATTAAAACAACTGAAAGACAACTTTATTCTTTGAAAATGTGAGCATTTAAAATTTTATATATATATATATATATATATATATATATATATATATATATATATGGCCTTTTTCTTGTAGGAAAAATGGAATTTGAATTTGATTTGATCGCTTGCCAAAATTGAAATCTTGGTAGAGATTCCAGTTGACATCCAATGCAAATGAGGACTATTCCAAAATGGTGTTCTCGCGGAAATGCCAAGAGACCTTAAACACCTCAGTGTGCCAGATTCAGTCAGGAAAAGAAGAGGCAGTCATTTTGCAAAATTGTTAATCACAGGAACCAGTAAGGGCAAGCAGCATTTGGGTGAAAGACGCCCATGTAATAAATGCCTACAGTGACTCCCTCTACCACTGAAGAATGGCTTGGAGAATCAGGACAAAAAAGAGGGAAAAACCAATTCACTCCTCTCTAACCTGTGTTGATGAAAGCAGTGTGTGAGTTGCAGGAAGTCTCCCTTCAAAACAAGCAATCCCATCATACCAGAGAGGATGATTCTGAGTAAAACATCACCTTGGTTTCTTTGAAATTCTTTCAGTTTGGAATGTTGTAGCTTCAACGGATACCATTATGTATTTAAAAAGCAACTGGACATCACCAAACAAGAGCAATCTCTGCCTCCTCTGTCCCCATCTCTCCTGAAAAAAGATCAAGAAAAGCGCCACCTAAGCTGCGCCCTGCTTCTTTTGGTGGACAGGCCAACGCTTCCAACTGAACATGTAATTATGGGTGAGTCTTCTGTGCAGTTTACTTCACAAAAACTCAAACACCTGTTAGAAGACATTTAATAAATCCCTGTAGACCTGGAAATACTAAGTGTTTAGAAATTGATAATATAGAGCATAAAATAAACCAATCATCTATATTATTGTTTCATACTCAGCATGAGAACTCCAGGGAGCAATACAGAGCTCTACATACAGTAGAAAACCAATGCCTGTATTTTTACAGTGATGAGGCTACAGGTTGCAAGAAATAATCTTGATTTGCAAAGCAATTAATAAAATAAGATACAGAGCAATGTTTCAACACTTGGGTGTGACCGCCAACAATGGTTTATGACTGGTGGTACCTTCTAAACTGTGACATGCTTCGGTTGCTAGGAATCTGTCTCAAATGAAATTTAAGGACTCATAAGTGCTGTACTTGTGACTATGCTTGGTCTTCCCACTTCCTCCCCCTTCCAATTCCTAATGTTAGATATGATACATATCATAAATGTCTCATTTTGCATTTCAATAAAATATATTTATGCATTCAGATCTATCATCAAATGTTAAAGCTTCAAATATCTTAAACACAGAGAGGGGGATACACACATTGGTTCAGGCATTTAAAATGTTTAGAGTTTTGGAATTTTTTTTGTTTGTCTGCTTATTTATATTTGGAGAAGCTACAAACGTACTGGACAAAATTATCTAAGACAACAGTCAAGACTAATTCTCTTAATAATTATAACTAACAAAACTTTGGGAGAATGTGGAGAATTCTCTGGCGCTTTTTCACCCAAGGAAGAAAACCAGAATGAGATGCAAATCAGTACTCTTATCTAATGAATAATGCAAATGAGTGTTCTGCATATAGCAAGTCAGTCTGCAGGAATTCTCTCTGCCTCACCTCACATTTCTTAAGGGTTTAAGCACTGTGTGTCATAAGAAATTAGACAGATTGCCAAGTAATGGCAGAGTCTTGAAGCCCTAAGTTAGTCTAGACAATAAAGAATTAGGTTGCACTGGACAGCAAAAAAAAGGAAGGTGATAAAACAAAAATATTGCCATTTTTCCTTTGCCTATTTAATGGAGTTATATGGCACTGAAATCTGTAATTCTTTGTGTGATTATTACTTAAAGAGACTCAACAATACCTTTTTGCAAGGTTTGAGACTAGCTATGAAAACCCAGCTCTCTCCCAACCCCTAGTGCATGGAAAAAGAATGTTACTGAGAGTACTTACTTTCTTTTAAACACACCCTAACACTTAAGATTTGTTTTTGTGTTTTTTTTTTCAGTAGCATGACAGAATCCACTTAAAACTGCACTTTATTCAACTTTCTTGCTCCGTGAAAGGTACTCAATTCTTCAAACAATAGTTGCAAACAAATCCTCATTTATGAAACACATAATCAATTGATATTAACCATGGGTGTGCTCAGAATTACTTTTCAGTCATGGGTTAGTTCACTGAAAAGTATTTCTTATTTAGAATTCATTTCCATTGTGTCTGGTTCTGTGAAAAAAAAGCAGCTTTGAATACAGAATTATTTTTCTTGTGTATAAAAATTGCACATGCCTTTCCTTTGTCATTGTTGATGCTAAACGCTTTTCTCTTCTACTCCCATCTGAATGAGTGCCCAACTAACCTTATGATAGCGTGACAGACTCTGTTTTCCACCAAATATTTAGCAGATTCCTTACTTCTCTTGATGCTGTGAAAAACTACCTAACAAAACAACTCAAAAGAAAAAATAATTCGCTCCCAGTTCAAGGGTAAGAGCTCAACATGGTGGGGATGGTCAGGCAGCCCAGGCCTGAGAAAGCTTGTCATGTTGCATCTTCGATCAGAAAGCGGGGAAAGATGAATACTAGCACTCAGCTTACTTTCTCCTATTTATTCAATCCGGGACCACAACCCATGGAATTGTACCACCCATTTCTAGAATGGGTCTTCCCACATCAATTGGACTAATCTATAAAGTCCTTCACAGAGATGTACAAGGGATATTTCCATAGTATAGTGCTTATCTCATCTGATACCCAGATCCCCAGTTATTGGTTTCCATGGTGAAGCTTTTGGCATAGCTGAGAATCAGCTCTCTGAATGCACTCTTGTCCTGAAGCTGTTGAGAGGCATATTTAGAGAGATCTCTAAATAAAGATGGAGGAAGTCAAGCTACAAAGGTTAAAATTTTGATGGAAGTTTAAAATTTGTTTCAAATTTTATACTGTTAAAAATGGGTTAAAGTAACCACACAATATCCATATGAGAACAACAATCAAAACTAAGTTATTATTATACTAAACAATTACTGAACCAGTTTTACAGTTTAGTGTTTGTGCTTTTCTTCTGAGTTTTCATTTTAGAGGCAACAAATCCTGCTAAGATTTCTGTTAGATACCCATACATAGGCTCTGATTTTTTTTTTTTAAAAAAAAAAGTAGTGTTAAAAAAATGCAGTTAATGCCTTTAGCATAGGGGTTTGGTGGCACTTACTTGAAAACCCAGAGCACATTCTTATTTCCTTCTCAAGACCAGGCTCTGCAGCACCTGGCATTCTATAAAATTATCAGGAAATCACAAGATCAGTGGAGTAAGACCTGATCAGAATTTAAAATCTGAAATAAAAATGTATATATATATATATATATATATATATATATATATATATATATATATATATAGGTAAGGCACTTTGTGTGCTGTATTCCAGCTAAATATATCTTTCTGCTTATATATATTTATTCAGCCCCTACACTGCCTTTAATTTTCAATTAAAATGGCCTGGAAACTTGAGCTCTAGGGCTTTTTTTTTTTTATCAAATCATTTAACAATCACAATGCATTGGAAAGGAGGGTAGAAAAGTCAGACCAACTTGATTATTATACTTACTAAATAAAGGGTTGTCTGGGACTTGTCTTCTGATAGGAAAAACAAGCTTTGTGAAGTTTACAACCTTATAGAAATGCAAATAGAGTTTCATTTCCTAATGGACCCTAGAAAGAGAAGCATAGATTTTATTACAGTTCCTAGATTATTGCCACAGGTTGGTATCAATCCACAATTATGTCTTCAGACAGGAAATCATAAAGTATTCTCCATCCCGTAGCTAGTACTAGGCAAAGGTAAGGCTCCTGTGAATATAAAGGAGCTGAAAAGTGCAGCATTTCCGTTCTTGCGGTTCAGATAGCCATCTCCTGACTGACATGTTACTCTCTAACTCTTCTCTCACAGCACTGGAGACTGGAGAGCTCGTTCAGTAGTTGAATATACATTGCTCTTGTAGAGGAGCAAAGTTTGATCTCAGCACCCACAGTGCAGCTCACAACCACCTGTAACTTCAATTCCAGGACATCAATGCCCTCTTCTGGTTCCTATTGGCTCCCACATGTACATGTGCATAGTGGCCATAAACTCATACACACACACACACACACACACACACACACACACACACACACACAAACACACTCACAAATTAATTAATTAATTAAAAAATAATAATTTTTTATGAAAGAAACTATTTCTTTTCTTTCACTTTCTTTCCCCGTTTTTTTTTCTCTCTGAACCCTCATGTGTGCTAAGCATGTACTCTGCCATTGATCTCCAAACTCAGCCCAAAGGACAGGATTTTTCAAAGCAATGCCGAGAATCAAGCCCAGTGCCTCATACACCCTAATCAAATAGGACACCACCAAACCACACCCCTACACTAATCAGAAAGTCTTCTGAAGAGAACCAAAATAACCACATCGAAAAGTTTATCATGAGGGGAACAGATATAACTGAAAACCATAAAACAACATTCAAGTAAACCAACTGTTCAAGCTGAGATGTGGTTCAGTGGTTAGGTGTTTGCTTAGGGGGCATAAATCCCTGGGTTTAGTCCCCAACATAAAGATATATTATTCGCCTGATGTCTATAAATCCCTGAGCTCAATCCTAAGCATAGAAGAAAATAAGACAAATTTTTTCTATTCAGAGAAGTATAAGGTTGTTTTATCTTTTTAAAACAAAGTATTTTGAGTAAAATGAATTATTGTTAAAATTTTACCAATCTATTCAAGTGTATATGCCTAGAAAAATGTCACATGTTGAAACAAAATAAAACGTAAGAATAGGCACGCAAAAAATGAATTCAGTTGTTTTGCCTTTTAGAAAGAAAGAACAGGAAGTAGTTATTTTAAAAGATAATCAGGAAAATCTTTCTTACAAGAAGCATTTGAAAGGTTTGTATTAAGAACATTCAACAATATCTAGAATATTCAATAGATTAAAGAGTTGTCTACACACATCAGCATCACAAATGTTCAAAAAACCAATAGGAAAAATGTCCTTCAATCTGTATACAGTGTGGTGCACTATACTGTTAATTCTAGTTATTCAGCGTTTCTCACTATAAGGGCCTCTGCCTGGGGGTTGTTTTGGTATAAATGATAGAACCTAGAGACAAAAAGGATGGGTGGGAATAGATCCTACTCTTTTTGTTTTAAGCTAGAATATGTGACTGGTATACTCAGTGTACTGACTGGTTTTGTGGGTCAACTTGACACAGGTTGGAGTTATCACAGAGAAAGGAGTTTCAGTTGGGGAAGTGCCTCCATGAGATCCAGTTGTGGGGCATTTTCTCAATTAGTGATCAAGGGGGGAGGGCCCCTTGTGGGTGGTACCATCCCTGGGCTAGTATTCTTGGGTTCTACAAGCGAGCAGGCTGAGCAAGCCAGGGAGAAGCAAGCCCTCCATGGCCTCAGCATCTGCTCCTGCTTCCTGACTTGCTTGAGTTCCCGTCCTGACTTCCTTTAGAGATGAACAGCAGCGTGGAAGTGTAAGCTCAATAAACCCTTTCCTCCCCAACTTGCTTCTTGGTTATGGTGTTTGTGCAGGAATAGAAACCCTGACTAACACACCCAGTGTCCAAGCAATTTTAAGTGTCATTGTGGACTGGTCCCATATTCCTTTCTCTTTTTATGGTTTAAATATTCCCAGGACACGCTAACCCTTTAGTCTAGACAAAGACTTCTAAAGACAGAACTTGACCAAGCTAGGGTCATCTCACGGCTAATACATTGCAGGCCACTAAGATTAAGGGGTTGTATGTCATTGTGACCTAACTTAATAAAACCCAATACGAAAGAATAAAAATTATCACTAGAAAAGAAAAAAAATGGCATACTTTTTCTCAGCAGAATCAAGCCTAATTGTGCCTTTGGAAATGTGAAAAAAATTAACATAATTCTAGGACTAGCTGTCAATTAAGGAAGGGAGTATAGTAGAGACAGTTTTTATTATATAAGGACCTGTTCAAAGTTTACTTCCATCATACTTTGTTAGTTACTGGATCCTATGCCTTAGGAAAATGAAGATAAAATCAAAGTTACAAATATATAGTATAGAGGAAACTGTGGGTTCTAACTAGGAGAACCGTGAAGAGAAATGCCAGGTTAGGGGAGAGTTGAAATCTACGAGAAGACGTTAAAGGACACATATGAGTCTTTAAAGAAGACACATAGGCAAGTAGAGCAAGGCAAGGCACATCGAAGCTCACAGGAAGCTGCAGGCTATTAGCGGATCAGTGTATAATACCATATGATCTCTGACAGCCAATGAGAGTTATTAATGATGGAAGGCTTTCTCTTACACTGACCTTAATGTTGTCCTTCAGCTGATGCAAGGCTAATCGCTTTGGATCTGGAAACAGAATAACAGATCCCCTAGACCTGATGTTGAAAAATGTTTGCATAGTTGTAATAATGAAACTTTGGTCTAATGTGTTTTGACTAATGATAGAGCTCATATGATTTGGTTGTATTGTTAAGGAATAGTGGAAATCTCAACACACTACGAATAAAAGACATGACTGAGAAGAAATGGATATAGAGGAAAGGGTAAAAGAGAAAGTTTTCAACTTACTGGGGGGATAGCTCAAAGATTATCTCCTGAGCCTTATCCTACCCAACTTCAGGAGTATAAAATTGTCATCTGGAAAGTCAATTGACCAATAATAATATTTCCTGAAATATTTCTCCAAGGTATTAAAGATCACCTAAACATCAAAACCTGGAAGGTTAAGAAAGCAGAAAGGCAAATTACACTACTGTGTTACAATATTTTTCAAACAGAGCAAGAATCAGTACTGCCTAGATATTACCTGTTATTGGTAGGTCAAATGAGTATAAGCATTTCTGTATTTTGATAGGTCACATAAGTGTAAATAGATCTAGATTTATGGAGAAACCTGCTGGAAATAAACGAAAAACACTCTATTAGATGACAGTAGAGAAGTGACACAGACAACTTGGTTTTCAGAGCTTTTCTGTACTGCTTTGCACGTTAGTTCCTTGCTTGAAAAAAAATTCAGAAAAGACAAGGTGGTCTAGAATATTAATGGAAGGAATCACTGAACATTTGTGGATATAGGAGTGACATACGGGCTTTGCCAACGTGGTTTTTACAAATTGTTTACACAGGATCTATGAAGAGAGGGGATGCTGATGGACAATATTGAGGTAACTGATTTGGATGAATGTCTCAGCTGAGGCCATTCTTCCTCACAGGAGATAGTTGGCAGTATCTAGAGGCATTGCTACTTTGACAAAGCTGGATAGTCAAGCTACTGGCTTCTCACTGGGACAGGCTAAGAGCATTGTTCCACACCTTGTGATGTATGAGACAGCTCCCTACAAGAATTACACAGCTTGCACCAAGAATTGTGTCAAGGTTCAGAAGCCTTGCCTTCTGCTGTGGATGAGTGACACAGGGAAACAAGCTGGCATCTGTCAGAGGAGACTGAATGAAAGATTAGAGGGGGTGAACCAAAGAGCAAAAGATGATTAGGAAGACATGCGAAGGGCCAGAGGGATAGAGTAAATATAAATGAAAAGAAACCTTGAAAAATATGGTTTGTGAAGAAGTATATTCTGTTTACCTAGATCAGTGAATTCCCTAATGTGGCACAACCATGCATTTAACAATGCAATTTTCCAGGCACTCACACGACTTCCTGAAGCCTCTTGTGAGTGCATCTGCAATTCATTCTTGCCAGCCCATGCACTTAACAATGATGTTAATATTTGTGCTTTACTAGGCAATCCTTGAATTCCTTAGCTGGTGATCGATATGACTGATTTATTTATAAGGGTTAATGTAATGAATCTCTCCCAAGCATCTCAGATTCGGAGAGAATGGAATTTCTTCTTCATCTCTATGGAAATAGATAGCAATTTTTACTAATTCCAGGGACAAATAAAGTACACATATTTTTCTAAGTTTGTTTTAGTAAATGAGCTGTTCATTGTAGTTAAGTAGAGGGGGAAAGAATATTCAAAGAAATTGGAATTAGTTGATTTTCCCCCCAATATTGTCTAAAACTGTGCTACTCTATAAACTTAGTTTCCTTCTGATAAGACTTTCTTTTTCTAATCAAAAGCTGCAAGACTCTTACACAACAGTAAGTCTCTCAAAGGTAGGGAACCTTGTCCTGTTCAAGTTTCTTCCAATCTAATTGCAAGTTCTCAAAATAATGAGACCCCCACAAGTAAGTAACTATTGATTTATATGGAGTACCTGGATTTAACTTCAGAAAGCCTCAAGCTAGAATTTGTGCTTGTCCACTAAAATTTCTGAGGATCTTATACAGAGATCTCTCCAACTTAAAAAATTATAAATTGTTACCATACTTTCTTAATCATCACTACATTTCCTGCCATGCCTATGCTAAATGAAATGTGGTGTGCTGTGGAATTTTTTCCACCATGGGTCTCATATAAATGCTTTCTCCTTGCTTCCAACATTTCATTATTACGGAAGACTGACCTTTTTTGCCAATTTTGTAGCAACTTTTCATATGACACCTATCTTACTACTTGCTTAACTATCCTAGTTAAAAACAGAAAGCAAATGGGAAACAACGTTTTGATGGTATTCATTATACCAAGATGTCTTCCAGTACTTTGAAAGGAGGATTCTGGGCATTGTCTGCCATTAAAACTTGACCTGCATATTTGACAGCTCTGAAAACCCAGCACACTATTCTTGGGGAGCTAAGAAATCTAGTAATATCCTGGCAGCTACCTAGGGAAAGAATCGATCTCTCCTCTGAAGTAGCCCAAGGCCATAGCCTGCTGTGTGCTGGTGCCAGGATCTCTCTCCTCTCAGCTTGTTCAATTCTAAAATGCCTCTTGCTCTCTGATACTGTTTGACCATGATACAACATACCAGGAAGCAGAGGTCCTTCAAATCCCGGGTATACATGCAAAGAAATCTCATTTTGATTTTACTACTGTTTAACATAATTCCCCTCAATAAATTGTTTTTTCTTGAGTTTGGGAATTTTTTATGAAGCATTACAGAAGGACCCTGTGTCACGATCCAGTAGACAAATACAGCTTGGTACAAATCAGAGAGTAAATTAGTATTATAAACATTGTTCAATATTTGATATTAATCTGCCATTCATACATTCATTGACTACATATTGATCAGATAAATAAGTAAATTAAAATGCAAAAAAATGCAATGCAAAAAAAGGAAAATGCAAAAATATATGGTAAAATGGTATTTTATAGTTTTGTTTGTAAGTCATCTCTCCAGCATCTATAACAACACTTTAGATCAACATTAAAACTGGCATTTTTAAAATTCATTCATTCATTCACTTACTCATCCATTCATTTATCAATTCAACTGACAAGTGTTTATTATTAATCATTTGTTATAATTATAGGTTATAAAATATGAATGAATTATCTTTCCCTCCCACGGATTAAGGAACTAAATTCTTGATCTTGAATACTTTGTAATCATTTAGGTTTATTACAAAAATATTCATGTGAACTTTATCCCTAAAGGTAGGTTCCAAACACTGACATTTCCTTAAAATACTCTAGAAGGTTCTTGTGTAGATTTAGAAATAAAAGCTCTTATTCTAACAGGTGAACTGCATAACCAAACCAGAAAACCCAGCAATGTGTTCAAATGCCACTACAAGAGTAGATGGAATCTGAACAACATGGGAAGGTGTAAAACTCAATCTTTGTAGGACACTGGCTAGAAAACAATCCTACAGGTTCCATAAGGCTCCAAAATTAAAAGTGATCATGGAATGAGGATGAAGAAAGAACCATAATATTACCATCAGCAAGCATACCTTGATATTTGAATATCATGATCGATTTGTGTTTACCCAAAATGCTGCATTCCACAAGTGTTCAAATATTCATGTGTGTCCCTGGTAATGATACTGACTTCCTTGATTCTTATTCCCACTTGTACATTGAGGATAATAATAAATACCTCATAAATGTTTATAAAGAATAGAAAGAAAATATGACATGAGCTAGCTCATTCATGGCCACCACCCAGACTATGTGATTCTACCCCAGAAACTGCTTTTAAAAGTTTCTAGAGCAGTGTATGGATTAGGAGGGTAGCTTATGCTTGTTTATTGCCAGCAATACTAACATATACTTTATTTATTTGGTTATTTATTTATTCCTACATTTATTTATTCCTACATTTATTTATTCCTACATGTATTTATTTATTCATTTATTTATTCATTCATTCATTTCTGCTGTGGGATAGAGCAAACATTCCTTTGTATGCTACATTAACCCACTCTCAGTATACCGACTAGTATAGAACGCTCATTAATCAGTACCAAGAAATCGAGGTAGAATTTAAATTTATTGAGAAAAGAGAATCCTCAAGCTCCAGTCTCTCTGCTAGGAGTGAGAAACCATTCTCTTTACTGCTACAACTAAGCTTCAGAAAGCACCTCACTATTCTCCAGTTGAGTTCAGTCTTTTGTGAGAAGAAAGAGCTGTAAAACTTCTCTTGCAAGATGTCAAATACATGGGGCTTCAGTGAAGGAAGAGGGATTTAGCATACAAGACTGTCAGGCAAATCACAGACTCTGGTCAGGGTCATAACAGGTTGTCAGAAGAACTTTGACTCAGTCCTTGGTTCCTTTTCTGGTTCTAGTCAAAAGAAAACTACTTATGGTTGTCCAATCTATCTATCCTTGAAAATGAGAAATATTCACCCATTTCAACCAGGGATGGGTTTTCTAAAGATGTGCCAGTCTTTCTGTGCCCTAGGTCAGAGTGCATCTGACTGTGCGTGGGTAAAATGGAGGGCAGAGGGGAGAAAACTCAAACTGGAAAGGAGGACTGAACCATTGGACAGGGAGGACAGGTTATGGTGCACCAGGCAAAGTAAAGCACTAAAAGGAGGCAATATCCTGAGTGTGTGTATCTCAATTAATCACTGAAACAGCGCTCTCTGAGTCTTAGATTCATATCACACAGTGGCTTGGAAGTGAAGTATAATTTCAGTCCCTACTAGAGAGCTATTATGCTGCCCTTGTGGGCTGGTTAATTCATTACTGGGCTCTCCTGTACCAATCTCACACACCAATTTGAAACAGAAAAGCCATCTATCCTGAGTGGTATGATTTCTCTAGAAATTGTAGTTATTTTTAAGAGTCAAGTTCAGGACATGATAATCGCAGAAGGATAATTCCAAATCCTCTACTCTAGAGTTTAATAGAAAAACTACTTTCTTATATTGAAGAAGGTACCAGGCATGGAGTGTTTTAAAATGCCAGGTTCCTTTATTTTCCAGTAGAACTCAATGAATTTACTTTGATTGGAATTCCACTTTGGAATTCTCCCTTCCCCATAACAAAGAACCCAGTGACTTTCTTCATTGGCCTGACTCCTGAAAAGGAAAACCTGAATCTTAAGACTGAAAGCTCCATCTGTGCCTTCCACCACTGACTTCCAGAAGAGGCAGCAAGGCTTGGAAAGAGGGAGACAAAAGCCCTGAAGCCATGACACTTGGAAAATCAGCCTATAAACAAGGCAAACTCCTAATTGGGTTGATTTACAAAATCTTTTTTCTTTTTTTTCAGACAACTTTTAAAGGCAAAGTCAGTGTCTGTCGCCTTCCAAGAATGCCTTAACCAAGTCACACTTACTTTGTTCCTAGTGACAGTGTAAAGACAATTCTAAATCTTAAGTTCTGAAGCTTGACTCCATACATTATGGCATACAGGTTCAATGTGGTGTTTCTGAAATGGATTGTGAAGAATTTTGGTATTTGTGTAAGGGTGGACAAATACCATATGTTTTTGTTGTTGTCGTTGTTTTGGTTTGGTTGGTTGGTTGGTTGATTGATTTTTTTTTTGTTCCAAACTCCTAATTTAGGTAGTAGAGCAATAATTGTCCTGGAATATTGAGATCACTAGAAATGAACACATGTGGGTCTTATAGTACTTCTTGACACTGTTCAACAGAGATAAGCTATCAATGTATTACTGCAGGGTTCCTAAGAGTTCCCTCAGCAGATTATGTTTTGGAATTGGATATGGATCCTTCAGTAGCTTTTTAAATGCTGTGCATTTGGACCATTCTTTCTCTCTTAGCTTCAGTGTTCTTAAATGCAAAGCTAGAACAAAATAAAATAAAATAAAATAAAATTCCAACATTGTACAGTACAATTGGTGAAAACAAGCCCTGATCAGAATGCCTGGCACGTGCAGTCTAGTGGACATAGCATGAGCTCTTCCTCACAAACAAGAAGATGGGTAAGTAATTATGTCATTCTAAAGAAAGCTAGATCTGCCCATTGTCACTGCCCTGCTTCCCCTCCCCCCCCAAAAAAACCCCAAAAGCAAAACTACAAAGGGTAGTTAAAACTATGTTTATGTGTCAATATAAATCTGAGGGGAAGAAACTGGTGATGATGATGGCTGGGCTATGATTAGCAATAGTCACTTCAGTTCCCAGATGTATTGTGAGTTCTCAGTGAGTGGATGAGCAGCCCTGCCTACAAGGGACAGGAGATTGGAGTTTATAGTAATAAACATGGCGGGGTGCCCAGCACCCGCACTGAGAATGGCTACAGTTGAGGAATCCCTGCAGTTTACTTGGCCCAGGAAACCTGTTAAGCCCCTGCTGGGACACACAATGGCAGACCATTGCCACCTAGGGGACCAAAACAGGAACCCAGTGTTTTTAACCTGAATCCCCAAATCAAAAACCTCTCCTCAGTATCTTCTGCCACTGGCTTCCAAAAAATGCTGCAAAGGCAGAAAAGAACAAAAGCTACTTGCTGACAAGGAGGTGCAGACTCCAAACTGGTATCTGAGTATATGTGGACTTGTGAGCGTATTTGTGTGTATACAAATACATATGTGTATATGTGTATACATATACATATATAGTGTGTATATATTGTCTATATATTATCTCTATATGTCTATATACATGTATATATATACATATTTATAGAGAGAGAACTAGCTAGCAAAATAACATTATAATCATATACACAAAGATGGAGTGGAAAATAAAAATATATGTTATGTATTTGTAAACATCAATAACTCAGAC
Organism: Tokudaia tokunoshimensis; assembly: GCA_036184795.1. NCBI lineage: Eukaryota > Metazoa > Chordata > Mammalia > Rodentia > Muridae > Tokudaia > Tokudaia tokunoshimensis. The sequence goes on along the minus strand of BTHU01000003.1, from coordinate 50,178,115 downwards.
ACTAGTATATACAAGTAATTGAAGCACAATGTGTTGATTCAAAATATAGAAAATGTCATAAATACACAAATATGCGTGTATCATATTGACTAAACATAATCAGTCTAATTGATCCAATTTCACATCAGACAGGGTCAGAATTAATACATCTGAGCATGGTTTGAAGCACTGACTGTTTGTGTGAGCTACAAGTAAAGATGGCCTCCATGTTAAGACACAGAGAACGAATTCCTTGCCATGATCTCCCACTTGTGTTAAAGAATTCCAAAGCAGAGAATTGATATATGAAAAAAAATCCTTCAATATAAAAAATGACTGACTATATTTGAGTAAGAGGTCAGCAGTTATAACTATAAATTATAATGTGTTTTCAGAACCTGATCCATAGTAGCTGCTGATAAAACATTTAAATAATGCCAAATAGTCTATTCAATCGTTTAATTTTTCAAATGTTTTAAACAATCAGCATCAATAATTATGCTCAGTTTGCACCTGCTTATGAATCTTAGTAATAATAAATCTTCCATTTAAATAATTTTATACTAGTGTCACCATAATAATACATTTTGCTTGTTATTAGTTGATTTATGATTTACAAAGACAGTTAATCAATTTTGTACCATGTTTCTTAAACTTAGTAAATTATCCTGTCTAAGATTACTAAAGAATATTAAATAAATATTGAATAGATACTGAAGTTTCTTTCTTGCATAAATAACAGGACAAAGTTGTGGCCCAAGAAAATAGAAGTATCTTACTTTTCTTTCTTAACTCGAATCTTCTTTTGATCTAACTTCATTTCATTAAGTCTAAAGGGTATTTTAAGGGAGAATCCTAAGTAGTTAACTGAATTAGAAAGTGGCTCAGTGAGTAAAGTGCTTTCTGGCAAAGCATGGGGATCTGCTTTTTGAAGCCCAGGATCCTTGTAAAATTCAAGGTACGATGGCATATGTCTGTAATCTTAACAATAGTAAGGAAAAGACAAGAGGACCTCTGAGACTTACAGGATGAGATGGTGAGCCTCAGGTTTGATGAGAGACTCTGAGTAGGCATAAGGTGGAGAGACTGAGGAGGATACCTGATGTTGATTTCTGGCATCCACACATAAAAAATGCATTCATGAAAACACACACACATACACACACACACACACACACACACACAAGAATGTGCACATGTCACATATACACATGCACTGAAGAAAAGGAAGCATAGTTAATCTTCTTGGAAGATAGTTTAGTACTCCTATAAAGCAGATATGATGATCATTTGATGTATCAACTTTCCTAGGCTACAACTTCTTTACTTAAACATTAATCTAGCTGTGTCTATGACAGCATCCCATAAAAGTGATTAAAGTTGCTTATCAGTTGACTTTAAACGACACATATTATTTCAGGTTATGCAATAAGTTTGATTCAGTCAGTTGTTTATTATTGCTTTGTTACCTTTATTTTTGAACTTTTAAGTCGGGATTTCTTTGCGTAGTCCTGGCTGTCCTGGAACTCACACTGTAGACCAGGCCGGCCTCAAACTCCGAGATCTGTCTGCCTCTGCCTCCAGAATGCTGGAAGTAAAGATATGCACCACCTCTGCCTGGCTGATTTAGTTAAAGGCTTTACAAACATAACAGAGGCCTTTATGAATAGAAACATATTCCAGCTGTGAACAACAGTTTCAGATCATCCCACTACCCTTTCTGACAGCCTGTTTTATCAAATTTGGACCATTCTAACCAGCCCCACAATATTATAAGATGATTAGTTGCAGTGCATATCCTAATATGTGTCTATTATTAGTTCTACTTTTATGATTGTAGAGAAAATAATCAGTTGAATAAGAGAGGGGTTATCAGAAAGTAGAGAAAGCAGAAGTGTACTTCTTGGGTTAGAATCTATACCACAGCATTTTAAATTTCACCATTGACTTCATTCACCTTCTTGTACAAAACAATAAAATGTAGATTTTTCTAAATGGAGCAATAGCATTAAATATTCCTATGAAGACTTTCATTATGAGGGATTTCTGTTCCTGCATGAGGAACGAAGAAAGTGGAAGTCACAAGGGAGAAGCTCCAGACCAAGAGAAGAGGAAGAAGCAAACAATGCTTCATTTTTACTCTTAAATGCCACGGGGCTATCTCCCTTTTCTATAGAACAAACAGCAGCCCAGCCAGAACCAATATTCTCCATCCACATATCATTGCAGTCCTGATCATTATAATTTTGCCTTCTCCCAAAAGTTAAGACTTGCCCAGAATATTCACCTCATAAGATTTCATTATGGAAAGGATAGAGGCTCTACAGTGACCTTCCATTCTTGGAAAAAGTTTCCAAACTCAAGCAGTCAGAATTGGGATGGAATACCTGATATTAATTTTTACAATACCAATAAATATATGTACAGATGTGACTTATGAAAAAGAAAGGAAGAAAAAGCTAGTCTATATATGAAGTTGGTCTCCATTTCAGTCTATCAAAAGCAAGTATGGTATATAATTTAATTTGGTAACCAATTCAAAGTTTCAAGCTCGCAAGAGATCTCCAAATATATCCCATGATTTTCAGGTGTTTCTCTAGATGTGGTTGCTTTATTGTTTCTGTAATTCAGATTTCTGTGAATGAAGAACAGATAATCTCATTCTGAGCAGAAAAGACAAAGATAAACACCCATGAGGTCATATATATGAAAACCCTGTACAGTCAGTCATCTTGCCCTCTTGCTTATCCAGGAAGCACCTCACATTATAATTATTTAAGAATTGATTCTGCCTGCAAGATATGCTAGGTAATGGTGGCACAAAGCTAGTGAGGATGGTCAACTAACATTTGATTTGACTGAAGTCCCACTCCACAAGATGCCATGCATACCTGACACTGCTTGGATAATCAAAAAACAAAGAATAGACAGCCCAGGGACCTAGGCTGACACCAAATACTACAGGTCTTAAAAAGTAAGTGATAAAATGACTCTAATGACATTGTGCTATATCCATAAATCAGTGCCTTGCTCAACCATCATCAGAGAAGCTTCCTCCTGTAGCAGATAAGAACAAATGCAGATTCCCATAGCCAGACCCTATGCAGAGAGTAAGAGACCTTGGAACACTCAGTCCTAAATGGGTATCTCCATTAAATCCCTCCCCTTGGGGCTCGAAGAACCCCATAGAAGAGGAGGAAGAATGAGTGTAAGAACCTAGAAGGATGGAGGATACCAAGAAAACGAGGCCCTCTAAGTCAAGTGAATGTCATGACCTACATGGGCCTGCATCAGTTGGAGGACTAGACCCAAAGAATGAGCAAACGCATGCTCCCATCCGTAACCTAGAAGCAATTTCTAGCTGATAACCACTTGCAAATGAAAATTTAGTTTCCTCAAAAGGGAGTCTCACTGGGGGAAACAAAGTACTCTTGAGGGTCAGCTGCATGCTCAGCAGTAGATGGCCAACAGACAATGGACTGGAGAGTGTCTCTGGAGGTTCCTTGTCTCATAATGCCATGTCAAGGATATCCTTTTATTTTTATTTTAATATTATTATTTTTATTTCATTTTATTTATATTTTTTCTCTCTTTTTACCCTATAGGTCCTTTGTGGATGTACTATGGATTCCAGTTAATTGATTTTATGGGATTTTTTTTTAAGTGTGAGAATGAGTGAGACTCTGTTTCTTCTGTCTTTTCTTGGGCTCTTTTCTTTCTGTTTGTTTGTTTTGTCTAAACAGTTTTTATTTTGTCTTATTATATTTTATTATCTTATAGAAACCTCAATTATCCCATGTTATGTGTCTCCTCAAAGTAGACACATTTCTGTTTTTAAGGGAAGCTCATGAGCAAAAATATACAGAAACATCCCATCAGGCACTAGATACTGGCAATTTCTACTTAGAGAGAAATACTGTTACCTAGCATATTAAAAAACAAATTGGATTTACCTATCAAAAAATAATCTTATGGTTGTAGTATCTCATTATATAGGCTAATAACTATTTAATTAAAACATGGATTTACAGATTCCTGACATCATTTTTATTTGAATCTTCAGCTAAGGTCCTTCCTTGCCTGGATTATTGTAAAATGGACTGAGGACATGGCCAATGGCATGCTATGCCCATAATAAAGAGACTGAGGATGAGAGAGTACACAGTAGAGTCACATTTAAGAACTGCCTTGTTCATTTCAGAGTATGGCTACATGAATCATCTCCTGGTTGCACAGGAAAGTTTCCATTAGTTATTCTGTAAAATTACATGGTGCTTTACCTCCAGAGATCTCAAAGTTCTTTTCTGGTGTTCATTTGTCAATAGTCCAATGCTAGTGATCCTGCTGTTACCCAGAGGAGTCTATTCTAGCACTCTTTCTGTGGAAGCCTTTCATAAGCCTTATGACAACCCAAGGTAAGAAGCATTAATAATAACTCCAATGTTCTTTTGCCAAGTGCTTACTTAGCTAACAAGCAACATGTATATGAAAAGAACAGAGACTGCTTTGAAAGAATTGCAAACTCAGGGATAATATATTTACATCCTTCTGAAATCTACTCAAGTTTTCATTCAAGGACTTAGTTAATCACACTGGACACTTAGTGCCGGCTACAATATACTCAGTAAAGGTTAAGTATAAGCTATAGTACATATGGGAATCCAACCCTTTATTAGTTGTTGGGACTTAGAGCAAACCATTTATCTTTTCAACTCTTGGTTTTTCTATTTTTTAAAAACAAATAGGATATTTTCCATCTCTATATGTAAGGATTAATGAGTCAAGATGCATGAAAGCATTTAAAACTGTGTTTACTCAATATAAATTATTAGTTTAAAAATATCATCTTTAGACTGAGAACTATTTCCTACATATTTAATAAACTAGGTAAAAACAATACTCACATTTGATAAGTTATAGTTAGATTCTTCTGCGCAAAGTTTTTCTTAATATAATCCATAATTTTGGGCCACTCAAAAGAGTATTAAAGGCAGACTTGGAGTCTTAAAGTTTTGCTTTTGAGTACCCACCTAGTGACTTTTATCTTACCGTGATAAAACATTCACCAAAAATAAGTTGGGGAGGAAAGAGTTTATTTTAGCTTACAGGTTATAGTCTATCATCAAGGGAAACACAAGCAGGAACTTAAGGCAGGAACCTGGAGGCAGTGAAGAAAAGATCACAATGGAAAGTGACTTACTGGCTTGCTCGGCTACCTCTCTTCTACAACCAAGGCATGCTTCCCCTGGGATGGCACTGGGATGGTGTTATCCACAGTGAGATGAACCCTCCTACATCAATCAGTAGTCAAGAAAATGCCCCTAAAGACATGCTTACAGTCTATCTGGTAACGGTCACTCCTCCATTGAGTTCTCTTTCCTAGTTATGTCTAGTGCCCAGAGACAAAAACTCATCAGTTTAAACACAATAGGACAAATCAAGTAAAAATTAAGCAAGTTTATAAATGTTTCTTCTTAGAAAACAATGGGTCATAAAAGAAAAATATCAAACTTGGACCAACTAAAACATTTCATCCCTACTGGCTAGCATTCACAGAGCTAGAAGGTTCCATGTAAGTTACAGTGGGAAAAAAAGGCATCAACAGTCTTATCCAGCCATGAACTGTACAATATATCATGAAGACTAGTATAGCAAGATATAATCACTTACCTGTAATATGTAACAATGGCACATATGTTACAGAAGTATCCAACTCTTTGTAATTTCATTTAAAGCTCAGACTATACAATAGGACCCATGCTTGCTACCATTAACCAGGCTAAAACTCATGCCTTGCTAGATCTTAGGTCTTAGCAAAAAACCCACTATTATTATTCTGCTAAATGGACATAGCAATAAACTATCCCTATATTTTAACTTTATACCCATAGATTTGTACATCTTTCAACCCTCATCAGAAAAGTTTTATGCAGTAGAAGGTGATTAATACAAAGACCTACTGTGGGTTAGTGTTCAGCGAACAAGAGGCTGGGGAGTGTTCAACTTAAATGAGATGTCTATATTACAAATCCTTCGCATAAGGCTCTGTGATTATCACAAAAAAGGGGATGAGAAACATTGTAAGAACCAGAAGCGATAGATTTCTGTAGCAAAACAGTGCATGCCTGACACAACAGTACAGTTTTGCACATGAACACACAGTGAATGGGACAGCAGACGCCTGCCTTGCACAAGATCAAGCCAACCAAATACAAGCATGAATAAGGGCTGGAGTTCATGAAGGTGCACCCCTATTTAAGGATCTATTGGCAATTGGTAGCTGGTGGGGAAGGAGTCAGTTTTCTTTAGGGATACAGGCCCTGAGGATTTAACCATGATCCAATAGGTTGTCACATGCCTATAGATAATGCTAAATGAGGAATGGGGTTTGGAGTTGAATGGGAAAAGTAGGGGTTAGAGGAATAATTGGGTGGGAGACAATAGGTGATAGATAAGTAATATATTTGAACTGGACTAATCTGTGGCAGGAACACCATTAAGTTAGAGAATATATGATTAAGGGAGAAATGTAAGTACGTCCACCAGCAATCTGTTAGCATAATGATACATCTCAGGGCTTCACAATGAAGAAAATTAGTTTTATTTATCCCTTTAATCAGAGTGCCATGAAAAAATACTTTGTTGCTTTCAAGGGCAAGGCCACAATAGTCTGAAGTCCCACCACCACCACCAATCCCTGCATCATCTTCCATTATTGTCGCAACATGGAACAAATTTCTAACATGTGGACCATTGGGAACACGAAAATCATGTCTAAAATAGGACACAACACAAAACATTATTGCTGAATCTCCATCTCTGAGAGTCTTCCATATAAAAATGACTGGATAACAGAAAAAAAAGTCCAAAAATTAAAAATGAAAGAATAAAACTTGGTATAGCAGAAGTTTAAGGAATGAGGCTGGGGGGATTCTTTATTCCATGGCCATGTGTTAAAAGTCCCCTATGCCCCAGACACTATATTAATTTCTAGGGATACAACAGAGAAAAGAATCTACTGTTATCGTTTTTGTGGACATTATAATCTGCTATGGAAAGCAGAGTAGAAAGTGAAAACTACAAAAGGAGGTGTGGGGTGTTGCTAAAGAAAATTGTCAACCACAACAGGGAAGTTTTATCACTAAGAAACTTGCTTTTAAATTACTGGAAAAGTATAATTCACAAAGAATCAGGGATCGGTGGATACATTTCTACTCTTGAGAGCAAAGCTATTTTATTGTGGAAATTTCAGTGATAAAACTGGACATGTTAATAGCTTTAAGAATAAAAGTGTAAAATTAAAAACACCTTTGAACAAATTTAACATTTGAAAATATGTAGACTTCCCTTAAACTGAATGGTCTTTCCACTCTCCTAGGCATTTATATGTCTCCTCTATCCTTGAACCTCAACCTCAACACATTGCTCATAGCTAGTGTTCAGTGAGGTAAATTATGAAGACTAGTTACTTTTTGTCATACAATGTTATACCAATGAAGTTTCTCTATAGCCTGCCTAAGGATTTTCTCCTTGTCTGGTACTCATTCCTAAAGGCTGTGTAAGTCCTGTGGAAGATCTAGTCTTATCTGAGGCATCCTCATAATTCACAGGACCTTTAAGCATAGTTGGATAGATTGTGTTAAACCCAAATCTTCTCAGGTGAGCTACAGGTCGAATCTGGGGTCTACACCACTTTCCCATTTTAAGTCATAATGCAAGATACAGTTTTTAAAGAAAACTGCGGCACTTCTCAATTCACGTTGTCGTCTTGATGGTACAAAGTGTTGGTATCTCTAACTGAACACATTATATTTAAATAGGAACAATAAAGAAATAAAATGCAACAAAGTAGAATTTACAGAGACAAGGTTTCAATCAACAGTGTTTTGTTTTACAGATAGGAATATCAGTAGAGATCTGGGGATGCTTTGCATAAAAGGGAGAAGATGAATAATATGGTCTCCAAATATTAACCAATGTGAGACCAAGCGTTTCTATTTACCGTCTGGAATTTCTGGGACGTGCAGAGCTTCTGAATTCTTCCCAAATTGCTATTAACAAAATGAGCTTTTATTTATTTGCGCAGAAGTTTATTTTGATAGAATTCTTGTACTAGAAATTGTGGTGTTTGTAGCCATGCCCAGTGCAGTTACTAACACAGGAAACCATTATAATCTCAGTGCAAATGCCACTGCACCCATGAATGATTATTTTAATACTGTGTTATTTAGAATACATTTCATTTACTTTAAAAACCACAGTTCTGAAATCATTCTGATTTTAAAAACCTGGCTTGGAGCCTGAAGCTCATAAGCACTTAGTTATTAAATGCCATTAGCAACATCAGGGAAAGCCAGGCACAGAAAGGGGAGCTACAGGAAAACATTCAGAAGACACCTTCAGAGCAGAAATGGAGACTGAATAACCTGAAGCTTTGAGCAAAAGCTGTGGTCATTACAATGATAAAGACAATTACTATGCACCGAACCTTTAGAAATTCCCAGACACACCTCCTAGACATACCATCATCTTATTCCTTAGAACAAAGAAATGAAGTGACTTCGTTAAACTTCAAATTGAACCTTCATGGTTAATTTGAATCCAAATAAAATATCCTTCAAGGCATGCATGTACTTTCTCATGTTAGCACCCCATTCGCAGATACCTGTTTTAAAGTAGCTACAACTCAGAGTTCCAAAAAGCAATCAGCTGTTCATAGGTGAATACAGAGAAAGCTAAAGCTTCCTGACAATACTGCTCTCATATCTCCAGTCCCTCCCTCCCAAAACAAACCAGAAAATATTAAAAATATATTCTGGTCTACCTCTCTGTCAGGTTAAATGGAAACTTCCTGGTTGTGGTTTTAATTGGAAATGGAACCTTTCCCTTGCTGTCCAAATTTATTACAGTTACACATCACCCCCAGATTTTCATCTAAGAGACAAGTCATTCCAGTGATGATAGATGAGGCAGTGTTTATATATCATCTTGCAAAGTAAGCAGAGGGACTTCCAGTTAAATAGCTCTACACAACTATGGACAAACTCCACTAAAGAAAGACAGTGAATTTGGAAAATAATTATGTATGGCTAATTACTAATTATAATTTAAAAACTGTAAATTTTAAATTTTAAAACTCTAAGAAATATATATATATATTTCTTACATATACACACACATGCATATATATATATATCCTAGCACACCTTTCCATTCAGATGGTCAGTTCCAAAGGGACACTCTTTTTTTGTTTTTAAGTATAGAATAGAGTTTATTTAGGGCATGGGGAGGGGGTTAAGGGAGTAGTAGAGGCAGAGAAAGGCAGAGAGAGTAGAGAAGTAGAGGCCATGACCACATGTAGAGAAGAGGGAAGGGAAGGGGAAAGGGAAGAGCCCAAGAGGGCAAGAGAAGGGGAAGGAGAAGAGAGAATAAGAGCTGAAGGGACACTCTTAAAATATATAGTCCCTGTATGAAAGCCCAGATAAAATTTGTATGTGGCTGGGATAGATGTGTAGCTGTCCCAATATCACCCTTCTTGCCTTTTGACTTACCATGATGAATATTTATTAGGGATGCTATACAACCTCCAAGTGATTTACTGTTAAATAATTTAAACATATGAAAAAAATCAATAGTCATGGTACATACAGTTTTATCAAGAATTCTGGGTTGATTGTGCTTTCTGTGAGAGTTCATAAGCTCTGGCTACAAGTAGCTCCCAGAGTTAAGAAAATACATGAAACATAATTTTCTCTATATATTGAACGGCATAACAGGGAGCAGCACATAAGCAAAGAATGCAGACCAAGGCTTAGAATCGTTTGTTAAGGAATACACAATAGGGTACGATACGTGATGAAAGTATACATGGTCTCCAACACAACACACTAGGTTCCGTGTGGATACTTTAGAAAAACAAAGCAAAACTAAAATCTTTCCAATGTGCACCAAAGCTCTGGTAAAGGTCTTGTGTGTATGTGTGAGTGTGTTTTGGGGGGGGGGGAGTTAGTGGCTTTAACTGATAGGAGGAAAGGAACTAAAAATATAAAAAGGAAACTTCTTAAATTCCTACAGACAAGCATAATACATACACACACACACACAAACACAAATGTACATATGCTCTTACATACTGGTGTTGATAAGAAATGTTGTTCATAATAAATGTTATTACCATGTCAATATATTAGCAATAAATGTTAATATGAACAAACTAGATTGTATAGATACCTGCATAATTTAAAATATAATGCAGAACGACAAAAATCAAATTATTTAGACAGATTTTTAAAATCCAATATTAAGACTATATATTGTTTTTAAATATGTAAACTCAGTACAAAATGTATGAAATCATTGATTAGGAGGAAATACCAAATCAAGACAAGAATTTTCTTTTGATGAAGGACAGACATAAGGAATCAATCAAAGTTAGGGACTAATTAGATAAACTCCAGCTCGGCCTATCATTTCTAGTTTTATAATCCAGAAAAACAAACAAGTGGTATGTTATCACTACAAATTTTAAGTGATGCTTGCACATGTACTGATTTTATTAGCTAGGTGTTTTTAATTTAAAAAATAAAATGTTCATGTTTTTTTTAAGATTAAGTACCTTCAAATGTTAAGGACTCACAGAACAGCCAATTCTGTTCCAATAAGAAGATGTGTATTAAATAATAATCTTAGATATAGTTACATTACCAAACCTATCTTTCAATTTACTTCATTTCTTCAACATAGGTTTTTTAAAACCATACAAAACATAATTCCTGCCCTTAGGAATATATATTCTGGAAAGGAAAAATTGGTCAATCCATGACAAAATAAGTAGTTAGCTGTAGCTGGACCGACATCAGTCAGAAGGTAAAAAACAAAGAATAGCCTCCAACCATCTGTCCAATTGACTGCGCTGTCCTGACTATTTAATGTTTTTAATCAAATTCTGCAAGAAACAGAGTGCAAAAAAAAATATCAAGTATGCTTGGGAACTGGTAAAAGGATGCAGAGAAGAATGTTAGAGATGAGGATCGGACAGGCTTCCTCAAGAGGATTTTTAAAAAATTGACCTGACTTAATAGTGAGAACCTGCTGTGGGAAGTTGCTTAGAATCCAGAACCCATAGGCATTTCATCCTGAACACACAAGATGACCTGTAATCTTGAAAGTCAAGCAAGCACCAATCTGATTGTAGGATGGGACAATGTCCTCTTTGGAGCTCTGATGTTCTGAGACCACCCAAGCTGAATTACATCCTATGATGTAGTTTGGGGTTCAGGCAGGGCCAAGTGGGTCATCTGCCAGTGCTGTCCTGTGTCCCCAGATCCCAGCCCCATCAAAAAGGCAGAAATAAACTGTTAGGAGGGACTTGAGGAGAGGTTAGTTGGAAAAGGCCTAGTGAGGAAGGACCAGAGCTCTGGGAGGTTGTATATACCTTATAGGCAATGGAAACAGGCTAGATTTCTTTTTGAATGAGTACAGTGTTATAGGATGAAACAGAATAAGGAAGGGATCGAAAGAATCAAATTTTTAAAGTTGCAGTTTATCCTTCTACATCTATGGGAACTGGTTCTAAGATTCTTTGTAGGTACCAAAGTCTATGTATGCTTACATCCACTATATGAAATGGTGTATTGTAACTATTCATAGTTCTCTGTGTATTTAAATCAGCTTTAGATTAGGCACTATCATGTGGTACTATGGAGGTAACTATTCTGCACTACTATTTAGGGAATAATGATGTGAAAATATCTGTACATATTTAGGACAGACAAGATCTTTGACAAGTTCTTTTTTTAAAATCCCAATTGGTTGGTCATTTAGATATAAAATCTTAAGTTATGGAGAGACAAATATACATAAAAACACACAATTATATATTATATCACATATCATGGCATATTACAAAATGTGTATAGTTGTGTTAATAGAACTAGGGATAAAACCATGGAGGATAATTTAGAGATACCACAGGGTTCATCCTGACTATGAGGATTGGTTGAGACTAGTTCTTGACACCAGGAATGGTGAAAAATGGTCAGATTTTCAATATATCTTGAAGCTTTTGCTAACAGGTCCTGCTGGTATGTGTTATTACAGAGGAATTGAGGAGGATTCCTAGACTGTTTACTCTGAGAAATAGATGAATATAAGCTGCCATTTACAGATAGGGAACAAATGGAAGCAGAACCGATTTGGGGAGAAAAAAATTCAAGACTTCTATAATAAACCTGTTAGACTTTCAATGTCTAGCAGAACTTCCAGACAGAGACACTGTGTTGGCAGTCTGCTCTAGGACAGTGGTTCTTCTTGAGACTGTAAAACAAACAGAAGCATCAGGCCAACCACTTTTCTCAACACATCACCTGCAGTGATAGATGCTGCTAACTAGTCAACAATTATTCTGGTGTGAGATGGTGTGAGTACTGTGTGTTCTCAGCTCTCTGTGTTTTCTAACAGCCGATTTCCATTTTTATGAACATGTTAATGGAAAAGAAAGCAAGAATGGAAACAAGCACTGTTGATTGGCTCTCTTATCCCTGAACAAAGACTCTCATCACATTATGTGCGTTTCCAACATTCGGTGCCCTCTGTTTACGGAATCCAATTTTCTGAGTTTATTTCAGATGAAAAAGGCCTTTTAAATAATAAAATCATAGCATTCTAACTCACAGTCCACATCATAAATGTAATTTTTAAAGGGGGTTCATAGTGGCGTCATCAAATACACTACAAATAAAATTAAGAGGGAATAAAATAGTTTAGAGGCAGACACAGGTGTCAAGTTGGGGTGCCCGCATTTATTGCATTCCTACTCCCCAGATGGAAAAATTGCTTAGCCTCATGCTTCACTCACTTTACCTGGTAAACAAGGATAATGACAGGATTGAAGATTATAGGAACAAGCCACGGTAAGTGTTTTATACGAAACTGAACACCAAGAAGTTCTCTATCAAATCAACATCAGCTACATGTCATATTTGTAAAATGCACTATACATATCACAGTGTACCAGCCATTTAAAAAGCACCAACTCCCATGATGGCTAAGCACAGCGTTATTGTGAGCCAGATAATACTCCTATTAATATGAATTCCTTATATAAGAGGCTCTGTTAAAAGTTTGGAGTAAAAATCCATTTGACCTAGTCTATATATACACAAACAACCTTGGATTAAGATATAGGTTATTAGCTGATTTTATCTGTATCATACACAGGCCTTTTACTGTTAACAAGTATAGAATTAGCTGGATTCTCTTCTCTGGATACAGAGACTTCAAATCAACCACAGTTTAAATGGCCGTACTCTATCTAATTGATCAAACAAGTCACAGCTTTTGAATTCACTTGCAAAAAGAATGAGGAAAACTATTGTAAATTTCAAATGACCTATAGACCTCAGCTCTCCATGTCTGGTTGGCAACATTTACTTTTATACATCCTACATTCTTGTCATCTAGCACCTATACAAGCCCTAAAATATCTTTCTTTGAAATACAGAATCCTTCCTCTAGGAGGGGCTGTGGTCTTCTCAGCTGGTTTCATCGTCCTCACACTTTTCTACCGAAGCACTGAGTCTCCCTCATTCAGATCAACACCAAGGAACTGCGACCAAGCTGAAACACAGGATTAACTTCTAAAACCTACGTGGAAGTGTAGTTGATCTCTTCATTTTATCATTTCCATGGAAGAACAAGATCAACAGCAAAGGAACAAAAAGTTCCATGAGAAGGCAGAAAATGATTGGCTGACATGACCTGATGATAATGTCAGCAGCTGGACCTCTCGGTGGACATTGACCTTCTGGAAGAAAAGGGCTTTTTCTTTGTACGGGAGAATTCTCAGCTCTACTCTTCATTTAATATTTTAGAAGTCAGCTTCAAAGTAGGTCAAAAAATGAAAACCAATTCTGGTTTCTTTCTCAGCTCACACCTTTAATTTCCATGGAATAAACACTATGTGAATCTGTCTATTCCCAGCAAGAGAAGAAGGAACTGACCACCTGCCAATCTCAGGAACTTATTTTCAAATATGATGCTTGTGCAACTTTTGGCATTTCCCCCCAAGTGTACACAAAGAAATTCTAAAAGTTAAAAAGGAAAATGTCGATTGAAAAAAAGATCTGTATTCCCATTGGTCTGGCAAATTAAAACCTAAACAAATTTCACACCAGCAGCTTCATACAAAGAATATGTTGTTTGCAATTGCTTCCAACAACACAGATTCTAGGAGAAAATAAACTCTTTGCTTAAGGAAAATATCAATTTTGCGAAGTTTCTACATTATGCGAGGAGACATAGATGGGGGCTCTTAGAAGCATCTTTGCTAGCCCACAACTGTGGAAGCCTGCCATCAAAATCCAAGGCAGAAATTCGGGGTGTTTCTAGATTGAAAAGCATGGAAAAATCCCTGAAGCAAAGTCTTGCCTTCAGGCAAAAATGATGCTCACTCTTGGAACTGAATAACAAAACTGAAGTTGTGCATGGAAAGGTTTGCGTTTACATGTGTATATACACATACATTCTTTTAAATTGGTGTCTTCTGGAGGGAAAAAACAAAGATAAAATTACAAGCAACAAAACTACCATAGTTGGAAATGAAGACATGCAATGGACAAAAAACTCAGGCACCAGCCTTCACACTAGGAAAAGAAAAGCAATAAACGCAAGTTTAATAAAACAAAGTGCCACTCATCTCCAAAATATGTTCTTATCTCAGGGTGAAATTTTAAACATTATAACAGTAGAGGAACAAGTGGAAGAAATGTGGATAATTTGACCCACATTTTCTTAGCTAATTGTATCTTAAATTTTCTAAGCAAAAGTCTTATAATAAAAAATTGCAAGGATATTTTCAAATATTGTTAAGGCTCTGATGATTTGCACATTTCCATAGCATATGGATGATTTTGATGATGGTCTGTAACTAACTTTCTGGTGGGCAATTTACCAACATTGTCAAGAGTCTTCAGGTATAAAAACCCAATCACCTAAATTTCCATAAATAGAAGGATAAATGAAAAAAATTCATAGAGTAAAAATGCTTCACAATAGTATGTATAAAATTATAATATTGAGTTAAAATAAGAACTTGTGCAATGATATATACAATATTTTCATAGTTGTTCAAACATATAAGCAAGTTCTAAAGACCAATAATACCACACATATTCTGGGGTTCAGATTCAGGATAAGAAATAGCATACCAAAAAGCTAAATCCTATATCGTAAAAACTTCTGTTCTGGCTATGATATGGATAAGGTATGTTTACTGAATTCTTATATAAAATGTGGTTATCATTGTGGGCCAGTTTAAAGCCACAGACTCACAGTGTACATGGCATGGTTTATTTGTCTTAAGGATTTTGTTTAAAAAATGGTCTCCTGGATTTATTCTGGATGTTCAAACTAATTTTGCTGCTACCTTTGTGGGATCTTGAAGTCCAAAAAAAGGGAGCAAGGCTCAGGGACAAAGACCGGCCTGATTCCTAGGACACTTCCTTTCTCAAGACTGACATGCAGATTGCCTCTCCAGTGAGTTACCATTCCATCCTTGAGAACACAAGAAGATGGCCCTTCCTCTTGATTTCAACCCAAGACACAGAGACACACTTTCATTCAACCCTGAAGTTTCAGTCTGTGGGAGACAGGTCTGTTAAGTTAAATCATACTGCTCTGATGAACACAGAAGCATGAGTTTTTCTAGGTAGGAAGATACACTATGGCAAAGTTATATAATGGGGTATCCAGATCTGTTAAAATCACAGTTTGAAGAGTGCATGATAACCGAATGATGAAAGTGTAATACATAAAAATAAAGGGCGAAAAAGTAAATGTGATATGATTCCAATTTTATAAGGTAAAACACGTAAAATATCTAAGGAGAGACACCTAGAATTTTTTTCAAAGGGATTTCAGTATTATATGTTATATTTTATTGTCTCTTCCAAATTACGTGTGGTATCTAACAATTATTCATCTTATTTTTTTAGTGGTTCGGGAAATGAATTCAAGGCTTTGCACACTGTAAGAAAGCAATCTACCACTGAGCTACATCTTCAGCCCTCCTCATACTTGTGAAGTGGCACAAGGTGACTTTCATTCCTCATGTGTTCTGGAGGATATGAGATATCCTCTTGTTATTTACCAGGTCACCAGACTGTCATTGAAATGCAACAGGGACTATCTCTTCCAGTCAGCCTTTCTTCCACTTTCTATTCTGATAGAGTTAAACATTACACATTTAGCTACTAAATAGTGTTTTCTAAGTAGTTCTTTGACACTGTGGGAAATTACATTCTGCCTTTAAATTCTGACTTCTGTTAATCTCTGTCTTCTCTTCCCCTGACTCCATACATACTGCTTTGCGTCCATACCATTCCATTCTACTCTCTTTGAGAATAGCCTCCAGCTAGGGCTTGATGTAATTCTCACCACTACCACTAGGGATCGCATGGGCTATTTGTATTTCCTATTGCATCTGCACCTAGTGATCTGGAATAATGTGAGTAATACAACTAAGACAAGAGCACTTATAGACGTAGAAAATACGAACTCAGTGTGGGCCAGACGGCTCAGCGGCTCAATGGGTAAAAGCAATTGCTGAGCAAGCCTGAGGACCTTGGTTTAATCCCAAGGACCCGTGGTGGAAGGACAGACTCAATGCTCAAAATTTGTCCTTAGAACTCCACAGGTATGCCCATGTGTTCCCCCCATGAATAATATTAATAATACTAAATAAATTAACTTATTTTTTTCTGAAAAAGAAATCCAATTAGGTAACAGTAAATAACATGTAACTGTATTAGTTTTGCTATCCTGGCCATAATCATTACAGTCTCCTTCTCATGACCTACTCCATCCCCAAAACTATGGCTGCCATACCAAACCAATGCAGATTCAACTCAAGTGCAGAAGTTCCTTTCCTATCAGGTTGCTAGGCTTAAGTCCACTGTAGATGCTATAAGGACCTAATGGGAAGAGTTACGAACCATGTAGAATACATTAGACTTGATGCCTTACCTAAAAAGGAGCTGCTGTGAGCTCCTCAGAAAGAGGTTATTTGATGAAGTAATATACCAGAAACACTGATAATCTGTGGAACTTAATCATTTCAACATGAATTAGGTATCCCAGACAAATAAGTCTAAAATAATAAACTAATAGCCAAGAAGTGCTAATGAAAACAAAACCAAAAACCTCCAATCTGCCATAATTTAAGGGTTGAATCAGTTCAAATGAAAGAGTCACTATTATTAAAACTTCATTGACTTATAGAATTATGAAAAAACCATATTTTGGAAAACTGATATTGATCCTTTTACCCTGAAAAATGTAATAGAGTTTACCAAATTACTTTTTCAAAGGTCACCTGATAGCCATCATATGGGAACCTGAGATGCTGTCAAATCAGAAACTTAAGCTAAGGATAGCCCTGAACTGCTTGCCCCACTGGTTCCTTCGAAAACAGAAAACAAAAGTTTCCTATTTTCTTTGACTCTAATGAAATATGCTCTATCCACAATGCTTACAATAATTATTTTTTTCTTAATAGGAGTATATCTGGAAATCACACAATACGGAATGATCATTAACAGACCTGCTAAGGTCCTTGAATGAATGCCTACTGAGAACACAGGCACACATTAGTATATTTTCTCAAGAAAAATCCATTTCCATTTCACAGTCTGACATTTTATTTAGAAAAATTATGCCCTTTCTTTTAATTATTCCAGTAAACATAATGAGGGTGTCGCTAAATACACCTCAGAGGACTTTATTTTCCCCATTTTTTAGTCATACGAGTGTATTTGTAATTAAGGGCATGCTGCATTAATGATGCCGCAAGTCTCCGTGGTAAACGTTTAATGTCCGCCTCATAACATTATGCCAAAATTACATGCACAAAAGACTTTTTAATAATCTTTGTTTTCTCATTCAGCTTTGATTGTCTCTGGAATCCACGGCAGCACTCGGGGGCTCCCGTTTCCACAGCCATCAGCACTTCTGCCCCGTAAATTGTTCAAATGTGCATGGCCTCTTTCATCTGCAGGCTTCCTTTCAATGCTTCTGTTTAAGTTACACAGAAAATTGGCTGCAAGCTGGAGATAATTGCAGATAATTTTTCCATTTTTAAGCCACTGGGGTGTTGCCTGGGGGACATGACAGCTATGTTTATCTAAACACAAAGACCAAGTCACAGCTCTGTGTTGTGGGCTTCAGCTTTGCACACAGGGATCAGGTGATCCTATCTGCTCCTTATGCAAATGAAATCATTGTCACCAGAAGACCTGTGTCATCTGACAGAGGCATGCTACCTGAAGCTTGTATTGTGGCTGAAAGGACAGGATGGAAGCCCAGAGGTTACCTCTGCTGTAAAAGCAAAACATTCAATCCTGTGGCTCCCAGATTCCTCCCCTTTAGCAAAAGCAGTACTTGGTTTTTTGTTGTTGGTGTTGGTTTTTTGTTTATTTGGTGTTTGTTTGTTTTTTTGCCACAGTCAACTTAAAAGGAATATATTCAATTAAAAAGAGAACAAATCATTTTCAAAATAAATAATTCATATACATGCATATATGTATATGATATTCACACACATATGCCCTATATTCATATATAGTCTTGACTGACACTATCACAGACGGACAAAAATTTTTTCCATTATACTATTGCTCATAAATGTTTATGCAGCTAAAATATAAGCATTTTAGATTATTGGTCTAGAAGATTTATTAGATAGAACATCCAGGTTAGCAAGCAGAGATGCAGAGATCTATTATTAAATAGAATCATAAGCTGTCCCCCCCCTTAAAATTCACTCCATATTAAAATAGATGCAAAATGCATGGATGGTCACAGGCATATGCTGATAGAGCAAATACTGAGAGCAGCACCACAGATTTTCTGCGCAATCCCAATGAACGTCCGCTTTATGTTAATAGCATTCTCTGGGAATTACAGAACACTTCCTAGGCTGA
Source organism: Tokudaia tokunoshimensis (assembly GCA_036184795.1). Lineage (NCBI taxonomy): Eukaryota > Metazoa > Chordata > Mammalia > Rodentia > Muridae > Tokudaia > Tokudaia tokunoshimensis. Next base: position 50,159,159 of record BTHU01000003.1, on the reverse strand, counting down.
ATGTATTCTCGGTGTCCAGAATCCCTGGAGTCATTGCTAATAAGGGTGTCACTGGCTGAGGAGGCAAAGTCATTTTACAGCAAACATTTACATATAGGGGCTAAGTAGTGCTTGTCCCTAGTTGGCAGCTCCAGTCTCCAGTGATGTAATAGACCATAACGACTCTGGAGGAGCTGAAATGCAAGCGAGTGTCAGTGATTGTAGGACCTGTAAGTCCTAACATAAGTGACTTTATGGATTCCCATTAGACTTTGGGCTAAGGAGCTCCTCAACAGGCCTGATATGACAGCATCCTGAGATGCTTTTTTACAGCCTGTGTCAAGAACTCTTACACTAAGGTGTTTTATAGAAAATCCACAATTGCTGAGGGGAGGTTTTGCTGTATTAGGCCATTATCATGGACTTGGCATATGTATACCAGTAGTCCCAAAGTACACACTTAAAGGAGATTATTAAATCTATTATGCCAATCATATGCACATTAAGGAATACAAATTAATGACTGGTAGGTAACTCAGAAATCTTGCACCCATCCCAGTGATATATTTAAGTCTACCAAGGCTTCTGAGTACCTCCATTGTAATACAGTACAGCTTGGGTGGGGCTTTCTATGAACACATATCTATAACACAGTAATACTTAGAACCAACCTATGAATATTCTTTTAATTCTCAATTCTCAAAGCACTTCTATCATCATTTAGCCACAGGATTAATAGGAATCGTCTCACTTAAGACCATGTCCCTGTGAAAGACTGGCCTGGGAAGTTCTGTAATGTGACCTTTTCTGCTTCGGTTGGGAGAAAATAAGAATATTGAAAGTGGAGGTCTTCATACGTTGGGCAGGAGAGATGCTGAGCAAATGTTCTCTGGCCAAAGCTGAGTTCACGGAAATAGCACATATGAATCATACCTCAAATTCCTCCTACAGCACCTGTGTGAGTAGAACCTGCACCTTGGCAAAGGCCATTAGCTAGTTCACTTCAGTGGGCAAGTTACTACGCAATTCCAGAAGAGGCATATTATTCTGCATGTCCCAGAAACTGATTGCTAGAGCTAGAGAGCTCTCGAGAAGAAAAGCTGACCCAGCATGCATGCGTACTCTGATGTAAGGAATGAAAGCTTGTATAACCTACAACCAAACAGTCATTTGACACCACATTTGCAATGAGATTTTAAATTTGACCTTTCATAAGTAATTACTAAAGACCTTATATAAAGGCAACAAGTGTCCCTGCTCTTTCCCAGATTTATTGGAGCTTTACTGATATGTTTGAATAAACTCCACTAGAAGCCCACAGGTTCTAAAATGCAACTTCTTTCAGAACTACACACCTGTTACCCAGAGAGACGGGTCTTCTCTTTGAAATATTTAGCCATTTAGGGCACTTTAGTCATAGTGACACCTAATAGCCAAGGTCTTTTTCTCACTCTCCACAAAATCAGGTTTAGACTATAATTCAAAGCAGTCCCCAAAGGCACTTCTGAAAAATGGCAAGCCCTTCGCTTTTAGATGAAAACACTCTTTATTGCTCAAAATTGTTTCCTGTTACAAAACCCTTTCTATCCTGCTCTGTCTGCAACAATCTTATGTTAATTTAACTCACTGGGGATTGTGAGCAGATGCTCCTTTGATTAATAGTTTCACGAGCCTGAAAATGCCAGGCCAGGTTCAAGATAATAAAGTCAGGTAAGATACTATTAAAATCGGCTACATGGTTATATCAGTTATGAGGAGAAAAATGGGGTCATGGTTCTTATATCAAATAAAGACTTCCTATAATAAAAAACCAACATCATAAACTAAATGAACACACTGACTCCATTCCTTACCACATTAACTTAAGTCTTATTAATCACTCATCTCTTTAATAACACTTTACAGGTATATTTTCTGCTTTGATTGTATGGAAATACAACGTGCTCCTCCAATCCTACCTTTCTCCTACTATACTTTCCACCTGAAAGAGGCTTTACATAGACCCCAAGAATAATGACTGTTATAACTCTTATTATTGTCTAAACTTTCATGCCCCCAGGCCATTGCTTTTCAGAAAATATACTTTTTAACATTTCATCTGGTAAATAAGCATTCCGGAAAAGTCCCTCAAAAAGTCTGCTGTCCTTCCTTTTGTTTTTCTTCTTGCTTGTCCTTTACCTGGGGCACTCCATCAGAGATGCTGCCTCATAAAGGAAACAGGAGAGCTCAACTAATCTTGCACTATAGAATTTGGGCCTGGCTTCATCTATATGTAAGAATAAAACTTTGTCTTCCTTAAATTGATTTACCAATGGATTTTCGTCTTTAACATAACCCACTTCACTAGGGCATGGTGGCATACACCTTCAGTCTCAATATGGGTAAGGCAGAGATGTGTGGATCTCTGAGTTTGTGTCTAACTTGGTTTACAGAGTGAGTTACAAGACAGCCAGGTCAACAGAGAGAAACCCTGACCCATATAAAAATAAAGAAAAGGAAAAAAAAATCAAACAAATAAAAACATAACCCAGCTGACCAAGCATTCCAGTTTCTATTCTAAAATTTAACCATTAATTTTGCTTTTTTATGTGTGTGTGTGTGTGTGTGTGTGTGTGTGTGTGTGTGTGTGTGTGTGTGTGTTCATATACACATATTGTACCTGTACCTGCCTCACTGAAACTTTTGGCTTTTGGCAAGCAGGAAGTTCCCATCTGTCAATCACATCTTGTGTATTGCAACCCAGATAGGACAAGCCTCCACTAAGAAGGCTCTCAGCACAAATCTGCTACCTGCAGAGTTGACTCTGCCAAACCCAGCCTTCACACTCACCACATCTGTTTGCCCACGAGATATAATGCCATTTATGTGAAATATTCTGCTCAAAAGCACTGCCTCACCATTGCACAGAACGACTCTGGAGGGTCTCCACAGGTGATATCCGGGGGATCCAGTTTCACTTTCAGATATTTTGTCATGTCCGTGGATTCCGGCTGGCAGGCCGTGTAATCCCAAACTTTCCCTTCTTCTGTATAAATCAGACTCTTACATACATCATAATGTCCCCACACTAAAAGGTACGGCTGCATCACAGAGGACACTGTAACCCACAGGGCATGGATCGACAGGAATCTTGACAAATACATCTCTAAAATCTTGGCAATCTTCGTGTCTTCTATGCAATCAATGTCTCTTTTAAATATACATGAGTATATTATGTGTGTGTGTGTGTGTGTGTGTGTGTGTGTGTGTGTGTGCGCACGCGCACGTGCGCACACGTCTATATGTATCTTTATGTAGGTAGGTCTGTAGATATATATATATATATAAAATAGGCTAAGGTCTCAAAGCAGATTCCAAAACCAAATGTTACAGATTGAAATATTCTAAGTGGTCAGGCATGCTGAGGACTTTGGTAGAAGCCTAACATGCTTATCTGTTAGGCGTTAGCAGCTTGCAGCCTTTTCTCCTCGTAGAACATATCTATTAGACTTTTGTGAAAGATGTCCAGGAGCAGATAATAATTTAGCAAAGTGATGGCTCTCCCATTGTACATCCGATAATCCTGCGTGCTCCTCGGCGTTCAGGGTTCATCAGGGCTGCTCAGATGAGCTGAAGTATCAGCATCAGAAGCAAAGGGATGACTGTCTATGGTCCTGTGTCTGTTTCCCATCAATCTTTTCTTTTCCCCTTCTGGCACCAGCAACCTTTGGAAACAATAAGAGTAAGAGTTACTTCCCTAGAATCAATGCATTAGAAAATGTATAGTATGTTGGAGGCTCAGTATGATATAAAGCAAATTGGTGTAATAGGGATAAACTTCTGTTAAAGCCTTGCTAGTTTGACCAGGGTACCCATTCCCACTGGGGAGCATTTTGACGGGGAAAAATCTGATTCTTCCATAAGAAAGGCAGATGAATTAAGTTCTAGGTGAGCTAATGGGAGAAGCAAGTATCTGGATTTAAATAGCTCTCTCAGAGCTAGCTAAAATCTCCCAAGAGAACAATAGGATAAAGAGAACCTTTGTAATGATGACGACAACTGCTTGTATGCCTTTTGTCTCTTGGCTAAGAGACCCTAAAGTTCTCCAAATTCCTTGTATATTTCTTAGCTTTTTGCTAGGGGTGGGTGAGTGAAAATTGATCTTCTGTCTCAGGATTTGTTCATTATACTGGAAGAATTTAACATAGTCGTATTTATCAAAAAAGATAATTAGCCTCTCTGAAAATACTCAAAAAAATTAAACCAAAGGGGCAAATATTCCTTTCATAAGACTCATCTATTTTCTTGCATCTTTTTTATAGCCGTCACATCTGCATGTGCAGTTACTTTCTGTAACAGAAGAAAATTTGTCCCAAAGGTGAATTTTATAGGCTGGTTTAAAATCAAAAGCGCCATAGTAAAGTATACAATTTAAAATGCACATATAAAACTAGCTGAGGGTGAGTTAACAGGCCATGAAGCACAATAGCAGGGCACTAATTCTAAGAGAAAATAAAATTTCCATTTCGACACACTTTGGATAAACTGAAAAGCAGCGTATGTAACTTAGAGAGGTTGTACAGGTCAATGATGAGTTCTACTAGCAACGGTTCAACTACTCAAATCTTAACAAATGTTAGTATTTGAATTCCAAGTGTGAAAGTATACTTTCTTAGTTATTGGTTCATCTTCCTAGCTCAAATTATTAAATACTTTCCAGTTTTAAAGTGACAAAATAAAAAGCCTGCAGCGTTGGAAAAATCCATTATAGACTCTCCAATTCATATTAAACAGTTTAAATAAGGAAGTTCACTATCTTCAAGCAATCTTATAAAGGGAATTCACTATATTTAAATAATGCACCATCTTAAAATGAACTAAGCCACAGAGACTATGAAATGCCAACAGATGGTTGAATTGTGTTTCCATAGCAAAGTAATTTATAATAATTGCTTTATGGATGCAAGTGCAATTTTCATTATATTCAATTCATAAAATGTTATCATACAGCTGCAATTTGTGATATTTTCTATTAGGAAAAGTGTTGAATATTTAAGTTCTCATGAAGCAATAATTAGCAGTATGTCTAAACATGTATAGACTACAGATTTAAATTTGCTGCTTCTTTGTGACTTTGACACTGTTCAGTGGCATGCATTTTGAAATCTTAAGCTAAAAAGAAAAGAAAATTACATCACTGGAGCATGTGTTGTGGCTACTCAAGCCTTGCTGCTTTTGTTTGTTTGTTTTCAAATTAATTAAGCTAATATTTTCAGAAACATCCAACACGTTTACGATGAATAAACTGAAAAGGTGTTAGGATGAAGGAAATGTACATTTCCTAGATTCATTTTTTTTCTCAGTTACATTTACTACATCACTATCAGAGGAAGCAGACACTTTGGAAACCAAAGACAAAGAGTGTGAGAGGTGAGGTTGTACAAAATCTACTAGTTCCAAAATTATTAACATCACCTTATTCGTTTCAAAAACCAGCAACTTGTATGCCAGGAACAATATAATCTAAAAGACTTGGACCCAATGGGTTTAAGTTCGAGTTGAGTGACTATTTGGTTAATTTGTAATATTATTTTTAAAAGACTCAAGTTGTCTAGGCTTAAATGACCCTTGAGATTAGTCTTTACCCTTTTCATCCAATACTGTTCCCTCAACCCCTCATTCTTTGTTACTCTGTCCTCGTGTCTCATTTACCCCAGTGGCATCATCTGGTATATTTCTACATGAAAACTGGGGACAGGAAGGAAATGCTATGGAAATGCATGTCACTATTATCACCTCCTGAAACAGAACAGCACTTCCGATGCAAGGGATTCTCATTAAAGTCTACCAGAACAGTAATGACGGCCATTACACAGAATTATGGACTACATCATTGATCGAAGTTAGAGAATTGACAGGGAAAAATGCAGAGGGGTGAAAGATATTTGAATATGAGGCAGTTGCAGGACTGTGCGACAGACATTCTTGACAAGAAGCAGCCAATTATAGCTCAACTTTCTGGCACCTAACCAGTTGTGATTAATAGTTTTCCATTACATTACAGACATATTATTAATGTATTAAAAATGTCAAGCTTTGGCAAGCACTAATATGGCGTGGCCCAGTTGGTCTGCAGAATTTACATTTAATGAGCTCCCATTGACACAGAAAAAGGTATTGACCACAGCATAATGCAAATCAGTATATAGTCGCAAGCAAGCTATTCTTTAGCATAATTGTCTTTTCCCTCTTAACTTTGAAGTCTGTAGCATCCCCTCTTTAGGGCCCTTCATATGGAAGTCCCCTTACTTCTCATTATCACACAGGCTACCTGATGAATCCTTCACCTTTTGTATTCAAAGAAATTAAATCTAGGAACTTTAGTGACAAAGTTGCCTTAGGAGAATCAGGGATTTCTTACAAAAGTCTAATTATGGGATTTTTTCAAAGAAAATAAATGTTGTACGAAGAGAATATTATTTATACCACCACCTTCAATACTTAATGTTGCTAGTTTCCAGCTGGCTGTCCTCTCAACCAGGTTAAAAATATCAATATCTTCTTAAAAGCTAGGCCATGGCTGCAAATGGTTAGACAAATGAAGCAGGTGAGTGGCAGTCAATGACATGTTTGAGGGCTTAGCATCCTAAATGCATCCTTCCTAGCACATAACTGAACTAATTCTAAACTCTTCTGAATTTGTCTCAAGTGTCTGCATCTGGGATAAGGGCAACTTCAGAAGGGCTCTGGGAGGCTCACACTTCAAATCTGCACTTTTCCCACCTTGGGATCTCAGAACAATCAAAGACTGCCACCATCTACGTATGAAATGAAATAGTAAGAAGTCCTTTTTGATTAAATTTTTTTCCCATTAATATGCTCTAAGTCCATGGAACTCTGGTATATATATTTGCAAAGCTATTAAAAATACAAAATTACATAATGGATCTCAGGTTGATAGGTATTATTGATTAAGGTTAAAAATAGGCTACCCGATGGCTTTGCATCCATGGAACATACATTTTCCCAGGACTGTGTAGCTGATTCCCTTCCACCTTGGATTAACTTTGCAGAGGAGATTTCACAAACCCTTCCCCTCACCAAAAGAAAAGAAAAGAAAATGTATCTAAAATATTACACAAACTAGTAATAATTAAAATAATAAGCCATTATAGTCTCAAAGCAATTGCCTATTTCATCATTTGAGAGGAAAATATTACCAGCAAATCTACCTACTCTCTCTGGAGTTTAGGATTCTTTTTATTATATAATCTCACTAAGAAGTGGGGGTGTGGTAATAGGCTAAATATTCCATAAATATACAGCTCATCGGGGGCACCTGAAATAGACAGCCATTGACTCATTCTTTACAGGCATTAAGACTTTTATAGAACTACATGTTTCTGAATGGATATGAACAGAAGAAAAATTGAAAATAATTACATTTCATTGACTAAAGAAAATACATAGGAAACAATATAGAAAGCTCATAACCTGTCAAGATTAGCAGCTGTGAACAGTCACAGTGAGGTCACATGAGATACATTTGCATTCCTTCAGTGTTCTTTGCACATGCCTGTCTGTTGTGAAAATAGGATCTTTGGGTTTCTTCATGAGAAACAGAGGCTCCTGTCTTTTTGTTAACTATCTCGAAAACATAATGTAATTCAACAATTTTGACAGATCTTACTTATAAGCAAGTAAGACTAGGTATTATTTTAAAAATCATCGGAGTTTAGAAAAATAAGTACCACACATTAGTATTTTAAAGATTTCTATTTTTATCAATAGAAGATCAATGATAGAAGTCAGTACATATTTTCTAGGATGATTGTGGAGGGTAATATGTAAAATTACTTTCAGAGTCCACTAAGCCTAAAAGAAACCTGGCATCCCACCGCCATGTGAATAGTAGAGCCTTCCTTCTAATATAGAGAAGTTCAGAAATACAAGCTTCCACATACACGGCTGAGAAAATTCTACACCCACTTGAAGTTTGAAACAGAACTCCAGATTCTAAAATTAAAAACACTTTTCTGAAAATATGTTAAACCACTTACTTCCCTATAACACAACATAATTCACACATACACACACGTGTGCACTTTTCAATACTAACATATCTTCGCTTTCCTAAGTCATATGAGATTTAATTTCCTTCCCAGTAACTTGAGACTTTTGTCACTCAGAAACTCTTTTCAAACCCTTACCTACAGTATCTACTAGCTAAATGCACACTGGTTTAATTGTTTAAACATGCTGACTTATGTTTTGCAGAATAATAAGGGGAGCTAAGAGAGAGATTTTCTCCCAGTAGTAAATGAAGGAAACTTCAACATGCCTTAGGTGCCTTCAAAAACAAAATAAAAACACACAAGACACAAACATAAAAAAAAAGCAAAATAAATAGCCTGAATCATTTGAACCCATGCCCAGTGAAAGTAGACAAAACAAAACTCTAATGGGAACACAGTTTTATGTCCAAATAAAATAGTTCCTTTAAAATTAGTATGATGATTCCCCTTAAATACACACTACAGGAAATGCCTACAAATTAAAAGCCAAATACACAAAACACTTAATGCTTTTGTTGGTATTTAGTGATGAAAGATATCTCATGCCATGGATGATATCCAGAAGGGAAATCATCTCCCTTGTAAGTGGGACAGCATGTTATGCGAGTTGCCTGTTTTATTTCTTCTTTGCACCCTGACTCCCTTGCAAGGATCCAGGTTTTAATGAAAGACTAAAAGTTTTCTTATGTTTAAAAACAGTCTTGGACGTTACTGAGCCGATTTCCCTCTACCAAACAGAAAAGCTGGTGGGTAGGGCAGTCAAAGAGACACAGTACAAAATGCTTACAGACATCCTTAGTGGTTAGAGGTACTTTACTCTTCAAGAGTCATACAATTCCGAAAATCCTTGCCCTCGCGAAACATCGACACAAAACTTTCTAGCAAGCTTAATCACTACCCATATTTGAACAAATGATTTTGAGGGAAACATCTTTTTTTTCTGTTAAGATAGGAAAACTTTTAGTATTTTCAGTCATAAAACAAGGTCTGATTTCCAGAGCAAAACTGCTGCCAGATTCACCATATGTTTGGTGGAATTCTGAGTCTTGCTCAGAAATTTCCACTGTGAAGAGTGTGGTAAGTTGCTTGATTATTCCTTAGGTAAGGAAATGCGCACAAAAGAGACAGCTAGAGGACCTATTATTTAAAAATTCACACCTGGCACAACTGTAGGAACTCTGCCTGACACTTTTTCAAATAAAGTTGCTTTAAAATACGCCATACACAACCACCCCCCTAAGGATTTTCCTTCCATGCCCTTGTAAAATGACAGCTACTCCTAGGGGATTTCAGGGGGTGGGGGTGGGGGTGGGGGTGGGGAGAAGTCCCTGGATGAGGTTACCAAAACAAACAGCAGAGGGCGCAGTTTCTTTTTTTAATCTAAGTTTCTCTCCTATGAATCACTTAATTGGTTATTTTGGGCCCAATAATATTCGGTATTATTTGTATTATATATAGATATCCACAGATCCATAGCAGAGAGAAACTCCATGTCCCTAGTCGAATCCATCAACTGATAATGCGAAATCAGTATGGGAGGAAAAGCTCCCATCAGTTTTCCAACGCTGAGTCTTTCCCTCCTTTCCGCGTTCTTCTCTCCCCAGCTGCCCGATGTGTGGTAGTAACGCTTTAATCTCCCACCAATAAAGGAGATTAAAAGAGGGACTTCAAAGCTCTCCACAGGGCTAGCAACAAGGCAAGTTTTTATTTATTTATTTTCCCCAGATGAGAAAACTGGAAAAAGGAAAATTAAATTAAAAAGGAAAAAACAAAACGGAAAAGGAAAAGCTTGTGCGATGCGTGTGGTCAGGTGTGTGTGGGAGACTTAGAGAGCGGCGCGTTGCGGGTGGGTGGATGGAGGCTCAGGACGCAACAGTCAGCGACCCGGTGCTGGGCGCACGCCTGGGATGTAGTGTGGGTGTGAGCGGTGCGAGTTCGGGAGTGCGCCCAGGCTCCGCACTACCTCTTTAAGGCGCTTTCCAAAGTTCCTCGCCCACCTGGATCTCCCCTCCCGCCCTCGGTGGGCACCGGGGGTTGGCAGAGGGAGGGATAGCAGGAGGGAGGGAAGTGATGGAGAGGAGCCACCCAGAGAGGCGCAGGTCGCTGGAGGAGAGGGGAGCCAGCAGCACTTACCCGGGCCCCCGCTGGCCCTCCACGGGGCGGGAGCCCAGCCGTCGGCGCGGGGCGGCGGCCCTACCCAGCTTGGTCCCGTGTGGGGCGGCGACCGCGGCTTCGGGGACCCACTGACTGCGCACGGGGCGCGGGTGGAATGGGAATGCGGCGGGTGTGGACCGGAGCCGCTGCTACCGTAGCCCCGGGGTATCCCGCCCTGCAAGAGCCTTGTGGGCGGCTGGAAGGAGGAGTCCACCGCCCAAGACCCCACAACACCCGGCGCCCTGAGCCCCCCGCCCCAGTTACCTTGGTCTCTTGCCCCTGAGGCAGCCTTGTCGCGCGTCGCCCCCTCTCGGAGCCGGGACCCTGACGGGGGGAATTCCTTCCCGTTGACGTCCTCTTCCAAAATGCAAAAGATCAGTGACTTTGACAGGTAGATGAGGGGGAGGGAGAGGGGTGGGCGGAGAGGAAGGGAGGATGAGAAAGGTGCCTCTCCCTCCAAAAATACAGTGGGATTAGGAACCAAATCGCCGCCTTCCGAGGTCTCGGCAGCCTTCTCCGCTTGCAGCCTCCCCGCGCCGCCGCCGCCGCCACTTCTCGCCTTAAACTTTTACTGTGGGTTTTTTTTCCCTCTCTCTCTCTCTCTCTTCTATGTTTCTATTTCTTTCTTTTCTTTTAAGCCACAGAATGATTTTTCCCCCCCGGGATCCCAGGGGATCAGAACCAGCGGCCAGGCGGTTCTATCCCGCTTGGCACCGCTTTCATTTTATTTCAGATGAAGACGTTAGGTCTTTTTTTTTTCTTTTTTGTCAGAAGCGACATAAATCAGGACAATTAGCCTTGGCGCCAAGAAGATCCTCTCGAAGCAATTTCGCCCCGGTTTTCTTCACGCATTCCTCCACTCAAGTCAGAAATGTCACTGAACATAGCGTTGATGGCTGCGAGACGCGACGCACCCAAAGTCCGTTTGATGAAATATACATGGCCCCAAGATGCTTCTGGATTGCGGTTCGCGGCTTCCCAGCCCCCGCCCGCGGCGCCCGGCCGGGACCCTGCTCCCAGCCCGCAGCCAGCTCTCGGCAAACTTAGGGACGCGGACGAATTAGAGAGTGAGCGCCAGGGGCCGGCAAAGCGACGAGCGACGAAACAGCTCCGGGAAGCCGCAGCCCTCGGAAGGGTGGCGTGTTCTTCTCACTTAAAAAGCAGATCTTCTGCAACTGCCAGCGAGTGGAAGGATTGCAAAAAAACCTTACACTACCTCGAGACCTGGGCGCTCCGAGCGGTCCTAACTCCGTCCCGCTCGCTGCTTCTACTGCTGCTGTTCTGGCCACCGCTGCCACCGCGCAGTGCAGGGACCTCCCGCTACTGGTACAAGACCACCCACATCCTTATCTCCCACTTTTGTTGTTACTCAGAAGCTTGGTTGCTACAGGCTCCCCCTCTACCCTCTACTTCTGCCCCCTCCCCTCTGCTCTTGCGGTACCTCCCCACACATACCCAAGCACACCCTCTTCATCCTAACTGGGAGCACGGTGAGTGGTGTTTTTTAACTTGAAATTAGTTTGCCTAGCCAGAGCTTCCAACCTCCTTGGTGTGAGACCTATCTCACTTTAAAAAGTTGGAGTCCAAGTAGGAGCTCTGAATCACCTGCATCCTTGATTTTCCCTGATGACAGACAAAAGCCATCTGGCCTCAGGGCTTCCTTCTCCCATTAATACGTCTCAGACTCTCCTGAGATTCCCCCTAGCTACTTGCTAATGTGAACTGCAAACCAATCCGACTTACATAGGAAGGTAGAGATTTTAATTAGAAAAAGGACATTGTAATGAGGAAAAGACAGATCTCACAAACACATATGCATTTTAATGTCAGCCCCCAAACTGGGCTTTTTCTAAACAGGAAAAGAGAATAAGCCCTGTAAGAAAGTGGGCACACGTGGGCAGATGAGCTGGTGTCTTGACTAACATGTGATCAGATTTGACAAGCAACCTGTCTCTGTGGTTCAAGGATTTGAGGGAGGAACTGACAAGGAGATGCTTGCTCAGGCTGGTGAGGGTAAGAGGACAAGGGGCTCATGTTAGGGAGACTGGAGTAGAGATGTTCACTCAGTGTAAAACAAAGGGTCAGAAATGGGTATCTGTGAGCATCAGGTCACTAGCTAAATACCCCCAAATGAAGGCAAGCAACTAAAAGAGGCAGGGACATTTTCCAGCCATGGTTGGTAATGATGTTGGCAGAGAGGGTGTGTGGCCAGAAGGCTACTAAAGTGAGGCCTGGAAAGGAAGGGGGATTCCAAACACCGGGACCTGCCCAGCATCTTGGCATCCCTTCAACATTAGAGAAGACAGGGGATCCTCCCAGTGTTCCTTCCAGGGCTGGAGTCTGAACTTTCCACCTCCTTGTTCCTTTCTTTTTGTGCTTTGACTCTGAAATTTCAAGAAAGGAGCCTCACCCTTGGGGGGTGGAGGATGGAGCTGCTAGCAAGCCTGCAGCCATTACTGGCTCTTCCTCTAGCCTGTCTCCTCCAGGATCAAAGCTATTGATACTGTGGAAATACTATCCACCCACCAACCCACCCACCCACCCACTCACCCTCCCTCTCTGGCCCCAGAAGACCTCAGTGCTCGGCCAGAAGGACTGATACAACATCCACAGGGGCTACCTCGCTTCTTTCTTACCATGGCCTGGACCCTGGACCACTGACAGCTATGAGTCTTCTCCTCACTGCCCTTTGCAAACAGGCCAAAAGAGCCCTTTGTGAGTTCTAAGTTTCGACATCAGCTGATGTGTCCAAGTATTTCTCCAGTACAACGAAAACAGATTTATACAAAAAAAAAAATAGAATTCCCTCCACAGGTATATTGGAATCTTTGAAATATTAACCCCTACAGCTAACCCCTCCCTTCTTTCTGATTTATGCCCCCATTCCCAGGATTCTGGGTTCCGTTAAGAAGTCTTTTGTGACTTGTAGACATCTCACTACTCCTTGAAGCAGACAACAGACCCGCGTAGATCTGCCGGGGAGATGGGACCATTTCATGTCTTCCGTGGAAATAGATGTTCCAAAGCTGGGTTTTCACTCAACCATGTGCCTGATCTTTGCAGAGACTCAGAAAACAACTAGCTGAACACTTCAGTCTGAACTCTGGTGAGCGCATCAGAGCCTCCTCAGAGGCTTTTTAAACACCTAATTCTGTTCTCCTCCAGTCGTGTTACCTCCTGTCCTGCAAGGGATGTAGAAGTGGGGAGAGATATGGTTCTCAGCAGTGGTATATCTTCTTTTGATTCTCCAAAGCAGAACTTTGGGTGGATGTGACAAACCAAAACTGTGTGTTCATGAACAAATATCCATGCACAAATTAAACTTGCTTTCCTGAATATATCCTTTCATATTCTTATGTACAAAGAACCAATCAGAAACTTACTTGAGTTATTTATTTCATTGACATCACGGAAAATAATGTAGGACATACTTTGCTTTTTGCCTTTAGCAAGTACGCACGTGCACACTCACACACACATATATTTAGCTTTCTTTGGACAGAATGATTTTCTGTTTTTTATTAAGCCCTTTCAACTCTCCTTTTCCTCTCTTCGGTTAGAGGTAAACAGTTTGATCTTTCAGCTGTCTGACTTTGGCTCTCTGGCTGGTTTCCACACGGCCCTCATTCTTCTTCAATTTAGATATCCATTTATTTGTAATCCTGTTAGATCTCTAACTGTTGCTCATTTTTCTAGGTTCTTAGCTTCCCAAAATCACTTTAGAGAGTTGGCAGGGTGTGTGAAGACTTGTGACTCCAATGTGCCAAACTGCTAGTGATGGCAGATTTGCAAGGTACCTGGTCCAAGAAGACACATGTCTTTTATAACTACTATATAGCACCAGATATAAAGTGAGTATAAAATAAATGTTCAGTGCTGGTGTGAACAAATTTTGGTCATTCTTGGGTTCTACTGAACTTGGTCTAGTATTGGGAACTAATCTCCACCTACTAAATTAGGACTTGGTTATAGAAGTATCCAAATCAGGGGTGTCAAGGATTTCTGGTGGCTGTAAAGGAAATTCCACAGAGTTAGTGGAATAATAATAATAATAATAATAATAATAATAATAATAATAATCACTTGTCTGGAGGACAAACAAGATTGGAGTGCCAAAATAGTTGGGTTCTAGTTAGAGATCCCCCTTGTATGTAGTAGATGCCTTGATCTTTGAATTGTCATGTAGTAGGAGGAGGACTAGTGAGCTCTAGAGTCCCTTTAATAACTGAACTAATTTCATTAATAAGAGGTCTACACTTGCGACCTAGTAACCTCTTCAAAGCTCCACCTCCAAATGCCATCCATCACCTCATCAAGGTGAGGATTACAATTTAAACATGTTATGGGAGTGGACAGAAAAATTCAGTCTGTTACTAGGGGTAAATTCTATCTGAATAATTATATTCTATGTCATAGTACATAATATAATATATAAGAGTACATATAATTACACTTGCTGCTTGTGTCCAGTAAAATTATCTGCCCAGAAGTTATCAAGCCTTTGGCTCTCTCCTGCCTTCCCCATGTGCTTGAGGGCACGTTTTGTTACAGAGCCATTAGCCGTCTCAATTTGACAGGTTTCAAAGTTCTTTTACCTAAAGTTTTAAATGCTTAAATATTTTGACATTCAAACCTCTAGCAAGCTTTAAACGCCTAAGCCAGGCTCTATCATTAGGATATGCTGGTATTGCCATGCTATAGTGTTATAGATGTACACAGGAAGCTGTGTTTTAAAGCTGTACATCCAAAAAAAAAAACCACTTTTATTTAGATTCTCTCAGAGCTGATGACAGACCAAAGAAAGTATTATATAAAAATAAAACAAGCTTCACACACTTACAGGGTACTGATGCTGGAACACAAGGACTAAAGCTAATGGCATAAGCCACTGGTGGTTAATGGCTGCTGCGTGAAACATGATCCCCAGCAAGCACATGCTTATTACTATATGGCACTGCATACAAGAGTTTGGACATAATAAAACTTTTAATTTCAAAAACTATAGCATTGGATTTATTTTAAGAGAAAGCACAATAACTTAAAAAGATGGATTTTAGTCGCCTATTCCATCAATCATTTCTATTCTATTCTGAGAGCACTAGAAGTGTTTTTAAAGTATCTGTGTGTTTGTTTGCCCTCTCTCGTCCATATAAAGCCAATAGCAATTATTCCTTAATTAATATATGACACTAGACATTGCAATTCAACGAGTTAATTTGTTGAGACCAGGACATCCTAAGATGCCACTACCTGCTTCTGATCCTTTCTTTCTTCTTTGCTCTCTCCCTTTCCTTCCCTCTTTTTTGTAATGAATTTATTCAACAGTTTATTTTTTTCAAAGTTTATGAGACAAGCATGCCACCAGCAGTTATGGATTACAAACTAAGTAAGATTGTGAGAACTCTTTCATTATGTCTAGTATGCTAGCCAAAAGTCATTAACCTATTTTTTTTTTAAAAAAAAAAAAAGATGAGATCCCATCATTGATTTGATATATTGGTTGAAAACATTCATTATCAAAAGTCAGAAGCTGTTGAACATTTCCTCAAAGGAAGTCTCCATACTTTCAGTTAATCTGCAACACCAGCAACAGAAAAGCAGTGTTATATAATCAAGAAGGAAATGTATAGATGGTGGCTGAATAGCTTCTCTCGTCTACCTCAGAGATATTTCCATCAACCCCATCCTGATAGTCAGTCCTTCTATTCAGTAAACTTTGTGGGGGACTCACAGTCATTTCTGGAACATTCCTGGGTACTGAAGTAAATACCAAACTCGATCACAGTGTTCAGAAATCACCTTGGAAGGAGAGTTGGAGAACTATCAGTGACGTGCAGTGTTAGTGTGATTAGAAATAACTTAAAGGAGAATCACTGTAACTGTGAAACCCAGAGACTCATTCCATAACCAAAATGGGGTAAAAATACACAGACAACTCTACCTGCCCAGTGATGCAGACAATGATGCAGTGCAGCATCATGCCTTAGTAAGCTGCCGTGTAAATATGGAAGCGAATGCAATCATGGACCAGTTACACTTCAGCAAACCTCTGCGATGAGAGTGTCTGTGATATGGACTGCAACTAAGGAGCTACAGAGGAGAAAGCTGGGATAACAGGGCAGCATCTGGTTGGAGCTGTACTTTATCCAGACAAGTGTTCCTCCTTTTCTTGATTTCTTACTTCTGAGTTCAGTTTGAGGTTTACCAGTCTCCAGTCATCCCTCACTGCTTTTGGTGCATCTCCGCTGCTCCATCCTTCAACCTGAATGGAAGCAGTGGGTGGGAGCTGGCTGCTGGCTGCTGGCTGCTGGTGAGTAAGGCCGATTCATGCCAAGTGGCCTTAACTTCCTAGTGGGTTGCCTTCTTCCTTTGCAATAAGGTTCCCACTGCTGAGAAAATGACTAAGTCTCTTAAATCCTGCCTCCATTTGTAAGGCAAAGGAATGAGAGCAGAGGCATTAGGAAGCCTTCTTACTTCAATAAGTCAGCAAGACACCCAATTGCCAGTTCTCTGAACTCTGAAATCCTATAGAAAAATAACATAAGCATTGAATTCCTACGATCTCATAGAATATATTTCCTGTTCTCCACCCCTGTTCTTCTTCCTCAGACATGGATCTCACATCTACTCTGTTCTAGAGACTGCACTGGAAATAAGATTACTCTGGCAGTCTCTTTGTGTGGCTTATGTGTTTAGTAAAACAAACTTGTGAACAGACAACAGCACATTGCCACAGGAACTGAATAAGAAACCCACAAGAAGCAAAGGAGTTCTGAGATCCGTCTTGGGGATGCTGGACAAGGCTGGATATGCTGAGAGATTCACACAGAATACCTCAGAGGATAAACAGTTACCCATTAAACACACAGAAAAATACAAGGATTACTTGAGATCAAGAACCAAGGGTAGGAAAGGCAGGAATATGATCTGAGAGAAAATATTTTGGGATAACCAAATAGTTTGTTATGACTGCAGCTTACAACACATAAAGATGGCCCTTGTGATAAATGCTTGTAACCACTTAAACAACAAAAGCCCAAGACAATAATTGAAGACAATAGAGGAAAACAGTAGGAAACAAGCCATCTTAGGTCATTTATATCAAGGCCTATAAACGTGGATACAATTTTCCATTAATGACCTAAGAATGGAAACTTCATATGTTCCAACCTAACATGACCAAATACCTCTCACCCAGTTCTTAAAACTTTGTATTGAGAACAGAATGATTTTAACTATTAAATAATTTCATTTACCCTACACTTGCTTTTAGAGTACATCATGCGCTTTTTATTTTTTAATTTTTAAATCAGGCAACGTAGCTTACTAGTGGAGTTGTGTGCTTAGATTGATATTAAAATTAGTTGGATTTTCCTGAAAAATTCACAGCAGTAGCACAATGACATGACCAAATAGCAGACTGGGAACTAGGAAGCTAAGGTCCAGGCATATCCTGTTAGATAATAGACAATTGAACCATGCATGCCCCAGTCTCCAGTTAAGCCATAGCTAAGGTCTAGGCGTAGCACGTTAGATAATAGACAGTTGAGTCATGCATAGCCCCAGTCTCCAGTTAACCCATAGACAAAATGACCAGGTCCTGCCCATTCATCCCTGCTTTGCATATTTGCCGTCCTACGCAACTGTGCTTCACTCCAACTTCATATTAAAAACCACTATTAGCCGGTCACACACTTAGTGCTAGTACTCAGGAGGCAGGCAGATCTCAAAGATTTTGAGGCCAGTCTGGCCTACATAGAAGATTCCAGACAAGCCAGGGGTGCATAGTGAGACCTTGTCTCAAAATAAATAAATAAGTAAATAAATAAATAAATAAATAAATAAAGGAACGAGTAACTTCTTAAAATTTAAAAACCTGTTCATTGAAACAAAAGAGGAAAATATTAAAATCCAGAAAATAAGGAGAAAAACAAAAGAAAAGCAGAAATTATTTGTAGTGGAAGGAAGTGGCGATTAATTGATTAATAATAGTAACCACTGTTTCTTTAAATCAAAACAGAATGCAGAATTCTTTTTCTCTTTTGTGGCAGAAAGTTAATTAGGCTCTTACACAGTTTCTGACCTACGGGTTGGGAGCTGTGCATATTGGCACTGGATAAAAACTGAATCATCTTCTATATTTTTTACCTGCCCTCCTCACATACTCCCACTGCCTTCCACATTTACAAACTTGAGTTTTTCTTGATAGCTATGAAAAATGAGACTTTGGAATCACTCCTTTCATCAGGCTGAAATTATATTGGTGCTTACCATCATGAAGGGTGAGTCTGCAACAAGAGAGTGCTAGACTGTCAGTTATGGTACAGCATCACACACACAGACACACACACACACACACACACACACACACACACACACACTCAGGCACTTGCACATACACACATGCATACACATATACACATTCACACACACAGGCACATGCACATACACACACATACAAACACATTCACACACATTTACATACATTCACACATATAGGTACATGCACATACATGCATACACAAACACACACATACACACATTCCCACACATATCCACACACATTCACACACATACACACACATTCACACACACATAGGCACATGCACATACACAAACATTCACACACAAAAGCACATGCACATACACACACATTCACACATGCATACACACACATACATGCACACACACAGACACACACACATGTGTTGCTGCTAGGATCATACAATAACTCTTATGAACTGATAGGCAAAGAAAGCTGGATGTATAAGACTCCTTAAAATATTTAGAAGTATAGACTTTTCCAACAGAAAAATAACAGATAGACATAAGTTTAGCTTGAAATCTCCTAGACAGACAGACAGACAAACAGACAGACAGACAGGGAAAGAGATAGACATATTTCAAGAGGAATTTTTTTCCCAGAAATTCCAACATGATAGAAAAAAGCAGATAGAAAAATAGAAGTAAACGAGGGAGATCCAGCCTTTGTTGTTCGACCCTCTCACTGTGTAAAGTTACGTAAGTCATTTTCACTTCTTAACTCTCTCAATGATAAAATGAGGGGTTGAGTTTGATGAATCAAAGCAGTCTGCAAGTTCTCTGCCTCAGGAGGACCTTGGTGGCCTGTTACAAAGCAGGTAGCTGGGCTCCTCCCACAACAACGGAGTCAGCACCCACTGGTGACTCCTGCTGAACCACAGTGAAGTTTGGGCGTCTCCAGCTTAAACTAGGCTTCACACTTTTATATTTTGAGTTTTGCTTTGAGGTTGGGATGAATTTAAATGAAAGCTAAGGTAAAAAAAAATCTAGTTCTCATATTCTTGGATAATGGTTAGAATCTCTGATTTTTAAAAGTTGTATATAAATTTCTATATATTAGAATTAAGTGGGATATAAGTTTGATTCCCTGAAAGATTAGTTAGAATAAAGGCCAAGGACTTTGAGATCATATTTTTAAGGCAGAAAGAAATCAGGCATTTGCCACATAATACAGTTAATTTGTAGCTATGCTCACCGAGGCCCGGTTTCTAGAATATATGTATTAGCTATAAGCTGCCATAATCTCTCCTAGAAATTTATTCCTATACTAGTAAATACCAGGTCCCTGAAAACTACCAGAAGATCTAGTGAGGAGGTATTAGAAGCTTTCTGAACATTTCATTCTGGTTGAGACTTTCAAAATCAGTCAGTGGTTATCAGACTTCCTTTATCAGCATTAAATAATATGTGTATGCAAAATGCCCATGAAGTTTAGTTTACTCTTCGCAGACTTCCACACAGGTCAGACCTTCCAAAGCATTTCACACTAAAATATCAGTAAACTCTCTAGAAGTATGTGTGTATTTATTATGTGTACATTTATAAACATATTTTCATTTTTGAAAGGAAAGGTATTGTAAAATGTATGTACACAGGCAAGTGTCAAAGACCCAAAGTTCAAGCTCTTGGTGCAGGACTTTGTAGAGGTACAGCCTTAGTTAACTGCTTTAACCTTTCTCAGCCCCATTTTTCTCAGCTGCTAAAGAGAAATAATGAGAATGAAGTGGAGAATCCTTTTAGACTGTTGTGAGGATTAAATGTGATATTTGGTTAAAAAAATAAAAAAGATGCTTTGCAAGTATTTGCTATGGTTTATTTGACACATTATGCTACCAAACCTTCTATTAATGCTGACTTTAATCCTGACATGTATTAATTTTCTTAACAAACATTTTAGGTCATCTATTATGCAAACAGTATATCAAGTACTCTGAAAAATAGATTCAAAAGTATCAAATATAATGTGTATACAAAAGAATTCCTATTTTACTTGAGGACAAACATCACACAGTGTAAGCATGAAACTTACTGAGAACAAATGTTGTCAGATTGAGATGATTTCCCTGAAGCCTATGGGACAGGGAGTTAGTTGTTCTAGAGTTGGAAGGTAAATCATGTAGGGAGTTCACCAGGAATCAGGGCAAATTCAGAGGAGCTGGTAATGGCAAGCCATAGGAGACTACTGTAGGTGAACTTCAGAGTGGTTGCAACTAAAGACTATGTTAGAACATGAGTAGCCTACATTTGAAAAGTTAAATAAGCAAATAGAACCACGCTCCTTGAATTTCCCAGTGAAGAGGTGGAAATGTATCTAGGAGATAATATAGATGAAAAGAAGTTCCAAGTAGAATTCTCATTATTCCTGTTACAGATGAGGACACTGGGCTGAGAATGCTTAAACCAGTAAACCAAGACTGTATATACCTCTGTAAGGCCATGACTCAAGAATTTGAACTCTGGTCTTTGACACATGCCAATATACTAGATAACATTTCACAATAACTCTAAATGAAACACATGGAAATATATTTATAAATGTGCACATAAAACAAATTATCTTTGATTTTTTTATGGAAGTAATATTATTCTTAATCAAAGTAAAGAAACATAGACGCTAGGACAATAAGATGATGCTAAGAGTTCTCATAAAAATTGCTTACAGGAGCTAGAACCCTAGGACAATGGAAACTCCCAGGAATGCACAAGGGTGACCCTGACTAAGACTCCTGCCAATGATGGATATGGAGTCTGAAATGGCTATCTCTGGTAAGCAAGCAAAACTTCTAATGGAAGGATTGGGACACCAATCAAGCCACAGAACCTTAGAATCACAATTTTCCCTACCTGAAAGAGGTGCAGGTGTAAAAGATGGATGAGAAGGAATAGTCAAGCAATGACTGGTCCAGCTTGAGACCCAAGCTGTGAGAAAGAAATCACTCCAGACACTATTAATGATATTCTTCTATACTTGCAGACAGGAACCTAGCAGAACTGTCATCAGAGAAGCTTCACCCAGCAACCAAAAAAAAAAAAAAAAACCAAAACCAAACCAAACAAAAACAGATTCAGAGAAGACCCACAGCCAAATATTAAGGAGAGCATGGGAAATCCTGTGGAAGAGGGGGAGGAAAGATTGTTGAAGTCAGGGGAATCAAGAACACCACAGGAAAACCTATAGAATCAATTTCTCTGGGCCCACAGGGCTCACAGAGTCTGAACCACCAACATACATTGGGTAGACCACATATGGAACAGTTATAAAGCTTGGTCTTCTTGTAATACTCTTAACATCAGGAGCTGTTTCTAACTACATTGCCTGCCTTTGGATCCTAGCAGATGAGCATAATTTTACTGCAACTTGATATACCAAGGCTGGTTGATATCCTCCTTTTTTCTAAGAAGGGAGGGGAAGCTGCAATTGGGATGTAAAGTAAGTAAGTAATTAATAATAAAAATTCTTTCCTTAAAAAATACTTTGCAGAAAAATAATTTTAATTAAAAATAATTATTAATAATAATTAAAAAATTTAATTTCTCCTCCTCCTCCTCCTCCTCCTCTTCCTCCTCCTTTCTGAGACAGAATTTCTTGACTTGGCTGTGGCTGACTTGGAACTCCTTGTGTAGTCAGGGCTGGTCTTGAACTTAGAGATCTGCCTGCCTCTGCCTTCCAACTTTAAAGATATGCAACACCAGTAACTGGCTAAATATTCTTTTTAAGATAATAACAATAAAAACAGTCTCATGAAAACTGTAATATTTTCACTTTTAATCAACTATTCAAAATACACAAAGCTGTCACTCATTTAACTGAATGTGAACTGAACGCATTGTACATGAGGTATTGTGGGAATGAGATCTGGGCCCATGGAGGGAAAAAGGGATGTCCTTATGGAGAAAACCAGGAGACAGTAGTCCACCTAGGGAGAAGAAGTCAGTGTGCATAGAGATGAAGGGACTTGTGTTAAAAATGGATGGAAATTTATAGAAAATCACCTTTTAGATTCATGTTATATCATTCTTTAAGGCATAATCAAATTTGGGCCTTGAGTACATATCATATAGTCACCCAGAAGACAACTTTTTCATTTTCAGAAAAATTATATATTTCTGAAAGTCTCGAAATCACATATATACACATATACATGTATACACAGACAGAGAGAGAGACACACACATGTCTGTAGGCACGAGCATAGGTAAGTACAACTCATGAAGAATAGAATTTTTTTTTAAAATTTGTGATGTTGGCTTTTATTATTGTGTTTACTAAGATCATTAATTTTATCTGGAGATTTCATTTTTGCAACTTTTGCGGGGTTTTCCCTTTCATTTTAGTTTTTAATCTGTCCTACTATCATTAGCCATCATAGATTTTAAACCATTTATAAGATACACACAAAATATGACTTCTACCAAAAAAGCAGCAGAAATGAGATTAAATTGGGAATAAATCTTAAAATGTGCACCATAATGTTCATGTGCCACCACTGTCCCCAGGTTTACTAGTGGATAATAAAAGAGTGGTCATGTGACACAACTGATTACATCTGTTAGACTGAAAAAAATCCTAGGTGTATGAAGATAATATAGCCATACAGTGGTTCATTTCTGAAATCTCAGCTCTTAGGCGAATGAAGGAGAAGACTGAGAGCCAAGGCTACCTAGACTTATAGTGAGGTCCTGTCTAAAACAACAAAGTGTAGTTTTCATTGTGGTTGAATATAAGCAAACTTCCTGGACTCCTTCAAAAGTAAATATGGAGTAGGAAAGCAATACTTTTTACCATATTCCTGCAATAGTCACAAATAATAAGAAAAACTATTTCATGTGGAAAGACAGTTTAATTTATAACTTCCCTTGATTGCCTTGAGCTTCTCTGGAGAAGACATGGTATACACATGAAGCATCTGTCTGAGAAAAAAAGAATCACAGTTTCTTATTTACAGTATCTTAGAAGTATATGTTTACAAGCACAGCAGATCACAACTCTGCTCTTTGTTTCACAGTTAGATACAAATTCAGACCAAGTGCATGTGGGTGGGACTTCTCACTTTATTATTTGCCTTTATTAGGAAGCCTAAGAATGAGAACCTATGGTTTGGAACCCAGCTTCTGTTCAATGTGTTCCAGAGAATTATCAACAATAAAGCACACTTTTAGTTTTGAATGAGTTAATTCTATAGCAAGGAGAAGTAAAAGGATAACCAGGAATAGCAGATAGATACCAAAACATTATATCAGCTCCTGGTAAACCCACCATGCTCTGCCTCCTGAGTGTTGGAGTTAAAGGCATGTTAAAGGCCACCATGCACAGCCTTTCTTTCGTTCTTTCTTTATAATTTTTTTTTTAGTTTTCAAAGAGAAGGTTTCATTTAACCCAGGTTAGTATAGAAATTCCTTTGTATCCAAGGACATCCTTGAACCTCTAATTCTCCCTTTTTTTTAACCTCTCAAGTGCTGGAATTACAGTTGTACACCCTAATATTTAGTTTATGCCATGCTAGGAATAGAACCCAGGGCCTCAGGTATTCTAGGAGAGTTTGGTATTGGTGTTGTGTACCTTTCTGGAGTTGCTCTTCATCTTATACATTGGGGCAAGGTCTCTTATTTGAACCCAGAGCTTACCAGTTCAGCTAATCTTGCCAGCTTCTTCCTGAGATCTTCCGTGTCTACTGCCCACAAGCACAGATTACAGGAAGGTCATTATCTTTACTTGGTATTCATGTGAGTGCTAAGAATTCAAACTCCTGTCCGCATGATTGCGTGATAAGCAGTTGCCCACTATGCTATCTTCCCAGACCAATGATCGATTTTCTAATATATAAAGATAATTGCTACTAATTAATTATATTATTTTAACAGTGCCAGTAGAATAGTTTTTAAAAGTACTATCTGTGGCCTGGAGAGATGGTTTAATGGTTTAGAGCATTTGCTGATTTTGCAGAGGACATAGGTTTATTTCCTAGTACCTATTTGGGTGACTCATGCCTGTGGCTCCAGTTCCAAGGGGAATACAGAACTTAACTCAAGGAATCTAGCCACCATGGGCACCTGCACTCATGTGGACATAACTTCACACACACACACAAGCATATACAAATAAATAAATAAATAATAATGAAAAGAATATTGAAAATATATTACTGAAATTGAAAACAAAGGAACATTCTCATTTAACAGGATACCAGTAAGTATTATTCTAAACTTGGTAAACTCTCTTTTCGGCTCTTAGTTCTATTACTGACTTGATTTCTTCTTCTGCCATAGATTAATATTGCAAATGAGAGATCCAAAACAACTTTCACCCTCTACCTTAGTTTCTGGTAAAATTAATTTGTCACCCCAATATTCTTAAAGGTATGGGAAAGAAGAAGTGCATCACAAGTGATTAAATAGTACTGAGAGCGAAAGGAGGTGGGCGTGACTGCTCCACATTTGGAATGCATCCTGTTCTTCCTTTTTTTCCTGGAGTACGCACCTTTTAATGGCCTTAAAATATGCTAGAACTGCTGCTGCTACTGCTGCTGCTGAGAAAGGGGTCTAACTATGAAGGCTTCTTACAGGTGACATAAATCTCCAAAGGCAGAGGCTTTGATATGACCTCCAAGTTTCTTAAGTAATATCCATGATAACTGACTTCAATCTCTCTGAACTTGAGGAGATAACTCACAATTTTGATAATGCAAAACTCATACAGTTGCTAGAAAGGCTAAATGTAACACCTGGGCAGCAGAGCCAGCTCCTTTCAACAGGGTCCTTGGGAAGCTTTGTTCTCCTGAGTAAAGCCTCATTCTCCTCTATTTGGCCCAGGAATGGGGTATGAAAATCTCTATAGGGTTCCCTCTACTTGACATTTGAGGTGCTCAGTAAATACTTTACAGGTTTCTAGTCAGAAAACAGAAGAATAAAAAGAAGAAAGAAACACAGTCAGAAGAGTAAAGCTAAGCACATAAGTGGTAGTCAAGTAAAACTTGCCCAATCTGCGTCAGAGAAATCCTCAAAAAGTTCCCAAAGGAAGTGTCGGTAGACATGGCCTAACACAGCCGCCAACAGCTTGAGGACTCCTCTTTCTCCTCAGCAACCTCTACTCAAGTGATGCTGGATCCTTGGGTATGCCACTAAAATAGTTTCAGCATGAGACAAAGGGAAGTAAAATCAATGTGCTTATTAAGTATTTAGATAAAATTATATAGAAAAGGACAGAATCTAATTCTAAAACATAAGTGTAAGCTTCTTAAGAATCAAGACACACACACACACACACATACACACACACACACACTGATATCTATCTATCTATCTATCTATCTATCTATCTATCTATCTATCTATCTATCTATCATCTATCTATCTATCTATCTATCTATCTATCTATCATCTATCTATCTATCTATCTATCTATCTATCTATCTATCTATCTATATCTTTCATCTATTTTATGGATTTTCATAAATTTCAAAGATTGGACAAAGCTTAAGTTTTAAATTTAATTTGTAAATGGTAAGGGAAGGACTGAAGGAACTGAAGGGGATTGCAATCCCATAAGAAGAACAATATCAACTAACCTCAACTCCTCAGAAATCCAAGAGACTAAGCCACCAACCAAAGAGCATACATGGGCTGGTCCATGGCCCCCAACATATAAGTAGCAGAGGACTGCCTTGTCTGACCTCAGTGAGAAAGGATGGACTTAATCCTATAGAAACTTGATGCCCTAGGGAAGGCTGGTGGAGGTCACAGGTCATGAGGTGGGGTGGGGTGGATAGGTGGGGAAGCACCCTCTCAGAAGCAAAGGGGAAGGTGATGGATGAAGAACTCAGGAAGGGGATACCAGGATGGGGACAACATTTAGAAAGTAAATAAATAAAATATTCTAATAAAAACATACCTGTAAAAATGTTGTTTCACTTGAACACATTAGGCAAACCAATAATTATTGTTAAAAGACGTATTGAACGTATCTGAACCTATAAATGCATTAAATATTTCACAAGCATTACATTTAATTATATTAGAATAAAAATATGTCATGTATTATTTTTATAGACATATCACTGAACCTATTTTTTAATTGTCAATCTTGAAGCCAAAATGATGTCTTCATAACTAAGAGCACCAATGCTCTTCCAGAGGCTTAGGGTTCAGTTCCCTGCACCCACATGGTAGCTAAGAACTAACTGCAACTCTGGTTCCAGAAAATCTGACACCTTCTCTGGCCTCATCAATACTGTATGCACATGGTACTCAGAGATACATGCTGAAGAAACACTTCATTCACATAAATAAAACATAAACAAAATGTTTTTTTAAAAAACAAACAAACAAACAAAAACCCTGGCAATCTTAAGGGACTCAATTTCACAGTTCTTCAGTTGAAATGGCTTCCTGAAAGGCACTGCTACCTTTGCAATGATGCAAGTGGGTCCTCTAGCCGCTGTGGTCTTACCTTGCTTATAGGATATAGTTTTGTATTTGGGGTTCATGCCAGGAATATATCCTACTCAGCAGCAAAGGAATGCATCTCATAAAATTGGTAAAAATTTTTACAATTTGAAATAACTTCTGATGGGATGACTTTCAGCTTTTTCCATTAAGATCCGGATCCCCAAGTGCATTCTGCCTGTCATGTGTGTTCCCTCCACCCGTTCTTCACTTCTGTTCTATCAACAGAATTCTCACTGAGAGCATTTCCCATCCTTTAAAAGAAATGTATATAAACCTTCCAGGAAATATTCTTAATGGAAAGAATCTGCTCTCCTCATCCCTGTTCTCCTTCCCACTAAACACAGAGATGGCATCAGGTGCTAGAACAACCATCTTGAATTCTCTTGGAAGCCAGATGTAGAAGACTGCAAAATAATGATAAACAACCCTGTCTTCCTGCAAAAGGCCATCACATCAGTTCAGGGCTGCTGTACTCACATGGTGACGTTATTTGTTGTAGTTGGGTAAATGTAGCTTACAAACTACAACTTCTCTGTCATCACTCCCAAATTTGAATGAATCAACCAGATCCATCACCACCCATGTGAATTATGCCACATTATGTCTCCGTTACTGATAGTAAATAATAATAATAATAATAATAATAATAATAATAATAATAATAATAATTTGGGAGTTGGGAGATGATTCAATGGTTAGTGTATTTGAGTTCTGGAGTTTGGATGTCCTTACATGCTGGGAGGAGACTTAAACTTCTAACTGCGTACTCAGAAGACAGAGGCAGGTGGTCCTTAGAGCAAGCTGGCTGGCCAGAGTAGAGGAAATAGTGAGCCCTGATTTAGACAGAGAGATGCTGCCTCTATTTAGTCCAGAGCAAGCAGACTCCAAAGTCAACCTCGAGCCTTCACTCACACGGCCCCACATATAGAAGCAGAGCTGCACACAAATGTGTGAACGCCCACATGAGCATGCATTCACATACACCACAAACATATGAAGAAAATAAAAAAAAATTGCACTCAAAATTCTGGATTGATTTTGGTGTTTGGACTTCCTAATACACATTGCAGTACAATGTATTCTTTTTACTCACCATATTCTCTTTAATTAATTTCTTTTTATCTCATTCTTATTCTTTAATAAAGTTATATGATAATGAAAGGAAAAACTAATAATAGCTTTTTGTAGTGACCTAATTCTAGACTCTGAATTTTAAGAACTGTTTAAAGCAATAGTTTAGTCAGGTTAAATGCTTGTGGTACAAGCATGAGGACCTAAGTTCAGTTGATCTCCTGGGTGGGGAGGGGAAGCCAGATACGGTGCCATATGACTTGTATCCAAATGCTGGAAGGGCAGAGACAGGTGAGATCCTGGGACATACTGCCCAGCCAGCCTAGACTCCTCTTCAAGCTCCAGGAAATAATTAAAAAATAATATGAGTCATCTCTAAGTCAAGATACTCAAGGTTGACCTCTGACTTCCATGAGCACAGCACATGATGACCTTCACACACATGCACTGGTGCACATACAAATACAGAATTATACATGGACAGTTGCACAGCATGTCTCCAACCACAGTGCCCACTACCAATGACCAGATTTCTACTACCCTACTTTCTCTTACTAAGGGCTTCATTTGAGCAGATTTATCCAGCATATGTTAAGGAGAGCATTCTGGGAAGCTATGAGTGCAGAGAAGCCAGCTAAGGTGCAAGCTCCGAAGCCAGATATATCCATCTTTGGCCACTTTCCACTGACACTACCCTAATTCTTTTGGTTTATATCTTTGACTCTCCTCAGCCCATATCTGTGAATTGGGGTAATGACATCTAGTTCATAAGCCATAGTTCTTGTGCTTCATTCTTGGTAGGCACTCAATAAATGTTGACTGCTAAGTTCTTCTAGAATATTTTGGTATAAAACCACAAGTGCATGAAAAATTTGACTCTTGCTAGTGAATGATTAGCAATTGTTGAAACTGAGGGTATTTCTGGCCTTGCTAACAGAGTTGAAGCATACCTACTTTTGAGTTATGCTTAGCTAACCCCCTAAGGAGCCAGCCAATTACAAAGAAAGGAATACTTAGAGAAAAAATGCCTCTGCATTGCGTATATGGGCTCTTTTGCTATTATTATCAACTGAACAATACAATATAATAATTATTTACATACTATTTACATTGTATTAATAATTATCAGGAATTGAGAGATAATATGAAGTATATGAAAAGGTGCTTACAGGGCTTTAAATAATTACTATACCTTTTGATATAAGGAATTTCACCGTCTGAAAATTTTGGTGTTCAAAGGGGTATCTACAACCCAATTACACAGATACCCAGAGTCAGCTGAACAGTAGAATTCCTGATAAATAAAACTATGGCCTTCAGCACTCAGAGGCTGCTGTTCTAGTAGAGGTCTGTCTTCTGCTTTCTTGACCCAGTCACCTTTCAGTGGAATTTGGAAGAAGCCTTCTTGGATGCTTGGACTTCTGTGAAAAGGATGCCTTTGAATTAACTGATATACTGGCAATCCCACAAGTCTGCAATGCTGGGCCATAGTGGGCAGAGGCAGTAGAATTGCTACACGTTCCACACCACCTTGGTCTATACAGTGACTTCCAGATTAGCTAGGGAGGGATATGTAAAGAGGTCCTCACACAACAACAATAACAACAACAACAGCAACTGCAGAGTGGTGGGTACTTTGAGTTAGAAAAGCCCCAGCCCAGCCCATTCAGATACCAATTAAGTGGGAATCAAAAGCCTCTATGATCTTTCCATTCTTGATTAGAGCTACAGATACGAAAAAGAGGCCAAATGGTCTACACTGAGAGCTCCCCTATGTACCTTGTCACCACCAGACATGGTGGCATTATGAAACGCCAATCTTATAGCTTTATATTTGACAAAAGAAGGCTCTCCTGCACTGTCACTAGCCCCACCCTGTCCTGCCCTGAGCTGCACTGAATGATGACGTTACATCTCACTGAAGCTGTCCCTGTCTGTCTGCAAAGCTCTGCCCTTCTGGTTCAAAGAATGTTACCTTTTCGAACTAAATAAAGGAGTCTCTCTCTTCTTTCTGCAAAGTGCTCAAGGATGGTTGTGCTCTAAGGCTCTTCGTAACCACAAATCTGATAATTCCACCCTCTTTAAGTGTCCAAATATGAATCTTACTAAGCTTTTTAAAGGCTTCATAAGTCATTCTCCAAAAGAAATGTTCACATTATGGTTGACTCATCATCGTAGTCCTTTGAAAAGTCAAGGATACCCAAAGAGTAAATATGTATATAATTTGGGCTAGGAAGTAAGGAATTGGGCACTTATCATTTTCTATAAGCATTGTTATTATATTTTGCTGTAAATGGCTGCTTAAAACTAAATACTCTTATCAGTGTGTTACTTTTTTAAAATTCTGATTATATAACACAAAACAAATGAAACAATTTGAGAATGCATGCCGTGTTGAGAGAAGAAAGAGATTCAAAAAACACAATTGAGCCCCACAGGAGACACGTTCACAGACATTCCAGCACTGAAGGAGGCTTGAGTACAAAAGATTATTAACTTAACTTGGTTTTATTTAGTCTTCCTGGGCTGGCTAGACAATCAACATAGCAATATCTAACCCTTATTGTCCTTCATGTGTAACACACATTTGAAGTTCAAAGACGCGGGTCTTACACTAATGTGGAGGAAGAAAGACCTTTTCTTTCTTTGGTACCATAACTTGCCACATTTTCCCTCTCCTGAAGAAAAAAAAAAGTCAATTCAGGCAGATTTTATGTGATTGTGCTGAGGCTGAACTAGAGTAGCCTTCAGGTACCCAAATTTACTTTCTAGTTAGCTGACACAGTTGCCTTAGTCATAATTAAAAAGCCCCTTTCTGGGACACCAAGAAATGTTGCATTTGGTTGAGACTTATTATTTCTATTTGTTGCTTTGTGTATGAATCTGAAAGAAAAAGTCATGATTTGTCCTTATCTCCCCCTTTTTGATACCACAACAGCTGCAGATAGTTATATTTTTCACCAAATCACTGAAGTAACCTTCAGTTCTCTTCTCATGCTCTTTGGTCCAAGCTCCTCCCATTATGACAAGGCGGATGCTCTTATGGGCGTAACTAACTGTAGAAAAGATTTTACTTAACAAGCTTTGGGGTTCTGTCTTGCTCTGAATGTGAAAACATAATCTTCAACATGGCGTGCCAGGAAAGGAATATCTTGGCACCTGTCTCCCCAGTCTGACTGACCTCCTAACCTTTTGCCTCTTAGTTTACCTAATAAGTAAAGAAAAGAAAGGAGAACATTATGTTACCTGAGCCATGTTCCAAAGAGCAGCCTAATATAGACAGTCATGGATATAATTGACTTCGCATCACACACTACCTGACTTAGACTGCCCCTTCTAAATGTGCACAGTTGTCCCTCACCTATAGACTGATGACTTGAGACAGGAAATGTGGTTTTCTAAAGATTTTGTTTTATAGAAGTCAGTTAAGTTCCAAGTCCACAAAAGCCTATCTTGCCTACAAAGTAGCAAAGCTATTCTATAGAAGTATTACAGCTCTTCATTTGACAAAATAAAAATACGTGATTTAACAGTATTTGATAAAATAATAATAATGGATATCTACTGACTTATTAAGCACCAGGTATATTAAGCACCAGTCAATACTTGGTGTATCCTCTTTCTTGCCATATTTAATAGGTACTTACTTTTAAAGTTCCCATTGTACAAATTAAAATATGAGTCCCATGTTGATTCCAGTGAGAAAAAAAATATTTCTAGTTGAGGTAAATTACTATCTTAGCTTATAATAGGAAAATCATGGTCTTGTGCCTTGTACAATTTCTTTAACAAGAGAAGCACACTTACCCAAGTTTCAGTTACCAAGTTTAGATGATTTCTTGCTCCATATTTTATACTTTGCAGAAACAACAACAAAAAAGAACTGCTTTCTAATAAAAGATTTGATGTTTGGTGTCAGCCTTTGAAATTTCTTCCATGATGATATGACAGTCCCAACTTTTAACTGAGTTCTATCCTGCTATATTCTGTGTAGTTAAACCTCTGAAAACCACCATTCTGCTCTGCTCATTGAATGATTTCTGTTAATGTTTGAATAGCTGGTAAAAAAAAAAATCAAAATCAAAATCTGCCCACTGTAGAGTTCATGTGCAGTGTGATCACAACATAGTTCTTACTGTGTGGAGAACACAGAAGTGACAGGTGCACATCACGTGACAGCCGTGTTTCTTCTCTTGTTACGCTGGGATTGAGCCTTATAATGTGTGGCTAAATCTCTGTTTGGCTTCTTTTGTTTTTAGAAGCTTAAGAAGATTCCACATGTTTAAAAAGATCAGAACTTGGGTTATTAATATTTGAGCAACTGAAAAACAAATTAAGCTAAGATTTCAGGCAGCATCATTGATTCATTTCCATCTACTGCCTTTGTCATTTCACACTTCCAGGAATATTTGGCTGGGGTCTGTTTGAGTTGGAAGAATTATTAAAAAAAAGTGTTTTTATTGTCTACAGAGATTTTCAATATTAGGTCAGTAAATGAAGGGATTAAAATGCATGTTTTATAGAAAACACATTTTTTTTTTAGATTCAAAGGGATTCTTGAATACAAATGGAAAACTCCTAAAGATGCAGAAGTTTGGGGCTATGAATTAATATAAGCGAGGCGTATAACTGTGTATTGTTTATGTAGTCAGAATTCTCAGTGTGAATTGTAACCAGGGAAACAGCGTCTAAGTCCTTCATTCCACCTGTTGTCCTCCTTCTTTCTAAACATTATGTCCTTCAAGTAAATATCATAGAACATGTAAAGTATCACAATGCAAAAGAAATGTTAGTGTGTACTTAAGGCCAATATACATCAATATGTGTTACATGTTGTAAGAATCGATACTTAGGTATAATTTTCTTTTTCTTTTCTTTTATACTGTCTGTTATTTTTGAGTCACAGTTTCACTATACAGACCTAGCTGGTCTGAAATGCATTATGTAGACCAGGCTAGTCTATAATTCACAGACCTTTGTTTTCCTCTACCTGCTGAATGGTGGGATTAAAGACACACACCACTACAGGTGGCCTATTCTTTACATTTTTTTCAGTGGGCTTAATATGTTAAGATGTTTCAAAATATCAAAGAAGTTAAACAACTAGTACAGCCCAACTTTATTGATTAGAAGCAGCATGACAGGCTCCTGTTTGATGCTGTACCTTTAGTTGTGGGAGAGTGGGACATTCCCAAT